>JAJMCM010000005.1:634607-709560 GCA_030565665.1 Zygotorulaspora chibaensis | reverse complement strand
CAGAGCTAGATGGAACAACTGGTGCGGAACTAGATGGCACAACTGGTGCGGAACTAGATGGCACAACTGGAGCAGAGCTAGATGGAACAACTGGTGCGGAACTAGATGGCACAACTGGTGCGGAACTAGATGGCACAACTGGAGCAGAGCTGGATATCGTGGAGCTGGATTTTTCAGTTGTGGTTGTTCCTGAGTGACCAGTGCACGTCGTGTGGGGAGGGTGATGCTCAGTACATGTTGTGTGGGGGTGGTCGTGGGTACATGATGTGGTAGGATGGTTACCAGTACAAGATGAAGTAGTAGATTGGCTGCTGATACTGTTTGTCGTAGAAAGCTTTTCACTACATGATGTTGTAGAAGGTTGGTGGTCATGATCAGTACACGTCGTGTGGGGAGGATGATGTTCAGTACATGTTGTGTGGGGGTGGTCGTGGGTACATGATGTGGTAGGATGGTTACCAGTACAAGATGAAGTAGTAGATTGGCTGCTGATACTGTTTGTCGTAGAAAGCTTTTCAGTACATGATGTTGTAGTAGGTTGGTGATCATGATCAGTACATGATGTGGTAGGGTGGTTGATTGAGCTTATTGTAGTAGTTTTATGGTCGGAGCATGACGTTGTAGTTGGTTGATGATCATGATCAGTACAAGATGAAGTAGTAGGATGATTTTGGGTACTGGTTGTAGTAGGGTGATATTTAGTGCATGTTGTGGTAGCGTCATGGTGCTTCTCAGTGCACGTACTCCTTGTACTAGCTTTATGATCAGTACATGACGTCGTGGTAGGTTTGTTTTGGGAACTTGTCGTAGTAGTTTTATGATCAGTACATGGCGTTGTAGTTGGGTGGAATTTAGTACATGTTGTGGTAGCGTCATGATGCTTCTCGGTGCACGTGCTTTTTGTAAGCGGCTTTGTTGAAGTTTTTGGTTTGTTTTCTTCGCACACATCGCAGGCACTTATTGGTTTCCGTAAGTCAGATTCCCAACATCTCTTGTTTAAACTACGAGATTTTAGGTCGGAGGTTTGTCCATCTCCGTTCGAATTGTAAATATAGCCCGTCCAGTCAGAATGTGCAACATTATCTGTATCAATGAATTGAAAGTCGAATGTGGAGTCTTCAGTGCTCTTTATGTACATAACACTCAATGGATAGCAGATTCCAGCTGAAGTTTCCAATTCATATGAATTTTCCATTTTGCTGAAGGCCCACTTACTGAGAGGGATCAGGTTGTTTGGGTCTTGGGCAGACGCATTTATAGTGGAAATATTGCGGGCATTGGCTGTGTCAAAGTTCATGTAGGCCATATCATCGCCAGAATTAATTTCAAAGGTATACTTTCCATCGATGGGTGAGCAGAAGTAACCGGTCATCAAAATACTGAAGTTTGGTATAGCTATTCCCATATCGAAGTTGTAGCTGGAGGGCATATGATGGTCACATGTGGCACAACTTGAGAAGTCAAAATCCAACTTGGTGACGTTAGAAGATCTAGCGAAAAGATTATCCTTCAGAGTCTCGTAGCCGCTTGGGCAAGAGCATCCTTCCGAAGTACATTCTGATCCACAATAGGCAGCAACGTCCGCCACATTATCATTGGGCTTGAAGAAATGAACGTCGAATCCTGCTCTAGGGTTCAATTCGGCTATTTCGGATTCTTCGTAAGCGCTTCCAACCGGGGAAGCTTTAGAGCTCGCCAAAGATAGAAATAAGCAAGTGAAAACACTTTTAAGACCAGGTTTAGTCATCTTGAAGGATGATATCGCGGCTTGAGTTGGGTCTTGTAGGATAAAGCGAATGAATGCCGTGCGTATATCTTGAAGGGTCTTATGAGAAAACCAAAACCTGAAATGACAATTGATTGCAACCGCTTCCTTATATATCGTTTGGTGTCAACACATGGAGTTAATTGGCAATAGTATAGGACATATGACAACATAATGATCAGTTTGAAACGCGAAATTCTTCCTCTGCCATCCCACAGTGGTCATTTTCGAACTATTCTATGCCTGCCTCTTTTACGAGCATTGAAAACCACGCTCCCATGTTTAGCCTGGCTACCTGCTCGTGCTTAGGTTTTTCCAACTGCAAATGGTTTCAAGTTGGCCCAAAATGCAAGTAGCAAGATATTCTTCCACTGAGGGCATGCTCGGCCCAGGCTACTGAACGAGTCAAGGCAAACACTATCGCACTGAGAAAATCAGTAACAGAGCGTTCCTTGAACTGTCTTCAGTAAGTTTGCGAGCCATATCATCACCAAAACCGAAAGCGTGGTTCCAAATACGTTAAAACCGTCCTATTTGTGTGCATTCTCTCTACCGGCGAAACAATAGTTAAGGGAAATTCTGTTCCTTAAGATGATGAACACTGAACACGCGCAGGGCCTCGGCGTAGAACCTTCTTATTGATGAGCAGTTTTTCAGAATGTTCGAAAAAGAAAAACGGGCCGAGAACTTCCTCATCAAGATTTTCAAGAATTTATGGTCCAAATGAGAAAATACTCTTTTTAAGTTACGGTTCTTTGTACGTACTACGTGGATCTCTTGAGTTTTGCACACGCTTCAATACCGTAAGCAGAGAAACGTTCGCTGAAAAAGAAACACGATCATGGTGACAGAGATTGACATGGCTCAACTGAGTGGAGTAAATTAAAGAACGCTTACGTTTGCTGCGCGGCCTAAGGTGGTATCTTGAACGGCGACACGAACCGTAAAAGCCGGTGCTCTGATACTTGCGCATACCGATGATCGCCATTAAATGGAACACCCCATACCTCGGACTGTTGCGATTTCCGGAAACTGTTGTAAATCAACAACGCACAGCAAAACACTCGCCCAAAAGAAACAGTTTTACCGCCGCGCAAATTTCTTTTGACACAACACATACTTGACCCAAGGTTAGTATGCCCATGTTGTCGCGTACTGAGGTGGTACATTTCGCATTTCGCTCGATGTATTCCCGACTTTTGATGGATTTCACACCCCATGCTTGCCCAAGTCCTTTGAAAATCAGTAGTCAGTTCAAGACTTCTGCTTGTCGATTGGCTCATTTTCCTTGGGACAACGTGAAGCAACCTTACGCTTTTTTGTTGAAGTTTTTGGCCTCTAGTGCATCTTTAATGTTTCATCACGAGAATTCACCCCGTTGAAACATGGAGCCGCGTTGGAGAAGCTATGAAGGAACTCAAGATTTCTCTGCAGATTCATTGTTCCTAATATTCAAAAGGGATAGAGGAGGTAGCAACTGGCGTTGCGCTGCCGAATTGAGCAGCTGAGCGGGTACTCTTGCGCTCATTTCTCCATCTCAAGATTAAGAGTGCCGAGCTGTTGTCATTCAAATGAGGAACGAAAATTAATCGGGGCTGCTCTGGAACAATATAGAGAATCAAGGCCATATTTGCCGCAATCTCGTTCGAGAGTTTTCTCTATTAAAACTGGATGAAGAATCCAAAGTCTAGAACAAGTTATTCTTGCGAAGAATATATCCAGGGATTTCCTAATAGGTTACAGTTATTGTCTGCGCTCTTGCTTCGTAGAATTTCGAAGCCCTCGTTTTGAATATAGCACGGTGCATTCGCCATTGATGTCCCCTACCCTGCATTTTTATTGTTTGAAAAAGCTATCTTGGGCAGCTTCATATTGAGCATTTACCTCGGGCCATCGTGCTGCATTTGCTTCGGGGCACCGTGCTTCGATATGGCGTTACATGCTAGCTTCACATGCTAGCACGATTGCTCGATCAATTAATAGATGATTTCGAGTGGAAAAAAGAGCTACGATAGTCCAAGCGGAACATAATAAAAGAGAACCCTGTGATAATACGGGCTCCCACGACACTTGGACGAGGAAATTTGTTAGGAACACGGAGATTGAAAACACCATCTTGTGTCTACGATTGTCTTGATAAACTATCTCGCTCCCATAAAATGAAGTATAGAGACTTGAGAAGATTCGTGACAGGGTTATTCTTGTATTCCTATGGTGTCTTTCTCGCTAAAGGGTGTTCATCTATTGTCTTGAAGATGGCAGGCCCGTGCAGCGATCTAACCTTCAGGCACGCTCATAGAAGCCAACTTTGTTGAAGCCACCTTTAGTTTTAGTTTTCAATGTAAGTAATATATTATTTGACGAGCGCTGTGAATAAGTTTGACGATACAGCTAAACCTGTATGATATAGCAAGGACAACAGCTGCTACGGACGCATTGTTGTTTTTTTCGTATTATATGGCAAAAAGAAAACACTCTCTCGCCTAGAAAACATTAATTAATGATGCCGATGAAAGGGAAACAAGTTTTTTTTGACATATGAACTGTAAGTTTGATTCCAGTAAAAGCATCACAACTGCGAGGCCCAGCAATCTTGCACAGCCTATTTCACTCCCTGATTTGATTTAATACCAACATATTTTGGCTCTTATAGTATATAAGAATAAATAATATTATGTGCGTAGAAAGTATGCGATAAGTCAGGTCAAAAAGATATATAATTGCAGGCTCTTTTAAATTCGTTGTTTTTCTGTTCGACAAACATACTTCAGCTATCTCTCCACATTTTTTTATTTTCTTTCTCAAGATCATTCGTTTAGGTTGTAAAGTGTTCAAGTCATACGTTCGTGGAAATTAGGAAGATAAAAAGATAACTTCCTATAAATCTTCAACATATGGTAATTTGGAAACATCACCCACTGCAACGTAGTTATATTTGCCCAGTTTGAAGTCCTTAACATTATCCAATTTCAATTCAGATGGAGGTAAAGAGGCCTCATTTTGTAAGGCATATTTCAAGGATGTTAGTTCCTTGGCAACGGAGATATTCTTACCTTTCTTGAGTTCGGAGACAACTTTCTTGAAGTTCTCTGAAACTTTGGTTGCGTCTGGACCTTTCACGTAAAATGAAAAGAGACCTATGTCACCAAAAGCTTCAAATTTGGACGAACTAACAAGCGAGTAAGATTCATATAACGAGGAAGTCAAATAGTTGGATAAAACCTGGTATTCACCGAATGATTCTTTAGGGACAGGAATTGAAATCGCTGCAACTGATTCCCCTGCGGCTCTGATTCTTGCCTGTTGGCCAGTAAATGTTTTTGGGGATGCGCCCGTTGATAATGGGGTACCAGAAGGCAGTGAGTTAAGTAATGAGTCGTTGACAAATCTTTTCAAATCGGCTTCGTTTACCCCTTGACCGGTGATTTCGATGTTTTCCTTGGTGTAAACTTTGTCTGCAAAGCTCTTCACGTCATCAATGCTGATTTTCTCAACACCATCATATAAGACGGGGTTACCCAAACCTGATCTGAAAGTGACGTTGTATAGGGTGTCTTGAGCCTTCAACAATGGGCAAGTTTGATGGACCAACAAATCATGGTGGGCGGCGGGTAAGACAGATTCGTTCAACTCGTGAGGCTTAAACGACGTTTTGTATAAAACATTACCGAGTGCATTGACAAAATAAGGTAAGTCTTCCTTCAAGAAGGATGCAGATAGTGTGATGTATTCTCTGTCCACTTTCGATTCAAAGTTACCACCCAATAACTCGGATTCTCTCACTAATCTCAACGCAGACTTACCACTGGTATTCTGAAAATTGAATCTTGACAACAGATGGGAAATTCCATCCTTGGTGGCGTAACGCGAACCACCGTGCACTTTGACGGTAAGGCTGGAGATCTTACCAGAACCGTCATTGGCACTTACGGTATAGCGTCTTAAAGCTTGCTTAGCAAATTGTAATCTAGCTGTCGAAGATAACATGTTTTCGACTAAATCCTGTGAAATTATATGTGTATCAGCGAATCAACAACAATGGATTGGTAGTGAGTAGCTAAACCAAAATTAAAAGGTCGTGAACAATTTCTGAGATGAAATCTAGTTTAAGTGGAAGAGCCCAGAATTCAATATATCATCAGAAAAATATCGGTTAACAGGGCATTAACTACGCAACTTAACAATCCATGGCACAGGCCATTGGCGCACCGGCATAATCCTCTGCAGCATGGAAATGCGTAGTGGTGCTGAGAAAACTGGGTTGGACGCGATATGATTGGCTCGTTACTAGTGATACTAAATCGATGGAAATAAAAGCATCGATCCGCATCACGTGAGATGAAAGTGGTCACATGGGATATTCGCGTGCAATGTGATATTGGATTTTCTAGAATGAAAAACTTTGAATAATATTTCAGATTGACCATCGCATCTCATCTCATCACAGACAAGAATCTATTTTAATTGTCCGACAGCACTTCAATTGGAATGACTTCGTTAGCACAGGGTGTGGCCCGTGACTCGCCCGGTATAGGCTCTGCTGGCAAAGATGGATCAGCCCCTGCCGCGACTCTGCCGGGCAGTGACGAAGATGTCATGACGATGTCTTCTTTGGAACAAAGAACGTTGAATCCAGATTGGTTCCTGTACACCGAGCTTTTCAAGTACCATCTGGGGGAGAGAGCTGCTGCAATAATTGACGTGCTGTTTTCGAAGGGCAGGCTGAGTATCTTCGAGATTCGTGATCGTATACCAAACCTGGACTCGAAGAGCATAAAGGTCACGATGGTGTCGCTAGTTCAATTGCGGTGTGTTAAATATTGGGAGGAGACCTCGCATTCTGGAAAATCAACTGTGTACTACTACATCAACGAGGATGGTCTCTTATTGTTTTTATACGCGGGCCTTATCATAGATGAATTGAGTCAGCAAATTCCTGACGCTTCGATGGAGGTCTCTCAGATTGTCCAGAACATCTTATCGTTGGGCTCGATTAACGTCAAGGATTTTCTGCAAAGCATTGAAACGGATAAAGCGAAAATAAAACTGATGTCAATATTCGTGCAACTAATCGAATCGGACTTTTTGACTCCTTTAACAAAACTGCATTACACACCAATCAATGATCTATGGAACACGTTATACCAAAAAGAATACAATGCCATCCCAAGAACATCGACTATGTCGGATCTAAAGAAAAGAAACGAAGCCAAATCAAAGGCAAAAATCGAATTCCAGCAATTGTTAAATAGCACTGACAGCATCGCCCAGATCATCTGCATAGATCCGTTGACCTCCTTGAAAACGGTAAAAAGTTCAATTCCGTTGACTATTAACCTGGAAAGATTTCTAAAAATTAGAAGAACGAAGCATTTAGTTCAGTTTGCGAAATCAAGAATCGGCTCCATTCCTTCAGAAATTTACAAAATCGCATTGAAAATGACAGAATCAAAATCTCCCCAACTAACTGACTCTTTGACCAAAACAGGACTTTTGCAAGAGCTAGACGAAGCATTGTCTATTCAAGAAGACATTGAATTATTCGAAGAAAAAAAACCTGGTCTCTCTTTTAGTGCAATCGACATCTCAAGATATTTGCCTTCTAGTATAGATCTGCGAGGAACTTTAACTTCAAAAATTAAATCAAATAAACGTTCTTATGACTCTCAAGAACAGAAATTGAATAAAAAACTGAAAACAAAAGATGGATTTCTCGTTCCTCCTCTCCCCAAATCTGAAAACGCCAATATTGATTTCGATGAAGATTTCGAGGATTTAGATGATAGCGACCTTGAGCCGCACTCAGTCTCTCTGATCAACAGTCACTTGAAATTGCTTGCATCCTCTACTGTTCCGTTTCTTAGAGAAACTCGACCAGGGGTCTATTTCATACCTTACTCTAAAATCCTACCTCTTTTGAGATCGTCAATCTACGATTATATCTTAGCATCCACTTTAGGCCCTTCAGCGATGCGTATCAGGCGTTGCATTTGCGAGAATAGCCTTGTATCCGAGAAAGTCATAAACTCAACCGCCCTCATGAAGGAGAAAGATATTAGGTCCACGATTGCATCACTTATTAAGTACAATGTCCTCGAAATCCAAGAAGTACCACGTACCGCCGATAGAGCCGCTTCAAGGGCCGTCTTCTTATTCAGGTCTAACGATAAACATGCTTATAATTTTATGGTACAAAATTTAGCTTGGAATATAGCAGATCTGCATTATAAAAAGGAAAAGTTAAAAGAAGAAAAATCTACTTTACTAATTAAAGCCAATAGAGATGATGTCAAAGGTAGAGAAACTGAACTTCTACTTCCAACCGAACTGAATCAATTGAAAAGTGTCAATGAACGTGAATTAAACATTCTAGTGCGTGTCTCTAGGTTAATTTCCCTTTGGGAAGTTTACAAACTATTCTAAGGTTTCGCATACTAATACAAATAGTTAATATCATTTCATATATACAATTATTAGATATGTTTTGGCAATATTGCAGTTAGCACTAAAAGCAGCCTCTCAAAGCAGCCACTGCCTTTGAATTGGTTGGTGAAAGGAAAATGCTTCTCTGAATGCTTTTGAGGTTCCTCAAGGAGCAATATGAGTTGCTGAGTTGTAGCGCAGACACTTTATTTTGCCCTCCCGAGGCGACTCTCTGTTCTATTTTTGAATTGATGCCACGCCAAACTTTAAAATCGTTCATGAAGAAAAATGCAGATTTTTGCCATGTTGCACTATTACTTGTTGCTAAACCCAATCCTTTCTTAATCCTTTCGATTAAATAAGGCACATCCTTGTGCTTATCCGAAATAATGTCCTGAAGAGACAAGACTTCAAATTCTTCCAAAAGAGCATTCATCTCTTCTTTCTTATCCTCCACTATACTAATAGCGGCAATAGTTAAACTGATAAACAAGTCAGCACCGTTTATTGAGATATAGTCCATCAGTTCCTGCAAGGCGATTTCTTTAGCGTCATTTGAGCCAACGGTGTATAAGACCTTGGCCGCCAAAATAACTAAAGGTCTCATATTTTTTGAGAGCTTCAAGAGTTCTTCTAAATGAACGAGAGTCTGATCGAAATCATTTGAAAAGAAATAGGCTAGTCCTAATACAATATGATTGGATGTAAAAGCACTTGCTATTCTATCTGGTGAAAAATCCATCAGGATGCTTTGAGAGAGACTGGCGTCTTCTATGGCAGACTCGTAGTTCCCAAGTCCTAGTTGAATACGAGCCAGCTGTGCTTTGATAACCGCAAAATTGAAGAGTTCTGAGTTTTCCTGGGAATGCTCAAATCTACGTTCCAGACACTGAACCAAATCAGATGCCACTTTATGTGCTGCAGAGTAGACATGCAGTCTTTCCAAAATTATCAAAGCGCATTGAAGGGCGAAAGGGTCATCGGGAACTTTCTTGAAGTATTCATCTAGACCATAAGCAGCCGCAGTCAATTCCTCGACAAGTTTTAAATCTCTTTCATCGCTTGCATGACCCATCCGATTTTGAAGGATACTTTTCGCATAAAAGAGTTGAGCAACCTTCGACTTACCGTTTGACAGTACAAAAGCGTGGCCAAATTTCTGGTAGCTTCCCAAGATATCGCCATCTCTTTCATAAACCAGGGCAAGACCCAACCAAGGAGATGATTCTTGCGGTGCTATACTTTGAGACCTGGCCAAAACATCCTTTGTAAACTCGAGATCGTCATTTTTTAAACCCAGCATGGCAAGATTGAACCAAACATTGATATCTTTTGGTGCCAAAGTTGATGCCTTTATGAAACAATGTTGGGATACTTTATAGGATACATCCATAGTTGCAATACCAAGCCCAACCCATGACTCGCACATATTAGATTGGTATTGAATAGCTTTCTTAAAGCATTCGATAGCCGCTTTCTGATATTGCACATCTTTCAAGATGTGGAAAGCACTCAACTCTGCGGAACCAATGTTATACCATAATGATGACCGAACTGTTCTTGTCAATTCATCAAAATTTGTAGTAGAAATGGCGTGCTTTGCGGATAAAATTAGAAATTTGCAAGTAATAGAAATGTTACTTTCTTTATCATTGGAAAGCAAAGTTTCGACACTGACGTTATCCAGGTCATTTAAAACTGTCTTGTTTTTGCTCAAAGAAGCTGCATCGAAAATAGCGACCAAATCTTCGATTGGAAGATCGTCGATTTTAGATCGTACCAACGTAAAGAGTCCCAGAGCTTCTGAAACAGAAACCCAAAAACTGTGCCCGTGGCAGGAAAGCTTAGTAATAATGTTGGTCAGTATTGATATACACCTTTTAGCGGTAGAAATGGCTTTTGTTAAGAGGCCTTGCAAATATAAATCCATAGCATAGCTTACCAAAACTTCCGAAAGAGACGCTTGAAACAGTTCCTCATTAGGAGCGGCTTTAATAACTCTATCCAGGATGCTTACACTATCTGTGAAATTTCCCACAAAAGAAAGCGATTGAGCCTTTAAGTTGAGGCAATACAAATGTTGAGGATCGAGCTCTAAGGCCCTATCAAACACCTTTATCGAGGCTTCAATACGTCCACATGCATAGTAGGCTTGTCCAAGGCCCACCCATGATTCTATATCTTCAGGACTAACTCGTAATGATGATTGGAACCATTCAATCGAATCTGCCTCTTGCTGGTTTTCTAAATAAAATATTCCAACGACCTTATAAGCCCAATTGACCTCTTTTAATTTCCTTTTGGCTTTTTCTGATTTTATAAGTCGTTCCGCAACTAAACTAGCGGCTTTCCAATTTCTCATCTCTGCATAGTAAGAAGTCATGTACTTCGCAGCAACTATGTCGCCAGCATCTAATTCGAAAGCTTTGTAATAACACTTGAAAGCTCTCAAATTATCAAAATAGTATGTGCAATAGATATCACCTAATGCCGAATAGCTTGGCGCATAAGTGTCTAAAACTTTAATTGAAAGAATGAGTTGGCTGAAGGCAATTTTGACGTAGCTTTGATCTTCGGGCGTTTCCTTTTCTTGCTTCATGAGATAAACCCTTGCTAGTCGCCAGCAATTCAGAGATCTGAACTCACAGGAACGAAGATCAGTACCTTCTATCGTACTTAGTACTGTTGTGAATTTAATTATAGCATCCTCCAAGTCACCAAGTTGTGCCTCATTCCATCCAAGTTCTGAGAGAACCTCCATATCGTGAGGAAATTGTGACACCACTTCAGTCAGCAGCGAATTTGCTTTTCTCCAGTCATTTCTCTCCATGTAAATCAAGCCTTTCCCCATTTTTGCGCGAGCATTCTCAGGATCGTCCCCTAGTATCTTTTCAAACAGGCTTAGAGCTGCTGTATGATTCTTAGGAGCATCAATATATGTATAAATAATGGCCAAATCTAAAGTGAATTCCCGCTTGGATCGTAAAAGGTCAAGACCTAAATCACGCATATCAAATGCAACCAGTGATATCCCGGATTTAACGTAAGGCTGCGCAGCCTCATACTCTCTGGAAATTACGAAGTACTGGGATATGATACGGTGTGCTAATATACTGCTTTTTGCCTTCGGAATATTATCAGTCAGAGCAGTCACAACTTCATCTTCCAACAAGCTTGGCATGTCATTTTCCTGTTCCATCATTTCATTCAAAGCTTTTTTTTCACTTTCGTCCATATCTAACAATCCACTCTGCTCATCTATACTTGACCTTTCCTCCGGCACGGAAACAGTCTTTATGTTGTACTTTGATAAGTTTGATGACACCCACGCGTATAATATAACACTAATTGGTTCGATAGGAAACTTTTTAAAGAATTTTAAAATTAAGTCTTGGTCCATACGATCAAGATCGTCATAGTCCTGCCACTCGAAATATAATTTCCAGGCTAGCAATGATTTATGATCAACCTGTATCATATCCTCAACCATCCCTTTTACTTTTTGGGAGAAAAAAGGCTTAATGTCTTTAGGCATAGACTTCAGGACCTTGATTCTGTATTCTAACCACTTAATCTCCAAATCAGATCTCTCATCATCATCATCTGTAATGTTAATCAATTGGTTATATAACTGATCCAACTTTGAGCTCTCATATATTTCCCACGCCAAATTAGATATCTTGGCGTGATAAGAAGGATCTTGCACGCTGAGTTTTAATCTTTCCCGACTTACCAACTTAGAAATTTTAGCCTCCTCTTTTTTATATGTGAGGGTTATCAGCTTCTGTAATGCTTCTTGAAGAGTTATTAAGTGGCGACCAAATTGTTCTGCCATAGCTGCTCCAGGAACCATGTGGGATAAAAAAGATTCCTCACAGTCGGGATATTTCTTTCTGAAAACTCTTATATCATGAATCAAGTCTATCAAAGGCAATTGTTGTTCAACCAAAACTTCACCGTATTTACCACATAGCTCGAAATACTCATCATAGGACACAATTTCTTGGATGTTACTCTGGGACTTGAGAAAGAGAAACAGTCCTTTCCAGGCCAAGAGATTAGTAGCGTCCACTTTAATTGCTGATTTGTAGTTTTCAACAGCTTCTTTACCCTTACCTGGAAGGCAGGAATAGGATTTGCCTAGGAAAACATATGCGAAATAATTGTCTGCGTCCAGTTTCAAAACCTTCTTGGAAATTGAGACGGCATCGTCATAATCTTCTCTGGCCAGTTCAACCTTTGCCTCCTTCAATAGCTCTTTGATATTAGACATGCCTTGGTTTATTCACGGCTTTCTGTACCCAATTTATACAAGTATCTTTTTCTCTTATGGCGGAGGCCCATTTTATATTACTAGAGCGAACAGCTGAATCAAAGTGATAGAAAAGAAGGGAAGAACATGATAAACATAGGTCAAAACAAAGTAAAAGCGAAAGCAGAAGTACCAATATGCAAAGTAGTGAATCGCTCAACTTTAGCCACTTAACTCAAGGCCATATCAATAAATTAAAGGACGCATTCCAAATGATTGATGACGACGGTGATGGGGCCATATCTCAAGTCGATCTGGATAAGATGTTTCGTAGTCTGGGTAAAAACCTAAATGAATCCCAGCTACAGTCTATGCTTCAAAGAACAACTTCTCAGGATAAAAACAGTGTTACTTTTCCTGAATTTCTGTCCTTGATGAGTGAAACAATTTGTGAACTTCCTGAGGAGACTGGAATACTAAATTGTTTGAAGACGTTGTCAGGTAATGACGAACTCCAAATACCACTGGAGGAGTTAATGGGAAATCTAAAGGAAGCTGGCTTCCAAAATCCGGAGCAGGAGTTTGCAAGGCTGATAAAAGAGTTCAGTGTCGAAAATCAAATTACGAATGACAAAGTGTTCAAGGGTAATCAGTTTCTGGGTACCTTCTCCGAATAATGCCATCGATGATACAATTCT
Source organism: Zygotorulaspora chibaensis (assembly GCA_030565665.1). NCBI lineage: Eukaryota > Fungi > Ascomycota > Saccharomycetes > Saccharomycetales > Saccharomycetaceae > Zygotorulaspora > Zygotorulaspora chibaensis. Next base: position 696,422 of record JAJMCM010000005.1, on the reverse strand, counting down.
GTTATAGCTCTCGGCTTTATATCTATACATATATTTTATTATTGAAAAAACTGAAGCTAAGTCTAAAATTCGAAGATTTCGAATTCCTTTGAACTTTTGACATCATAATATACAAGATTCGTTCAACCTCACAAATCAACGATCAATTCCTCTACACTCCAATCTTCGAAAGAGCCATCTGGAAGATATCTTCTTATTACTAGAGGAATTTTCTTCTCAGCTAATTCTTTCATGGCGATCCTTAATGGATCAGTCTCACCTTCGAGATCAACAAAAACAGGCGCGTTCATCGAGATTTGCAGGGCTCGTGTTCCTAAAATTCTTGCTCTTTCGTATTTCGTCATATAAGGTGTCGTTATTCTCTCATCTTTAGGAATAGCTTTTTCCTTCAAGGTTTTCCTCCTAGTCTGTTGATAGGTCTGATAATCCTCAGGACCGGTCCCTCCGGTAACCACGGTGTGCCCATTTTCAGCCTTCACTTCGTCCCCATTGTAACCAGTCCCATTGACGGGCTCTGCGAAATTTTCTTCATCAGAAAAGTGCTCTACATCGAAATCTTCAAAATGCTCTGCACCATCATTGAAGCTAGAATATTAAATGGACATTAACTGTTAGTCATCTACTTGAGAAAAAATTTGGACATGAGCCCAAAGAATAAAAAGAGCCCACTACTTACGCTTCCTCGTAGTCAGACATTCTCACTCTGGCTAAGTAATCGATACCGTACTCAACTTTGATTTAACCTTTGAAATTGTTCTAAGGTCGATGTGATGAGCTTTCAATTGTTTGAACAAAAATTTTCGAATGGATTAGATCGCTGAGAACGAACACCAATATATATCAAGATTGAAATGTGCCTCGAAGTTTCGCTTGTCAGCAGCTTGAATGACAGTTTAAAGAGAACTGTTCCTCATCCTTGATCTGATAGGATGTATGAGAGGAGATGGAGCCTGATGTGGGAGGAACGGAAGGCCATGTTCGCTCACTCGGAGGGCTTGATGACGTGCTTTTATCGCGGTCAAGTACTTCAGACAGCATCTGTTCTCTATCAAGCGCATCGTCTACCACTTCAAGCACTAGGGTGAAGCGGTATTTCTGTGACTATGATGGTTGCAACAAACATTTTTCGCGTCCATCGCTCTTGACTGAGCATCAACAAACTGTCCATCAGGGGATCAAACCTTACAAATGCAACCTTTGTGAACGTTCGTTTGCCAAGAAAAGTCACTTGGAGCGCCATATATTTTCTCACTCTGACTTGAAACCCTTTCACTGCTCCCATTGCGATAAACGCTTCACCACGAAGCAACAATTGAGGAGACATGAAATTACACATACAAAATCGTTCATTTGTCCGCATGATGGCTGCCAGGAAAGTTTCTATAAACACCCTCAGCTTAGGGCCCATATTTTGGCAGTTCACGAGAAAAAACTCACATGTTCAGAATGCGGCAAGACGTTTCAAAGACCTTACAGACTTCGAAACCATATTGCCAAGCATCACAACCCTGAAATCGAGAATCCTTATCAGTGCTCTTTCCCGGGATGTTCTAAAAATTTCAAAACCTGGTCTCAGTTACAGGCTCATACAAAGAATGACCACCCAAAACTGCGATGCCCCATATGTGATAAACCATGTGTTGGCGAGAAGGGTTTGCAGATGCATATGAGAGTTCATGATGAGTCTCTTGTTGCTAGAAATTGGAAATGCCAAATTTGCGATAACACTTCCTTTGCTAAAAAATCAGATTTGATAGATCATTATTCTACCATTCATCCTGGTGCAAATTTACCAAGTATATTGCAGAACTATCTGGCAGAAAATGAGGTCAAATTTGAAGAGGAACTAGGGAAGGGAGAAGTTACTTTAAAGAAGCGTAAACTGAACGATTTCGCGTCTATAAAGGCCGAAGTTGATCTTGAAAAGCATTTAGCCAACAATAATGGCGGGATGGAATTGATTTTGAACTCGGTGGGAAGAAAACTGAAGTGCCCATTCGACAAATGTTACAGAACGTTTAAGACAAAGGAACGATACGAAAAACACATTCAAAAACATAAGATACACATGTTGAAATTGAAAATTCTACAAGTGAAAGTGGAATCAGAAGCAGCAACTGACAATCAGTGTTCCAATACAAAAACTACCGTGCGGAAGCCTAGCGATCAATAGGTCTGCTCGTGGTAGTTCTCGTATGAAAATCCATGGAAGCTGCGGAACTCGTGGCCGAAGCTGTATCAAATGTTTAGTCGCACGGATCACTATTTCGCTTGCATAGAGGTAATTCCTACATGCTTCAAAGCTAGCTCCGCGCTCTATAAAAAAATGATGCATATTATAACAATGCTAAATGTTATATACTTGAATACTTGAATATCTTTAATTCAGAAAAACGGAAGTTTCTATCTAGATCTTTGAAAGATTCATATCGCTCATGAAGAAAAGCAAATCTTCATCCTCATCCTCGTCTTCACGGACGCCATTATGGTTATCAGTATTGACTGATTGATTTTCTTGTATATCATTGTGTTTCATTCCCGGTCTATGGAGCTTTGCATACGCTGGCACCGCAGTTGTTGTAGGCTGGGAATAATGTGACGGTTGTGGAATTGGCAACCTGTTTCTCGCAATAGATGAAGAGACACTGTCAACAGATCTGGGAGAATTGTAAAGCTTGAGCCTTGAGTTGCTCAAGGCCGCATCATTCATCAACAAATCATCGTCCTCCTCGTCCTCTTCCAAATGTTCGTCGGATTTCTCGTTGCCCCTCGAAATCCCGTCATTGAAGGGTGAACCATCTTTACTTGCAACACGAAGCCTGCTGCCTGTTGTGATACTGTCATGATACGAGGGGACGCTGGTTTTGGTCGCTTCATTAGAATTCCTATCACTTGTCACTGAACTATCATTAAGTTGAGATTGTGAGAACCTGGAAGGTATCGAAGGATATTTGATTGTGGGAGAAAAAGATGGAATAGGAGAATGCGAGCTGGAACGACGCCTCTGCGAAGCATGACTTGGATCTATTGAAACACTCAAGGATAAATTATCACTTATGAAATCATTAGTTGGTTTTAAATTTTGGAACTTCAACAAAGAGCTGGAAATGTCCATACTGCCCGCAGGATTTTTTCTTATTTGCAATTCCGGCTTCTGGTCAAGCAATTTAACAAAATCAAGCAAGTCCTCAGATGGTGCTTCCAGTTGCTTAGACGCTTTGCCTAATTTTTCCCCATGATCCGAATACTTAGTGCTCGAGTGGCGACGAATTCTACCAAATGATGAAGAATATTTTGAGGCGCTGCCAACACTCATTCCTTCGATATGAGTATCTTGAGTTGCCGAATGTGATTGAATGTTACCAGAAACCAAACTGTTGCTCGATCTTTGGGCCTGAAGACCAGCTACAATTGATGAAGAGCTGGAAGGATTTCTTGTTAACGTATTACTCTGAGCAATAGGGGTACTCGTTACCGAGCCTACTTTGAAAACTTGCAGCTGTCTTGAAATTGAGACAGGCTTTCTCTGAGACGTCTGTTGTTCAATAGAATTGATTGAACCGGGGTGTGCGCGAGGGGAAAGTGATAGGGACCTATTAATCGAAGAGTTTCTCAGGGTCAAATCAGGTCGACTTGGATTTGCACCATGTTCATCCTCTCCAGTATATAATTTAAAATGGCAATCGTGTCTATAAGAAACGGAAAGTCTTAGAAGTCCAAATTTTGTCCAAACTGGAGTAATCTTCCTCTGCTCCAAGTGTGTTGGCACATTAGATTCATTAATTATGTTAGAATAGGTGCTGATAATGGGTTTACTTAGCCCAATTCTGCCTTTGGAAAGGATCGGCTTGGAGCCATCCAATATCCTTGTCCCTACGAAAATAGATTGAGTGGAACCTTGGGACTCGAAGGTTTTGGAAAGCGACAAATGCAGATCGTTTGCAGGTAGTATCTGGATGAGTGTGTACAAGTAACGAAACAAGAGCACAAGTTGTCTTGGAAGGTTGGTGGAGTCGTCTTCAGTGAGCTTGTGATTTTTGAATGTTGATGAAGTCCTATCTAGCTCTATTAACCACCTTTCGAGAACTATCTCCGTCTTTTTGGTCCCTCGACAGACGTTCCACGAGTTACCGTCATCATCTTTCAAAGTTACCCAGTGTGATGATGTGAGATGACGCAAGTCGAGGTATGTCTCTATAACTAAAGGGGGAAGATCTTGCTCGCCCTCAAACGTAGACCATTTTTTTATAACTTCAGGTAAATTAGAATTTTCATCTATATCGGAAGAAAACCATTCCTCGTCAAATTGGCCTCCTTGGTACACATCTATTGGCAAATTTAGATCGTTGGATTTTGATGAACATATTAGCAATGTTGATTTCACAAAAAAATTATCTATCAGTTCTATAATCTCTTTGTCAGCCTCAAAAGAAGTCATTGTATCTTGATCATAGAAACACCGATGTCAGAAAGGAGTGGAGAGAATATATTAGAACGATGCCCTAAAAATTAGGCGCCGATCGTTCGCGTTACAATATACTCGTTTGCTACCAATCCTTTATTATAGATGGAGAAGCAGCGTCTAACTTGATTTCGACTGCGTCTAGTTGATTCGATTCTCTTTTATTTCTTTCTTTGTAGCAGTCGCTTCAGTGGCACCGCCCCGATATACAATAGTTCGATGACTTAAGTATAGGCGAAGCTTTGTGAAAGCAAGCACAGCCAGAATATGGAGTAAAGTGACACAGAAGTAGGCTAGCAACCGCTCGAAGAAATTTTTCTCTATGGTAAGGTACTGAATAACTTCTGATTGCCTCACTGTTTGAGAGAATGTATTGTATTATGTTACAAAGCGATCTTCATGCCTTTGTATTTTCTTGAACCCAACTTAACCTAAGCGTCGGGTGACCCCGACGCGTGTACACAGATATTTAGTATATGTAAACTTTTAATCCATTGAAGACTAGCAATGCACGTGAGTGCATAGGTGCCAGGGCCTAGCATGGAGGCACTTCCAATCCTCCCCCGCTTGCCATCAAATGCTCAGCAAAGTACTTGAGCATGATATTTTCCGCCACATTGATCCCTGTCGAACTTGGACAAGAATTTTGAGTAGTAGCACGTTTTGGCGCGCCCTGTGGCGATTTTGCCTCCTCGAATGAAGATACGTTTTTTGAAAGAGTTCAATGTTCACTTAATTCCTGTATGCATAATTTGAGCAAGAGGGGAGTTTCTACTTGACTTAAGTCTGTAAAACTTTATGGATAGGCCTCCGACACCGGAGGTTAGTCATTCTCGCAATGAATATAATCTCGACCAAGTGCTAGGCCTATCTTTATTTTGGACGTAAAACTCCGTATAAACTTTCAGCTTTGGTTCCGTATCGAAGCCCGGCGAATTTTACGCGCTCTTCTTCATGCGAAGACGTAACTGTAGCTGTGACTCTTAGCATTTGCGAAGGGGAGCCTACTGGGCACTCTTGGTTTATAGTCGTCGGCATCCGACTGATACCCAATAGTTAAATCTTAGGTGTTGCGGCTTTATATCCTTTTCCAATCTCGATTGGAAAATATGAAGTTACTAACGGACCAAAGTAAGGAAGCTAATTCAAACTACTCCAATTCTATAAAGGGCAGCAATTATTTCATTTATACTAATTTTGAGTTCCAATACTATCGGCGGCAGTTCTAACGAAGACCACACATTCTAATAAACTGGTACCTTCGTTAGCACCATAAACATCTAGGGACTTTGCCTGCGGGCATCCCTTAAGCAAAGAAAATCAACAGCCGCACTAAAGTCATATCACGTGCCAAAGCATGAAGGATATTAATTCTGAGAAGTAATTTGTTGACTACGCAAGCCCAAAGAGCGACTCAAGAAGTCTGAATAGATAATAACCATATAGAGTCATCTGTATTCGTTTATATTTAAGGATATCACTAATGTGTCACATTCTAAATGTCAATTGAACTCACCGATAACATTACTAAAAAAGTACGCCTACTCGCAAACGTCTTCTGTATCTTCGTATGCACTCCAAAGATCGTAAAAGAGGTCTAACAGACATCCTGTACTCCAAGCTTGCGTTGGACTTGAATCATTACAGAATGCACCATCTTTATTGGTCAACTCTGTAATACCTGCCCATGGACTGTCTGAAATCCAATCAGCTTGTCTCACCATCCTCGAGTAAAGTTCCTGATACAACAGGGAGGACGGTTTATTTTTCGTCTCGTTTTGAGCACGGGGATTTGTTTTAAAATGAAATGTATGGAACGCTCTCAAGAAATATCCATACAGCCAAACCCACTCGGGTCCTTGATGATAGTTTCTGCCCTTTGAAGTTGCAAAATCCGTGGAGTCTTCGCCATTGTTGTAGTACGGACGATAGTTATAATCGCTTGGATCCAATGTTCGCATGCCCACTGGACCTCTTATGATCTTATCAGCTATATCAATAGCTTTCGTGGCATACTCAGGGGTAAAAAGCTCTGGGGCAACAGTCATCGCAATCAAAAAGTTTGGTCTCAACTGATAATCCTCATATGGTTTGCCCGATTTGTATATGTCTTTGTAGACCCCTCTTCTATTGATACAATCCTTGTCTATATCAAATTTAAGATCGTCTGCCTCATCTTCTGGTATGTAGAATTTTTTTTCGAAATTTTCTTTCAATAACTTATCCCATGCGATGAAACTTATTTTACTTCCATCGTTCTTTTCGACTTCTGTATATTTGAATTTACCAGCGGCGTTCAACTGGACAACGAATCTTAGCGAACTTTTCAGCAGCCCATTAATTTCAACGTCAGCACCGTCTCTTGGTGTACCAGGTACACCTGTAGAGCCTGCTCTTTCGCTTTCACCCATTTTGTCCATCCATGTACCACAGTTATCTTGTGATCCACCATGAACCAAACCCGTGGACCAATCAACATTCACCTCAACGTTAAAACCGTTGTCTTTCATGACTCGGTCTAAGTTAGGTCCTGCGTTTGCTTCTCTATACTTGATACCTTTTGCATGTCTACTAAAAATCTCGTATATGATTTCTTCCAAGGAGCTGCTGTAACTGAATGCCTGAGGATCATCGACAGGAATATATGTATCATCCAAAGGGAACCTTCTGGTGACCCGCTCTTGTAGAATATTCTCACCATTAGGGGCAATATCAACGTAATCCTGTATTGCTTGCATGAAAAACCAAGCGGCGTCACGAGCATTGTATCTGGGGTTTCGACCAGAATCAAGCAGGTTTGGAATCAAGCCATGCTTTAAAGTCTTCGCGAAAGCTAGTATGTGCTCCTTTGCGTCATCGAATCTACCTGTGGTTAACAATAAACCTCTGAGAGCTATGAAAACATCCCTACCCCAACATCTCATATAATTGATACTAAAGTGTGGCAAGCCTGCAGCCATGGCGGCAACGTTTTTTCCTGGCAAAATGGAAGTTGACTTCATCCTGGACACTAACTGAATAGATGTCAACGACAGACTCTGCACAAATAAAGTTGCTTTACCTATATTATCGGGCATGAGCTGCATTGCTCGTAAACGACAGCAGCCATACAGGATGCCGACAATCAAAGCGAAATAGCTCGGAGCTAGATAATGAGGCAACTGTCTTACCCTATCTAACCTACTCCTCAACCAATTCTGAACCTCAAGGACACCTGGGTTTTCCTGGTAAAAATCTAATCTGTTAATGATGTAATCGAACGACCAATATCCATTACGCAAATTCTCGCTTAACGGATGTGCCAAGTCGTTATCAAACACAATATGCTTGAGAACAGACACCCAACCTTGTAGCCCAGAATAAACCAATTTACCGTAATTGGGAACATCATAGGAGCCAATACGTCCTTCTGTGATATCCATTTCTTCTGGTTCCGAACGGAAAAGAATAGAGTTTAAAGATTCCAAATTCAGCTCAGATGTTGCCTTCATCGCTCCAGACCTAACAAAATGATCAAGGCTTTCATCAACGCCATTTTGCTGGGTTTTGAAGATAGCTATTGAACCCGCAGGGAAGTCATCAGGAAGAGTTATAATAGAAGCACGAGAACTATCATCGTAGGAACATGTAAAGCCACCTAACTTGATAAGCTCAGTTTTAATACCCTTTATTAATTTAGTATCTTCTGGAACCTCACCTACTTTTTTCAAAGAAAAAGCATGCTTAAATTCGCAAGTAGTTTGGGAGAGTTGAATTTTGGGTAAATGTTGCTCTTGCAAACCATCATAGAATTTCGTTCTAGCAATTAAATACCAACCACTACCAGCTTTCGCATCCGTACGATGGAAGGTGATATATTGACCCTCATGATGGACGTGCATTTCCGCGTCCTCGATATCTGTACTCATCTTATTCGTATCTGATCTAATATTGTTTAAAATGGCTTTGACTTTTCCAATACCATTATCTTGCTCCAGGTCATAAGTTCTTGTTTCTTGTACAAGGTCCAAAAGTTTAGGGAATATCTCATCATAACCGTATACAGATCCAATAGCAGTCGAACACAAAGCAACCAGAGCTGCATTGGGGAGAGTATCTTCAACAGTCCTTTTCTGGTAAGGAGTCTCATTATCGTGCGTACAGTCCATGAACAATGCATGTGGCGGGGTTGAAGTGAGAATCTTCGGAATTTTGATTTCAGACACACATTTCATCGAATGGTCACTGGGATCCCAATTACAATATTCTTCAGTAATCTCAAGATCCGAGCTATACGAGAAGTCATCCAATGGAACGAATTTGTAAGAGCCAATTGGTCTTCCTCCATGTTTATGAATCAGGCGGGAAAGTTCACCCTCCGACCAAGCTTGCATAGCTTCTCTTATCAAAGAAGATATACCTAATCTTTCAACGAACAAACAATCCATTTCTTCAGAGCCGGAAAACAATTCAGCGACAACATAAAGATTTGGATTTGCTTTTCTCGCTAGGTCTAGGAAGTATTCGCCAACGTGCAGCGGTGTCGAGTGACAGTTATCTATCCTAAAGCCATTAAAAATTTTGGCATTCATTTCGATGTACTTCGACATTCTTTCCCATAAATGAGGGGAGTCTTCAGGCCCTTTGCCGTATCTTAATTTGACACAATCACCCCAAACTATCACTTCTCTGCGCAAGTAAGCTCTCGATTTCTCTGAGGCGAAATCGACCAAAGGATTTCCATTCCATATCCAACCATTATTAGCAAGCGCGTAGTCTTGCCCGTCCCTGCCTTTGACTCTGGTGAAATACGGCTCAGTCAATGGAAACTTGTCATTGATAAGACCTTGCTTTGGACCGTTTTCATCAATTCTTAAATATTGAATGCGATTGAAAAGCTGCTCTAAAATTTCACTAGTATCATCATCATATTCTTCATATAAAGGTAAATTCACCTCATCTAATAGTTTGCGTGCATTTTCCAAAACTTCCTCGTTTAATTCGTCACCATAGAGATTTTTTAGAAGTAGAATCAGTCTGGAGACATCCAGCCGATTTGCGTGGCGTTTATCTAAGACTGCGAATGGTGACTCGCTGACTTTGTCACGAACAAATTTCGCAAGCTCAACAAAATTATCACGTGCCATTCCATCAGGGACTTCCAGATCACACCCAGAAGACAAATCTTTGCATCTCCATTGTCCTTCGATAAGTTCTAGTGTTGATTCGACATCTACGACATAAAACTCCCACAATTTAATAGATCCCAAAACATGTACTTTGATACCGTCCATTATTTTGAACAGATCATTTGCAGACTTCAATTCGACGGGATAACCCAGTTTCTTCAAGTTGGAACTGAAGTTCAATAGCGCCCCATCCAGCTCGATAGCCGCCGTCAAGTGTGGCGCTGTTAAGTGATTATAACCTGCGTCGGGATGATCCCGTAACCATTCTGAATTATTTGCTGTATGATTGAACACGATATCCGTCATGGAGAGCATGTTATACTTCTTTTCCAAATTTTGCATCATTTTCTCTACGTCGGCAACGCTTCCAAACACTTCAGGATCAAATGTCAGTTGATCATATATCGAGTAAGGTGAATTCGACTCACCTCTTTGCTGCAAAGGTGTAAAATGTATCATGTTGTAGTTCTTTTCTGCTATTTTTTGGAACATTTTGTTCCAATCCTTTCCCATCCACTTCGATACAACACTTTGTAGAGCAATTGAATTCAATTGAATGAACTTATCGTTTATGTGTAACGTTGGGGGTACAACAAAGTAGAACTTCCGCGTGGTTTCTAGTTCATCCTTCCCATTCCTAAATGAAAGGTAAAAACAATACGAGCCCGGACTGTAGACGTTCAAGTCAATATAATCGTCTCTGTGGAAAGATGTTTTGATAACTTTCTTGTAGAATTTATTTCTATCGAATTCAGTCGCCTGGTCGGGGGTACAGTTTGTCCAAACAAGGCCGTCCCTCGAGATTGGCGAAGCCGCACCTATTGTCAACGTCACTGTGAATAATGGCGTTCCCTCTTGACAATCCTTTGGCAAGGGCAGCGAGGGCAGGGTCAGTACGCCCTGTCCGTAGGAGCATGCCACTTGTGGCTCACCATTATCACGTAACCTTAACAGTAACGTTCTATCCAGTTTCATACCTTGCAAAAAAAGTAGTGAAAAAATAGACCGAAGCACTAGTATGAATCTTCTTGTTCCGAAATCCTTTTCTTCACCGCTAGGTTTTAGCAGCGCTTATTTCGAATATGAATCTTCAATTCAAGATCGCTAAAATATCTAAGTACGCCGTGAACAATTCCGAATCGAATGCCAATCCACTTAAATATTCCTAGAGATGCTGTATTGCCAAAACACAGATGTCTAACCACCCCTTATATACTCGACAACCTATCTTGGTGCAATATTATCCTTAAATGACAGGGATTTTTGTGCTGTCGCTCGAGCCCCCCGAATTTCGGAGCCTTCTTGGGTAAAGAACTCGTTCGTACAACATGCCGACAATACGGGGAAGGGCAGGTTCCTAAAGGCCGTAGGCCAGTAGTGGCCAGTGCTCGATGGTACGCAGTAAACAATTAGTTAGATAGCATTTAAGTAGAGCTATGTACGCCCGATTGGCATATTCAGAAGGCCAAGGAGTACAATTGGTAGAGTGCGTAGAGGGCCAAGATAGACCAGAAGACAAGGAATAGGATCAAATTGTTAGCACCGTACTTGAAGAAATATAATTCTTTCAGCTGTTGTAGGTACTGGACGATGACCTTGCCTGAAAGCTTGGACTCACCCTCTGTTCTGACACCGAAGGAGAAGGGCACTTCTCCAATGGTGTTCCTTGGTGGAAGCGGTAACTTAGCGAGCAACTCTAAGGCGATCTTGAAACCCTGGGAATTAATGTCCTTCGAGTCTGCGCTGAGCAGATATTTCTTCTGCAGGCCAAAGAATCCGCTCATTGGATCCGAAGCCGGAGTTAGTGGCTTTGCCAGCATTCTTGCAGTAGAGGAAATGACCCTACGGTACAGTGGCCAATCCTTGTCAATTCCGACGCCAGGAGCGTATCTAGTACCAAGGACAAACGCATGAGTCTTGAGCGAGTCGAACAATTGGGGGACACTCTCTGGTGGGTGCTGCAGATCGGCGTCCATACAAATCAAATATTCACCCTTGGATTCGTAGAATCCCTTCAATACAGCGGAAGAGAGACCACGTTCGTCGGTTCTCACGATGATTCTCACGTTGTAGCCCTGCTTCTTCAACGACTCGACTTCCTCCACTGAGCCATCTTGGGAATTGTCATCTACAAAGATGAGTTCAGTACATTTAGAGCCCTCATTACCTAGAGCAGCAAAAAGTCTCGTAGTTAGAGGCTTGATGTTCAATTTTTCATGATAGGCGGGGACAATAACAGAATTTGTAACAGACATCCTAGGGCTTGCTGTTCGATTGTGTTGCGTGCGCTTTTTCTTTTCGATGCATTTTTTTCGAACTTTGCGAGTAATGTTTCTCTGAGATCTAATTGCTACGTGTCGAGCTTTTGTTGTCGTTCCAAGACGTAAAAAAAAAAAATTGCCTGCATAACGACGATCGATAAACAAGCGGTGTCGCCCGCCAATATGCAGTTAGAAATATATCTCGATTTTCTATTTGACTATTAGACTATATATCGATATTTACACTTGCAGCTTGGAGATCTTGCGTCATCCCAGCTGAGCCCTCATTTTCTGCCACCTTCTCAAGGTCTTCACCTATCCACAGGACGTTATTGCATCGGATGAAAATTTCTCCTATGAGTCCCTTGGATTTTCCGTCAACTATCTCCTCCGCATCTCTTAGTTGTATGTTGAAGTAGTTGTCCGTGGAAACTAGACTGCCCTTGTACTGCGTCTTGTTGAATTTCAACGTCACAATGATCGTTTTGTTTATAAGCCCACGAAGAAATGGCTTGGGATTGGTTGGATTGAACTGTACATCTCATTGTTAGTAATACTCATCGGGCGCAAACTTGGTGGAATGTCGCTCTCAGTGGTGGAAGAACCATGCTTCGCCTCCAGCGTCCATCACAAATGTGTACTGCCGTACACAAGCAGCTCAGCAACATACTTCTGACATCGTCTCACGGTGGGGTTGGTGAAAGGCTCCTACTGCCTTTTGAACTTGTATGGTTGTGTTTGAATGCCATCACTTTACTTAGGCGCCGGGTGACTGCTGCGCGTCTACAAAAATATTCAGTCTTCATAAACTTATAATCTGCTAATGACTTGCAACGCACGTGAGTGCACGGTAGCTAAATCCCAGCGTGAACGGACTCAGAGTCACGCCTCCGACTAAAAGTGGCAAATAAACTACTTGAACATGATAACTTTTGCGGAAGTAGACAGCAACCTCCTTCTGGGTTCCAAGACCAGATGGGTTTTTTTTCGCCGAGTTTGATAACCGCCTGTGGTGATTCTGACTCTTCTTGTGTGCTCTTAATATTAGCGACGTGGACCTCAGCGGTTGTCGTCGACGCAGTAGCTTTGAGTCTCTCGCGATTACCTGTTCCCCGATTTCGACCATTTTCCGTCCAGAATCATAGCCTGTGAGTAGTGTTCGTATGTCGCGGTTGATGGACATGAAGTCAACGTAGCGGTCCTCTTGAGACATTGCGATATGCTGCCGCGGCAAAGCAAAATGGTGTCTTCCCAAGAGAAGCATTAGAAGTCGAGCCCATGGGGATTTCTTGGGCAGCGATTGTACTTCTTTCATGTTGCAGGCGTGAAGGCACTGGCACAACTTTCTTTTTCCTTTGCCTCAGTACTTCTTCCCAACCTCCAGGCTTTGCCATGGTACCTTCTTGAACTTGATCCTGAACATGGACGACTTCTTGACTTTTTTGTGCTTACCATGATGCTTTGATAGGCTTTGAAGAAACTAAATGCGTCATTTTTGAAGTCGCTTACCACCATCGAGCCAGCGTCCATTGGCGGTTAAAGAATTTGCTTCACTTTTCATTGAGATTAACGGAACACTTTCTCTGAGGATTCCTTCTCGTCAAGCAATAGAATCAGACATTCTCTATAAGTGTGGAGTAGAGAAACGGGCCTGTTACTCAAGGTTCGTTTTAATTAATGGTCGAGTGTTTAAGGATCTTGCACACCGTAACCAGACTATATCAGTTTCTGCTGAAGATGCCTCCTTGCATATTGATTTGAACTTACATGCTCGATAAAGTTTCATGAGCGACAATTACGAGTGCGAATTTCTATCTTCGAAAAAGAATTAGCCGCCGACGCTGGCGCAGGGGAAGCTCAAGAACCAATATTTTGAGATCTCAGTAGTATGCTCTTTACAGCACCGTGCAGCTGCATTTTTACCCGTCTAATGAGAGTTCTATCGACAGATCATCGTCTTTTTGTCGAGTAGCGTTCACTCTCTTAACATCTTCGGGTGCAAAGCCAATTATTCCCAGAACGTAAGACTTAACGCTGGAAACACACTCATCGCGAAGTTTCAAATGAACGCAAGATTGACCGCAGATTAAGATGAAAAAAGGAGCTCTATTTATGCGTCGTTACGGTAAGGTGGCCGTTTCAGCCGCCGAAAAGCTGCCTATGGTACTGAGCAAGCTCTGTCACTTTTATTGAAGCATTCAGGTAGTTGAAGTCATTTTCCGTGTCTTCTTTTAATTCACAACAATGCCGTAGTAGCTGAAGTGTTTAGCCGCCGAGCGCTGCGACTTCTTACAATCGAAAAACCAACTAAATGTAGCTGGAAACTGCGGCAGGATCCAACTCACCAAGCAAAAGTGACGGACATAGGGGCAATGCAGTTAAGAATGACTGACTGCGGTAAGAGTAAGCATTCAGATACTGTTGCATGTGACATATATACGACTACGGATATTCATGATTAGCAGAGTTTGAATTGGCTATATTTGAGTAAGCTTCAGGTTGAAATTTGGTTTACCGTGATCATATTCGATTCTGAGCATGGCCCACGAAAAGTCGATAATTATTGACGCCAAAGCCAAGGCATAAACCAGTGAAATGGCATAGAAGAAATTACTGTTTCCAGAACCTAGATCGACCCACAGATGGTAAAAAATAGGCGAAAGTAGCACTGAATGAAGCAATAACAGGCAAGATATTATGGGATATCTCAAGTAACCAAACAAAGGCTTAAAAAAAGGGACAAAGCTTAGGAAGAACCCTGCGTCACCCAGAGCAGGGTATGGCTTTGTGATAGTAATCCAGCCAATGCAGAGAGTAAAAGCATAAAAGGGCTGTTTGTGGAAACGGATTGTGATTGGAGCGATGAAGGAAACTAGGAAAAGATTGAAAACGGCTTTGAAAAAAGGCAGAAACATTTCAAACATTTCAATGAAGAAATACCACCACAGTCCCAGGTTGGGAAATAGCTTTTCGAAGGTGATAATCGAGCCGTACGTCGAATGCACAAAGTCCCAAGAGTCACCAGTACTCCAATAGCTCAGTCCCAAGAGAATCCCCGATAGCCCCACTGTGAAACCGATCAACTTAGATCTCTCTCGGTTGCCGTTGAGGATCGCAGCCAAAGGCATTAGCAGTAGGATTGGGTATAGTGACAGATATCCTGCCGTTGCTATTGCAAGGGAACATCCCAGCACGTTGCCTTGCAAAGCGCACAGTAACGAAGTTGATATGCATGCATTGGTGAAGATGACGCTGGATCGGCTGATACAGGACAACAAAACTAGCGGGTTCAGAGCATAAAGCAGACTTGGTAGCCACACTGGCATGCGCATATTATCTACAAATAGTCTGGTCATCACCAGTAACTGGTAAGCGATTATCGTATCCAAGCCGGCATACAACACGGCAACCACACTTTCGGAACTGATTAACGACATAAGCATCACCAAGAGTGGAGGATGGTGCACTACCCCGCCATTATACAATTGGAAATTGCTTTTCAGCATATACACTCCCTCGCATAACGACCTGTAGGAAGTCATCGGTGTCGAAAACTCAACCGACTTGTCCAATTGTGACTGCAGCGATGGAAAAAGCATAGCAACGAACAGTCGCGTCACCATGCATGCTGCAACAGTACCTGTCTCAATATTCATTGTTCCAGCCTCGCATCCACTGACTGCCGTCACAGTTTGGTACCTATGAGGAGTGTGGTTAGGTAACCTATTCGATTTATGGGATGTGACTTTCGCTACGGCTCGTCATCAATGAGGAAACGCTGGCGGATGAAAAAAAAACAATAAAAACCTAAACGGATTGATATCGTGTTTACCACGGTGGCAATTGGCTTGTAAAAAGCGAGCAATCTATCAATTGACATCAAAAAAAGCGTTTCTCAAGCCGCTAAGACTACTCTTTGGACCTGGGTAGTATAAGATAGTATAAGACGGGATTTGATTGCTGCAGATTGTAGATTGATATTTTATTGAGGGGCCGAATTTTTCACCAAGATGGACTTTGAAACAAACGAAGATATAAACGGTGTGAGGTTTTCTTGGAACGTGTTCCCATCTACTAGGACGGACGCTAACAAGAACGTCGTTCCCGTTGGGTGTCTGTACACGCCGTTGAAAGACTACGATCAATTGAGCGTCGGGCCTTACAACCCTGTCGTCTGTTCGAACCCACAATGTAAAGGCGTACTGAACCCCTACTGTGCGATTGATCTGAGGAACAATTCATGGACGTGCCCGTTTTGTGGCTCGCGGAATCATTTGCCTCCTCAGTATGCCAACATGACGCAGGAGAATATGCCTGTCGAACTACAAAGCACGACTGTGGAATATATCACGAATAGACCTGTTCAGATTCCTCCTATCTTCTTTTTCGTCGTTGACATCACGGCTGAACAAGAAAATTTAGATGCTTTGAAAGAATCTATAATCACCTCTCTTTCTCTTTTGCCACCAAATGCAATGGTTGGTTTGATCACTTATGGAAATGTGGTGCAATTACACGACTTATCTAGTCAGTTGATTGATAGGTGTAACGTTTTTAGGGGTGACAGAGAATATCAATTGGAGCAGCTGATTGAGATGTTGACCGGCCAAAGGCCAACGAATACAATGAGCGCGGTGCAGAATGCCAAAATTACTCCCTTCTCTTTGAATAGATTTTTCTTGCCGTTGGAGCAAGTTGAGTTCAAGCTAAATCAGTTATTGGAAAATCTAGTCCCAGACCAATGGACTGTTCCTGCGGGTCACAGACCTCTAAGAGCAACTGGATCTGCCTTGAATATCGCGACATTGATTTTACAAGGTTGTTATAAAAGCGTCGCCGCCAGGATTATCTTATTTGCGTCAGGCCCTTGCACAGTTTCACCTGGTTTAATTGTCTCAAATGAATTAAAAGATCCGCTAAGATCTCATCACGACATAGATTCTGACCGTGCTAGCCACTATAAGAAAGCTTGCAAATATTATAATCAGTTGGCTGAAAGAGCTGCTGAAAATGGTCACACAGTTGATGTTTTTGCCGGTTGCTACGACCAAATTGGTATGTCTGAAATGAAGCAATTAACTGATAGCACCGGCGGTATTCTTCTATTGACTGATGCATTTTCCACTGCGATTTTCAAACAGTCTTATGTTAGGTTGTTTTCGAAGGATGAAGAAGGTTACCTAAAAATGGCCTTCAACGGGAATATGTCCGTAAAGACGAGTAAAGATTTGAAAATTCAGGGTTTAATCGGGCATGCATCTGCGATTAAAAAACCAGATGGAAACAATATCAGTGATTCCGAAATTGGTATTGGTAGTACATCAACATGGAAAATGTCCGCTTTGTCACCAAATCACACTTATGCCATTTTTTTTGAAATTGCAAATACAGCTGCTGCGACTCCGGCCGTTGCTGATAAGCCTCGTTTGGCATATACCCAATTTATCACTACCTATCAGCATTCATCTGGAACTAACCGTGTTAGAGTTACTACCGTTGCAAATCAATTACTACCATTTGGTGCACCGGCTATTGCGGCCTCTTTCGACCAGGAGGCCGCCGCTGTTTTAATGGCAAGAATAGCTGTTCACAAATCCGAATCTGATGATGGAGCCGACGTAATCAGATGGATTGACAGGACACTTATTAAACTATGTCAGAAATACGCTGATTATAACAGAGACGATCCCTCATCCTTCAGATTGGCTCCAAATTTTTCGCTGTATCCTCAGTTCACCTATTATTTGAGAAGATCACAATTTCTAAGTGTTTTCAATAATTCACCTGATGAGACTGCATTCTACAGACATATTTTCACAAAAGAAGATACAACGAATTCCTTAATCATGATTCAGCCAACCTTGACATCATTTTCTATGGAAGATGAACCACAGCCAGTTTTATTGGATTCAGTTTCTGTCAAACCCAACACTATATTGTTACTGGACACATTTTTCTTCATTTTGATATATCATGGTGAACAAATTGCTCAATGGAGAAAGGCTGGTTACCAAGACGATCCACAATATGCGGACTTCAAATCCTTATTGGAGGAGCCAAAATTAGAGGCCGCAGAATTATTGGTGGATAGATTTCCATTACCTAGATTTATCGATACTGAAGAGGGAGGATCACAAGCTAGATTCTTATTATCCAAACTGAACCCATCTGATAGTTATCAAGATGCTACACATGGTGGATCAACCATTGTTCTTACAGATGATGTTTCATTGCAAAACTTTATGACACATCTACAACAGGTTGCAGTAAGTGGTCAAACGTGAAGCAAGATAAGGCATAAAATTTCATTTTACAATTATGAATAGAATCTTATTTACATGAATTGTGCATTAGTGGCATACTAATTGGTTCTTTCGAAACAACTTTTAATAAAAGATAAGATTTTTTAGAGTATGCGACATACCTTGTGGATTGTAATCTATTTCTTGACTTTGTTTCCTTTTGCATTAATATTCTACTCTTGTCGTAAGAAATAAATGCAAGACGGTTTCTCAGAGAATATGCTATATACATGTATCTCACAAATTACAATTCAAACATGGGCATGTCCAAAGTAATGCCGTCTAAAATGGTAGTATTTTTCAAGGGCTGTTGTCTTTTCCCCAAAATATTGATAACGTCCTGTGCTACTGCGCCTCCCAATATAGCAGATACGGGAGAGAACTCAACTCCCCTTTGCCGAACAAATTGTTGAACATATTCACTACTGATAATTTCCCTTGGCACTTCCAATTGTTCGCACGCTAGTAAAGCCCTCTCCATTAACACTTCTTCTGTCAGCTCTTTACTGTTGTCACCACACGCAAGAAGGGCCAACGTTAGAGGCACTGCGGCAGATAATCTTTTCATTTGTCTACGGTTCAATTTATTTTTAAGCGTAGCGGTCCGCAACAGCTCTTCAAAGGGTTTGTATGTATGTTTTGTCTTGACAATCTCGTAGACCTTATTATTATCTTCTTCATCTTCCCTTGTCTCGACTTCTATAACTTCGACATTTTCGGAAACTTTGCCCACCTTCGTGGCTTTCGCACTCTTTATCTTTTTATTTTCTGCCTGGAACTCTATGAGATCGGCAAATATGTAACCGAACAGACCATTGGAACCCGTTAAATATAATGGTATATTAAAATGTCTCGTTTTTCGATCCAGATCAATCATTTCTTTCCTCGTTAATTGGGTGCCGATGACCAAGTCAAATTGTTCAAAATATTTCAAGCTCTTATGTTCTAAAGATTCAACATCAAACTTTATACTGACTCTCGGATTCAAATCAAGTATTCTCTCTCTAGAGGCATCTAGTCTCTTGCACCCAACTGCGTCAGCACTAACATAAAACTGCGATCCTAGATCCTCCTCTCGCACATAGTGGTAGTCCAAGATAGTCAAGGACCCAAGGCCACTCAGTACTATGTTCTTGCAGATTTCTGTACCAATTGAACCTAGATTCACCAGCAAAACCCTGGCAGACCTCATACGCTCTTGGGCTGCCATGCCCCACAGTCTGATCTGCCTATCATAGAGGGCAATCTCGTCGTCTGACAATTTAGTTTCACTGATATTAGATGACATCTTAACGGCCCGTTTAATTTTTCGAATTTGTGTGGAGGTCGATCACGATTGTAGTATGATTTCTAGTATCCTTCAATTTGTTATATCCATTCTTTCAGGACTGCGAGGTCCTTAATGGAAAAAAAATAAAAAAAAAAAATCAAGATTTAAGACAATAGAATAATTGTGAAGATATCGATAGGAGCATAGTGAAGCTTCCAAGTGATAAACATTATCAAGGGTCAATTTGATTGGGGAAAAGTAATTGAGTGGTTAAGCGAGGTGAGAGAAATGGATCTTTTAAAGATATTGGATACAAAACCGTTGCCCGCTATTGTTGATGCGAGGACGTTGGGCATATCTGATGACACTTCTGGTGATTATTGGTTGCCAACTACAATGTGTTTATATCAGAAGGAGCTGACCGATCAAATTGTTTCGCTGCATTACTCAGATATTCTGAGATATTTTGAAACGAAGAATTACAAAGAGGATGTTATTGTCCAATCCATGAAAACAATGTGCCTAAATAGTGCGTACGTCTCAACGCATCCATATCTTTTGATTGATCATTATATGCCAAAATCCTTGATAACGAAGGACATACCTGTTCATTTGGCTGAAACAAGTGGGAAGTTCACCGCTTTGCGAGATCTGATGACGCTTGTGCAGGAATATGAAACGCACACAGCTATAATATGTAGATCCGGAAGAACGATGGACCTTCTTGAGGCTTTGCTGCTGGGTAATAAGGTGAATATCAAAAGGTATGACAACCACTCCATCAAAACCAAACAAAAGCCAAGGAATTTTTCGTGCACTTGCCATATATTTCCTTCAGAAAACTTAGACTTGAAGAAGTCTCCAATAAAGTGCCCAGGCCAATTCGATATGCTTATAAGCCTGGATCCTACGGTAGACACCGATCGAAAAGAAATCCAGAATATACTTCAACACCAAAGAGATTCCAAGGGTTCGGAATCTCATGCTCCAATTGTAAGGCTCGTTACTATCAATTCGGTCGATCATTGTGAATTATACTTTGGAAGAATGTATAAAAAGAATACTAGAGAATTTTTGGAAAATGTTACGGCGGCCGTGGTTGTCTTAAGAGACCGAGTGGGTACCTTACCGCCCGATTTAAGACCCATCTACTCTCAAAATTTGAGATATCTGATTGAGTGGCTTGAGGATCCTAGCATATCATGGCCTCTGCCGGATCTTTATCGCATAAAAAAGTATACATCTATGGACGTCGAAAAGTCACTGCTAACTGAAGTTCACTACAATCAAATTGAGGATGAATTAGAGGCTGCTTTCCGTAGCGGAAAGAAAAGGGGAAGAAGTAAAAACGAAAGAGACACATGTAAGACTACTGAGATTGGGTCGTTTTACCAGTCAAAGCGATTGAAAAATGATTACACTACTAATCCTATAAGGCAAGGTATGGCGCAATTGACAGGAATTTCGACCGCTGACGATGTCTCAAATACTGATTATCATCTCTGCAGTGGAATTCTTACTCATAGGCTGATTCAGTCAATTGGACAGACGTATATGGATCTTGAAATGCAGGTTCACGAATTGAAAAGTTATGAAGATATGAACCCTATTCAAATATCCCACGAAAATCATTTTAATGATGAACTTACTTCCATGGAGAGCAAGCTGGCCGAAATATCGATTTTAAATTTGCAAAACACTAAGAAGTCAGAAGAAGTTGATCGACTCAATAAAGAGAAACACCTGGATATCGAGGGTCTAAGTACCGAAGTTGATCAACTTTTGGAAAAGCTATCCGCCAAAAGTGAAAAGTATGCAGCCTTGAAGTCGCTTTTTCTTAGCCGCGTTGGTTTACAAGAAAATCTTATGAGAGAGAAGAGTTTATTGCACTCAAGCGAAGCTGAAAATGAGTATACATCTAAAGAATGCGAGCGGGCAGACAAATCTTGCCATGATAGTGGGAAGGAAATAGAAAACTATAATTCGAAGCTAGAAGCTTCGAAAATTCAATTTCAAGAAATGTTGGAAAAGGCTGCCGAGACAAAGCTTAAAGTTAACGAGTCAATTGTAAGCCTAAAATCGTCAATTGAGGGAGAAGCGACGAAATACAGCCAACTTACGGTCAGCATTAAAGAAGTGGCGGAAAAGCTTAATAATTTACCGACACCACGAGCACGAATTTCCAATGACAAAAATCATTCAGGAAGACGATATAAAAGCTCCGCATTAAAATTGTAAACTTATAATGTTGTATGTAATACTTACTTATCTATCTCCCATAGCTTTATAGATCGGTCCCAGCTTGAACTTACGATAAAATTAGTATTTTTTGAAATGTCCGAACAAAGCACCTTATCAGTATGACCTTCTAAGGTAGCTAACTTTGCCCAATTGTCACTGCTAAATACGTTCACTTTCCCGTCGTAGCCACTTGAAGTTAATAGCTTTCCCTGACCCCTATCGAACGAAACGCTGGAAACTACGTTATTATGAGCTAGTATCGTAAAAGCTTCGTTAGCCTTTCTTAGGTCCCAAACTTTGATGGTACCGTCCCCGGCACCTGTGGCAATTTGATAACCATTCAGAGACCAATCAACAGAGTAAATAGGTTTTGCATGCCCGGTCAGTATGATTGGACATTTTCCGGATCGAATGTCCCATACCATCCCAATGCAATCTAATCCGGCACTGCAAAGTAAAGATCCGTCACAATGAAATGCGGCACAATAAACTTCCTTGCTGTGCCCCTCTTGTAATAGTAACTCACTCCCCTTATTGATATCCCATAGCCTCCACGTCATATCAAATGAAGCACTGGCTATATAGTTCTGGGTTGGATGGTAATCTGTATCTGTAACTCGTCGTTCATGGCCTATAAATGCTTTGTTTTCATGCAGCTCGGTACTCGTGACACTAAAATGTTTGACCAACCCATCCTCGCCACCACTGACAATGCTTTTACCATCTGCACTCCAGCTCACACCTCCTGCCTTTCCAACATGCGCGGCATTTTGAGAACACATCATCTCTAAAGAATCACTCTCCATAATACTGAGACCACCATCCCAGTTTGCGCTAGCAATAAGTCGGTCATTTGGCGACAGCTTAGCTTGAGAGACCGGTCGCGATGCAACAATTTGTGAGGCTACTAAATTCATCCCTGCAATTTTCCTATTCATATCTCTTCTTTGTTTTATTAGCACTGGAGTCTTGAAATTTCTGATATTATCGGCCTCTCTCATTAATCTTTCTCTTGACCGCTGCTCAGTGTAGCTTATCAGGAATCTCCTCAATTGAATCAATTCATTGCTTGCAGGCGTGTAGAAGTCCTCCTCTTCATCGTCACCTTCCTTCGGGTCAGTAAAATGATTCAAGTCTTGAGACTCTTTTTTTCGAAGATGAGCCTGCAAAACGTCTATATATTCTTCATTTTCAAAGAGAAGCTCAGATAGCCTCGCTCTTCTAGTATAGCTGTCTTCATTTCCTCTTTGTTCTGGTTCATGCAGCAATTTTAATATGGCTTTAACTTCGCTATCAATTGTTGGAATAAGTTGTAACATTTCGCTGCGCTGGTATTCTATTCGGCGTAGGGTCCGCCCCACGCTGACATTGTTCCTATCAGTACTATCATCAATTCGTACCTCTAGGTCTCCATAGGCAATTTTTTTGCTCATAGACTTGTTTGTGTTGTTTGATCCTTCGATTATTTCCTAATGAATAAGCTGGTAATTATTGAAGAGCAGCATTTAAAGCGGCGGCCGCTGTGCAGTTTCACTTCACCACACATATAGAAGAAGAACGAAGAGCAGAACACATGGCAAATAAAGATCGATTAAACTTATTGAAAGAGAAACACGTTCATTATATCCAAAGCTTGGACAAGAAACAAGAGAACTATGAATACTGGTTAACGGAGCATTTGAGGATAAACGGGGTTTATTGGGGATTGACAGCATTATGCATACTAGACGCTAAGGATACGTTCAATAGAGATGATGTAATAAAATTTGTTATGGAATGCTATGTAGAATCTTCTGGCGGCTTTGCTGCATTTCCCAGACATGATGCGCATTTAGTTCCAACTTTGTCGGCAATTCAACTATTAAAAATGTATGACGCCATCGACGTTCTTTCCAAATTGCAGGTTGAAAAATGCGTCAAGTTTATAAAGGAGAATCAATTGCCGGATGGTTCTTTTCAAGGTGATAGATTTGGCGAGGTCGACACAAGATTTGTTTACACAGCATTGAGTGCTTTATCAATTTTGGAACGTTTAACACCCGAGATTGTTGATCCTGCCGTAGAGTTCATACATAAGTGTTATAATTTCGATGGCGGATTTGGCCTTTGTCCTGGGGCTGAAAGTCATGCCGCTATGGTGTTTACCTGTCTTGGAGCTCTTGCTGTCGTCAGCAGGTTAGGCGATTTAAGTGAAGCACAGATTGACGAAATAGGATGGTGGCTCTGCGAAAGGCAGTTATCTGAAGGTGGATTAAATGGAAGGCCGAGTAAGCTCCCCGATGTATGCTATAGTTGGTGGGTTTTATCGTCCTTATCGTTGATAAATAGATTAGAATGGATCGACTATAAAAAATTACGCGAATTCATTCTAGATTGTCAAGATGAGAAAAAAGGTGGGATTAGCGATAGGCCAGACAATGAGGTTGATGTATTCCATACGCTATTTGGACTTGCTGGGTTGAGTTTAATGGGATTCGAAAACCTGGTACCCATCGATCCCACTTACTGCATGCCATTCGACGTCACCAAAACCATTAGAAGTTATCCCTACAAGTAAAATTATATTAGTATATACAAAGATTTCGTAATGCTACAATCAAAAGGGTATCTCCTTCGGAGAGGCTCTTTTCAAGGAAGGGCTATATTCAATATACCTCGCCTTTCGATCCACAATAAATTTACCTGGATTCAAAGCCTTGCAACCGTTATAAGTAACATCGAACTGGGGTGCTGTTGTATCACATAATATTAATGTAGAAGGTATAGGATACATACTCAACGCTTGGTCTAGATTCCAAACCAAGGGACGAATGCTTGATAAGAATGGGGATATCTGACCTTGGTCTAAAAGGGTTTTCACAAGTTTTCGAGACTGTTTGATTCTTGTTGGCAGCTGGTCTTTGTCGAGTATTAACTGGTTAATACTTGCCTTTTCGAGAGTAAGCTTCTCGGATTTTCTTTGTGTTCCTAAATTAGCCTCTTTCTCGGCTAATTCTTCAACTGGAAATGAAACACTGTGTCGCTTGAATCTGTCTGTCATATCATCTCTCACAATGGCAATCTCCTGGGACAGGTATGCAACTCGTGTTGGGTTAGAGGCAAGAATGACATTTTTGCAGACCTTTTTCAATTTTTGAACGAATGAATAGGGGATAGGCTGCAAGGGCCAGATATGTGCCGCACCTAAGGAGACCATAGATTCCCATGGGTCGTTTACGCCAGGGATCAGTATTATTGTGGAATTCTCGGCCACGTTGTCAAACTCGGTGAAGAGTTTGGCGAAACGATCAAAGTTATTTTTGTATTGAGTTGTAGAGCTAATGTTTCTGCTACTCATCGATGCATGTACTGGAACGGCTGAAAATGATCCATGGAGGACTACCACAGTCGGTGGGTCCTCCTCAAAAATTGTGAAAACCTTACGAAGTGCGCTGATTGTGGAAATTTGGTCTAGGAAAATGTCACCACCCAAGAAAACAAATCTATGATCAATCAATTCTTTCTCAAGTAAATGTAGCCTAATTTTTAGATCAGTATCCAATCTTGGTACAAAATTGGAATTCGATGATCCGTGAATCCCCAGAAGATCTAGATTTCCAATAGCCTCTAATGTTTCATCCCGCTTCTCACCCGGAGGATGTGTCATTGAAGATACATGAAATTTATTGCCAACGGTGAAATATATGCCTTCCACAAGTACGATGCAACCAGGAACGTAGTAAAGTCCCTTTGTTGGGACCGCCTGTGATATATCAATCTCCACAGTACCTGATGGATCTTCCAATGACCAACAACCTTTGGAGTTTTTACAGAGAAGACCAAGCAAAAGAAAATTTTGCCCATCACGTCCAGCCAAATTCTTAATCTGCGTAATAGACATGGAAGTCGAAAGTTTAGCTAAGTCCTCGTTTTTCGTCAGGTCCTGCTGCATGGCCATTATCGATGACAATGGGTTGAAACTGTCGCTTTTCTGGAAATTCTCGTTTCGTTGAATTCTGTCTCTGATAAGATAAAATCTCGTTGAAAAGATGGAGAGATCAGAGTCGATGTCCGGTAGTTTGAATTTCTGCAATTCGTTCTCCGTATTTTGTAGTGCGGGAGTGAAAATAAATTGTAATTTGCGCGAATCGTAGGAATATTTGGGTTGCTCTGAAGCATTTATGACCTTGAAGTAACTTCTCCAATCGAGTTCTTCTTCTTGTGCAGCGTTGGAATCTTGTTCAGAGTAGTTGTCCTCCATCAGAACGGGCGCGGAAGAATTAGGTTCCATTACGTCCACATCCAGCTCCATAAGCTCTCCTTGAGCAGCCTGCGCCGAGAAAGACTCACTATTCGAAACGAGGCGATCGATGGTGCTTTGCTTGTGCTTCCTCAGAGACTTGCCCAGGTTTGTACCATATTCCTGCTCCCTAGTTTTTGCTCCTGTAACGGGACCTGAGCTTGCCTTTTCCCGTTCTCTCAATTCAGATATCACATCCTTGACGCCCTGCTCGTCTATAAAAACACCCCTCTCTTGCTGTTTCCAGACCAAGGCAAATTTTTCAAGAAATTGTAGGGTATTATTATTCTTCTTCCAATCCATCCCAAAGGTTCTGCCGACGAAGTCTGCCAAAGTTGATAACCCATCAGATTTTATGTTCAAGCCGTACTTCTTGGAAAGCACGCGGTAGGCTAGAGGCCTCAGTAAAGGGGGCTGAATCTTTACAGGAAGTACACTACCTGTACTGAACATCACTAATAACACACCTGAAGCAGTTTTTCTATAACAGTAGCTCCTCCTTACTATTTTGTTCAGCCTGCTACAAAGCTCATCACCTGTGAGACCAGTTGTTCTTTTTAACGTGGTCCTCTGTCGTGACGCGTCTTCACGGCCAAGAAGCGCCTAATCACGAAATCACGTGCTTAAAATGTCAGAAACGAGAACTCTTTTGATTATGAAGTGTAGTTTCTGGATCATATGGATTTCATTAAGAAGCATTTCCATTTTTCATTCACGGTCATAGGGTGCTGCTACATTTGAATCATTTTCCTCTTGCTTTTTTTTTTCTCTTGCACCTGCAAGAACTCACCATTTGACAGAAAACTGTATTGGCGGCAGCTTGCAACCCTGAGCCAAAAAAGGAGAATTTCAGCGACTGATTCGACAAATGCCTATAGACTGTTATCATATTGAGATTTTCCATTTTGTAAAAAGTCTCCCAAACCTTGTCCATGCTAATGCATTCTGGATTCTCAAATATACACTCATTCAAAAATAAGTCTTTAAGGCAACTGAACAGGTACTGCTGGGATAACACTTCTCGATGTTTCCCAGTAACACTTGATTTCTCAGCCCAATTCCCAGTTTCTAGCAGCTTCTTTTGGTTTTCGGTCAGAGAAAAGGTGCAGCACCTCGGCGGCTAAATTCCTCGGCAACAACGGCGTGTTTCACCTATTAATAAACGCAGCAGTAGAATTTCTAATGTAACGTAACAAGGCAGACAGCTCTTCAGCGGCTGCAACACCCAAAATAAGAAATGAATAAGTAGAGGGAGATATTTCACAGGGAAATTTTTGGGTATGATCTGACCTTCCCTGAGGTCCAATGAGCCCAAGAGTTTTCTTCAAACCAAAGTTTCATGCTACGGGAAGTATTACCCTTGAGCCCCGATGTTAATTTTGGAAGTGCTGCCCGATGGAAACGATGGTACTCCGTAGGTAGAACATTGCTACAACAGCAGAAAGGGTCGCAGTGAACAAACGTGCTGCTGAGGTCTCAAGACGTACCTGTATTAACGTCAACAGCCATTTTCCTGGATAGATCATCCCGCACTCGTGATTCTCGGTCACCCAACATTGCCAAGAATCTAAGTTTAAATCAATGTGCAGGATGGCATCGTCAGCGCAAAGTGATGCACTCTGGTCGCGGTGGGAAAGATCCTTAAACACTCGACCATTAATTCATAGGAGTCTTGAGTAACAGGCCCGTTTCTCTACGCCACACTTATAGAGAATGTCTGATTCTATTGCTTGACGAGAAGGAATCCTCAGAGAAAGTGTTCCGTTAATCTCAATAAAAAGTGAAACAAACTCTTTAACCGCCAATGGACGTTGACTTGATAATATAAGTACGGCTTCAAAAATGATGCATTTAGCAAATTCTTCAAGAACTAGAAAGTAACATGGCCAAGGGCAAGAAAACCAAGAAGCTGTTCTGTATCAAATTTGGTACAGTCAAGCACCCTCCCAGTGTTCGCCTGTTCAGAAGAAGTGTTGGAACAGAGGGAAAAGAAGTTCGTTCCAAGATGTCTTCTGACTCTCCAATATAAAAGCTTCGGGACAGCAGACAAGCGTTGCGCCGACTCCATAGTCACCGAGCAAACTAGCATTTTAGCGTCGCTGGAGGCCTGAAATTCCGAACGGAACAAAACGTGATAGAGTTCGGAGAACAGCTGTGCGATCAGACCTGCTGCGCCGACGACGTCAAGGTGCAGTCCCGTCCTGCTAAACTCGCAGTATACAAGAGGGCATTAGCAGGCTATGCGAAAAATCGTCCGTCTAGTCGCGGAATGCAAGATAAGGCCGCTCCCATCTCTGTAAAATCTAGCATAACATCCTTTTGCCAGACTCAACCTTGAAACTGCACCAAGCTCAACCGCACATTAAAGCCGAACATGGCCGCTATGGCGTACCGTGCTTCCATACATGGTTTTGTAATGTAATCAAAACAGGCTGCAGGCTCGTGCGATACTGGAGTGAGGAGGCCTGGACGTCAGGACCTTGCTTAGACTGCGGGAACGTCAAACAGAGTCCTGGCCGTGCAAAAAACCTACTGCAGCCTGAAAATTCCTCTCCACATTCGACAGGCGCGTTTAAGCAGCCAGAGACCATCATGCTCAAACACTTTAATGGGCATTGGATTGCAAGTGGTGGGGTTGCTAGTCCTTACACGCTGATACCGGATCCTGTACACTTGCATTTCTTGCAACTCTTCAGTGACTTGCAAGTCTATATACGCTAAATATCTCTGCAGACGTGCCGGGCTCACCCGGCGGCGCCTAAGTGTGGGAACCTTAATAAAAAACTAAACACACCTTACAGCTCTGGAAAGACCGCGCAGGATAAGAACATGAACATAGTGATTCGACGTTGCAGAAAGAGTTGTCCAGGATGTTAGAATCTGTGCAAAGGTTTTTAGGTGACTTTTTCGGCTCGAATGAGGGAGACTCCTCGTTAAGGAACGACCCACGAAAGATAGAATACGGCACTTTGGATGACATAAGAAAGCCAGATATAGTTGATGATAAGCGTAAAGGCGCAAGAAGTGCGTACAAACGTAGAATGGAAAGAAGAAATAGGATGAAGGTAGGGCAGCAAAATAGTAGCGATGATATACCTAGAATCGATCGAAATAGAGTAAGTAAACAATCGATACGGAGGCGGGGTGCTATATCTTCTGTGTGGAAAAATCTGAAGACTGTGTTTTCTAACGAAGAACAGGACCTGACGCTGTTACAACAAGCGTGTGGGAATGTTAATTCAATGGTTCCCCAAAATACGAGATCGAATCGTCCAGAGGAAAGAAGAAAGTTAAGGGAGAGAATGGCAAGAAGCGAGGCATTCAAGAGGAAACTCATAGAGATTAAGTACGACGACAAGATGCTAGAACAACTGAGACGCGGCAGGTCAAGATTTTCAAAACTGAACGAAGGACCTCTCGAATCGCTGGGGCAATCATACAATATAACGGACGACCAAATAACTCTCCTGCAAAGAAAAGTGAATGAATTGGAGGACAGTTTGCGGAATGTTACAAAAGAGCTACAAATAACTCAAAAGAGGTTAAAATTTGCTCAAGAGAAAAACACTTTACTGGAGTCATTGTTAGATGACGCGAATATTGATAGCGAGTACGTCAAGTCAAGAAGAGACATGAAAAATATCCAAAAAAAGAACCTGAAACCAGAAGCAGAACTACCGCCGTCCCCCAGACGAACTTTAAACCCACTATTCACCTCAAGTCCCATGAGGAAGCCCTCTGTGACCACAAATACAAATGCGCACTCACGGGAACTTGCGGTGGGGTCGACAGACGACTTCTACAATAAGTATCCCAAAATTCCAGAGACTGAATCGTTAATGAAAGCACAAAGGACTCATTCGCTGTCCCCTATTAGAATAGATTACTCGAAATACTCTGTGTAGAAAGCCGTCCAAAGCGCTGTAACCCGGATCTTCTGTGAACGATTTTCGAAAGGGCAGTAGCAGAAATGTTGGCGATCTGTATCGATGGATGAACCATCAAATATTAAATACTTTTCCCCGCCCCATATATGATTTCAGGCCACCGACAAAAGGATATCACACCTGTCTAGAGTGCTATACCGACACCATCTGAAAATTAGCAAGAAGATTTTTTGGTACAATACTTGCAATACGATTGTAGCTAGCATAGATGAGCACGGGTGACTTCCTAACCAAGGGAATTGAACTCATTCAAAAGGCCATTGATTTAGATACAGCTACGCAGTATGATGAAGCGTATACTTCTTACTACAATGGGCTTGACTATTTGATGCTGGCATTGAAGTATGAGAAAAACCCGAAGTCTAAGGAGTTGATAAGAGCCAAATTTACGGAGTACTTGAACAGAGCTGAACAATTAAAACAGCATTTAGAAACTGAAGAAGAGACTAAGAAAACGAACTCCAGTGGTGGAGGGGACAGTAATAGTGGCAGCAGTGGTGCAAAGAAAGTATCTAATGATGATGAATCTGACGACAGCAAGAAATTGAGAGGTGCATTATCTGGGGCGATTTTGACTGAAAAGCCCAACGTAAAATGGGAAGATATTGCCGGGTTAGAAGGAGCTAAAGAGGCTTTAAAAGAGGCGGTGATCCTTCCTGTAAAATTTCCACATCTTTTCAAAGGAAACCGTAAGCCCACATCCGGGATCTTATTGTATGGACCACCAGGTACTGGTAAATCATACTTAGCAAAAGCTGTTGCTACCGAGGCGAACTCGACATTTTTTAGTATTAGCTCGAGTGATTTGGTGTCCAAATGGATGGGTGAATCTGAAAGACTTGTGAAACAATTGTTCGCAATGGCTCGTGAAAACAAACCCTCCATCATTTTTATCGATGAAGTAGACGCGCTGACTGGGCAGAGGGGTGATGGTGAAAGTGAAGCAAGCAGAAGGATTAAGACAGAATTACTAGTACAAATGAATGGTGTTGGAAGTGATTCGGATGGCGTTCTTGTTTTAGGAGCAACTAATATTCCATGGCAGTTGGATAGTGCGATAAGAAGAAGATTTGAAAAAAGAATTTATATCCCTTTGCCAGATTTAGCTGCTAGAACAAAGATGTTCGAGTTAAATGTGGGGGACACTCCTTGCTCATTGTCTAAGGAAGAATTCAGAACTTTGGGTCAAATGACTGAGGGGTACTCTGGTAGTGACATTGCAGTAGCTGTAAAGGATGCCCTCATGCAACCAATCAGAAAAATTCAAATGGCAACCCATTTCAAAAATGTCTCCGACAATCCAGAGGAGAAGAAACTAACTCCTTGCTCTCCTGGTGATACAGACGCAATTGAATTGAGCTGGTCAAATATTGAGGCCGATGAATTACAAGAGCCGGCTTTGACCATCAAAGATTTCTTGAAGGCAATTAAAACTACGAGGCCCACAGTTAATGACGATGATCTGCGTAAGCAAGAGGAATTCACTAGCGATTTTGGCCAAGAGGGCAATTAAGCGAAATTCAATGAAGGTGAAAATGGAATCTAAATGAATGATACAACATAAAGAAAGAAACCAATTAAAAACTTAATTATATACTAAAAAGAAAACAAAGATATTCATTTATAAATGCTTGTATTATTTTCAGCATCTGTAACTTTAGCACTTTGTATTTTGACTTTAACTATAACTGTTTTCTCATCCTGAATGAAAACATGGGCATCTGGATTTGTTCTTAACAGTAAACTCTTATAATGCGAGGATTCTGCACTATTAGGCTCTATAACAGTCGCATGCCCTCTGATTGTTGCGCTCATCTGAAATAACTCGGATTGGTTCAACTCTTGTAGTAAATTCAATAATTTGCTGGAGTGTGTTAGGTCAGATGAATCAGTTTGAGATGGAGTGTCTGATGTTGGAGTTTGTGATGAACTATGCTTTCTTAACGATAAATTTTTTGCTGTGATCCAATCATGAAATAGTAACGATACTATTGGATTGGAAACAATATTTTCATACTTTTCAGTATCATCTAACGTCGCAAAGATAATATAATCATTTGCCTGGTCGTCAACATTGAACATTTTTTGACCAGGAACGTATATGTAATTCATAAGACTGACGGATGGCAGACAATCTTTGGAACAAGTTGCGACATGGACATACTTGGAAGTCTTGATTAGATCGAGTAGATGCTTGGGAAATTGTCCGACGCACGACATTGGGAGTGGTTGGTTGTAATATAATTCCGTAGACTTTGGATTGGTGCTTTTAACTAAGTTGCTTTAAGGTTTGATTTGGTCCCTTTTTGAAATTTGAGAGAAGAGCAACGTTGAAACTCGCCTGGCGCGAAGCCCGCCAGGGCAGTAATTTACAGAAAAATTAATACATAAACTTTTAAGGCGCCAGAGATTTCTATTTAGACGAACAGGCAACGTGCTTGGCAAGGTATTTTCTTCCCCAAGTTTCAAGTAATTACCTTTAAGTCGGCCAGGTTCGTGTTTGATTTTCCCTTTTTTATTAAGGATGGTCTTCGACGCCTCGTCTTCACGCCGGGTGCCAGCGATTTGCCATAACCACATCGATGGGGGGAGGGAGGATTGCGAAACACACTGTACATCAAAAAAAAATATCAACATTTGCATAATTAACTCGAACGATTTGTCTAATTTGGTTAACGAGTGTTCTGAAATGTTAAAAACTTGGTCGATGGCTACGCTATTATTCAATTCATATTATGGTTGGGCATGCCGCAATCGTGGAGGTCAATTTGAACCAAAGATCGAGCAGTTTTTTAAGGAATAGAGGAGGCCGTCTTGTGTTTTTTCGAAACCAAATTAGTGAGTCTTTTGTCTAGTCTGGCCAATCCTCATGGATGGTTTGTATTCCTCTTTAATACTCTGAGCTTGCTAGGTAAAAACTGTAACTGAAATCTTCGAGACAAGAACAGGCATATCTTGGCGACTGTCACTTTCTCGATCTTTAATCAGCTCTGATAGAAGCCCTAACCAAAAAAGGACAAGAGTATGAAGTTAATGTATTGCTCCCCTTTAGCAAACGAGATAGCCAACTGAGACAAAATAAGAAAATGTTTTCAAGGGCGAGTCCTTTGGAGTCTCGAATCCATGAGCGAGACTGTTCGAGGCAGCTGATATCCTCTCGTATTGTGGGCGAGATGATATTCAAGTGGATTTTCTCTCTACTCTATTTGAAGCTTCTTTGGCTAGTCAAGTACTGTGACGGATCCAAAGTTGAGTGTGAATGGCACCTCAGTTTTCTTGTACTGGGCTACGCTACTTTAATAGCTTTTATAAGAGTCTCTGACTGTACAATCTTCCAAGTTACGCCCCCCAAAATTAATTGATCAAAATTCCTGCGTGATTAAAGTATTAGCGTTGCTATTGGGCACATCATAAATCACCCATCTGTGAGGTTTCGACCTTTAGCGGAAACGTGTGCTAGTTGGGGATGTAGGGCTAAATACCGCGCCGCTTACGCAATGTCGCTGCTCGACTAATGGTTGGGTGTATTGGGTATATTGGGATCTTTCACCGCATTTCCCATCGCTTCTGTTGAGGGCAATGTCTCGGAGTAAGGCTCGAGTTGAAATTTTTACCAGGGCTAAGTGATCTTTTATGGTGAACTCCATGCCCAAGAGGTGAAAATTCGATGGAGAGTGATGAGACCTCCCGTCCCTTCGAGGTGCACCCGAAACCGTGCACTCACCTGGATGGCAAGTCCTACGCAGGCCAAAAGGATATGACGATTAATGTGTGTAGAGGCGCCCGGCGGACTGCTTTCACTTAGCGCCTTGGTTGGTGTTCGGTTTCTCGGATTTTAGTTTAATTATAAGGTCTTTCCAACGAATCAAAGCAGCCTCACAAACTGGATGAAATTCTTCTAAATTGGAGTCATTCACTATTACCTTGAACAGTTTATGCAATTTACTTTGTCGCAAAGCTTCTAAATCAAAAAATGGAGGGTTGTTATCTAAATTTTGCTTAATTTTGTTCAGCATTTTATGTGATTCTTCAAGCTCATGCTTTAGAGGTGGCTCTTCCCGTTGCACTAAATTTTTTTGTATCCTCCTTCTAAATAAC
Source organism: Zygotorulaspora chibaensis (assembly GCA_030565665.1). Classification (NCBI taxonomy): domain Eukaryota; kingdom Fungi; phylum Ascomycota; class Saccharomycetes; order Saccharomycetales; family Saccharomycetaceae; genus Zygotorulaspora; species Zygotorulaspora chibaensis. The sequence goes on along the minus strand of JAJMCM010000005.1, from coordinate 662,394 downwards.
AAAGATATTTCTACCCTTCGTGCCCTGTCCAATTTCGTCCTCTTTTCGCTCATTTTGCGTTCAATACTATGACTGCTGCTATGTTTAAGAGGACCTTTACTATTACTCATTTTGCTGGCATCGTCGTCCACCGAGTTGCTCTCTTGATGGTCTGCTTTTGATTTTTTAGTCTTGCTTTCAGATGAAATTTTTCGCTTATTTGTTGCCATAGAAGAGGAGTGTGGTGGAGCACCTTTCTCTTTATGTATTTTGCGTTTTGCTGAATCATTTTTCGTTTTCCCAATTAAAGGATCTTCACCATGCCTAATCTCTTCCTCTGCAATTTCTTGCTCCAAATCAGCATTTCTTCCTTCCTCAGTAAATCTGTTGGTAACGAACTCATGAAAACTTGTGAAGTCCTTAGCCTTTTGGTAAGCTTCAATTAGCTCGGGTTGAGCCGTTTCAGAAGAGTTGAGGGATAAAAACTCCTCGATTTCATCTGAATCCAGTCTATTCAATCGGTGAGGCTGCTCCCAATAATATGTTGGGTCGTTGAAAAAACAGACGGCCACGCAATTCTGCTTTCTTTTGCGATATACATCATTTCGGAGGAGCCTTTGGGGAAAAACAATAGCAGGCCACGGCGGAAAAGATCCAACTTTGCATAAAACCAAATCACCTGTTCTAAGACTCCTTACCATCCTATCTACAAAATTTCCAGGACCTTCAAAACTGCTGCTCGCTGTTTCGAAAACCAAACTGATACGCAATCTTTGTCCAATCTCTGCCAGGAGTCAAATTCTTATTGTGCGAAAGATGACCAGTTAAACCTTGGGTACAATGCAACAAGGATGCCCAAGGATCGAAAAAATTTGATGCTTATTCGAGTTGTTTGAGTGTGGACGTAGTAGCTTGATTGACAGTGTTTACAAGCAAAGTTCTCGCCTTGGAGAAAACGCGGCAGTCTATCTTGCGGAGCATCGCGCATGCCAAAACGCATGAACATACTATTAACCCCAGAAGAACTTGTAACATAAGAGAAAGTGAGAAGCTGTAATTCGGTTCAGATATACTGAGGCTCCTAGCGTCGAGTAATTTGAAGCACAGTTGAGACTGATTCTTTTTTTACTTGCCTTTAAGACGCAAGTACAGTATCATTTCAGCTTTGCACGGTTAAGCTAATCATTCTCAGAGCTGAAAAAGTTCAAAACCTCCCACCACACTTGAGAAAGGATCACATTAGTTTGTGATAAGGAGAAGGAGGTTTCTACTGAGTTCTATACACTTCGATGCTCTTATCTCTCCGTGGTAACTTGCTATCCCCGCCTGGAATACAGCTCCTTTGATGTGGTCCATGCAATCTTGAATAGACCAAGAGATCTTCTGGGCCCTCTTGGATGTGGCAAAGACATAACATAGTAAAAGCCCTTTATATTGCAGAACTGATACTTTTTGATCGAGGATAAAATGTTGCACCATGCATCAAATTAAATAATCGAAGTAAAATTATTCTATGGCCTAAAAATTATTTACTCATTCTAGAGTGCACTTGGCTCCTACATAAAAATATTGCAAGCTTTCTATACGCGCGGTCATGTGCATCCAATGACTCTAACTAACACTCTTCACTTGGCAGTTTTAATGCAGGATTTAGGAAAATGTATTGTCAGTAAACTGTGGTCAATGAGAGGTGGGCAAACATCGGTTTATTTGCACGTTCAAGCTTTTTCTCTTTATTTTAGCTCAATTTTTAAAGCATAACAATGTCCAAAATTAGGATCTTACGTTCAGCTCACAGACAGAACACATTCATAAGAGATAAAAGTGATAATGCCTCAAGAAAAACGCCGTAGACAGATTTCCCAAGGTTAGCATCTTCAGTTTTTTTTCGAACATTGAATGCTGGTGGTCTCAGTTGTGTATTATACACAGCTTCAAAATATCTACTCAGGACAATGATCCTATTAGATTTCAACGCTATTTCGTTTCGAAAGCTCTTCTTGAAATATCAGGTGTTTAACTTTTGGGGTAACGGAGTAATTTCTATTGAATGAGCGGCTAAAGTAATGATGTATCGGCAATCAAGGGGACAATGACAGTGATCCTGCTTGGTCTCCTAACATCCTACTTATGTTCTACCATTGACCCACAACATTCGAAAAGCGAATAGCAGCCGAGTGAGGTTTTTTTGCTATCTATGGCATTGTTTTTTATTATTCTGAATAAGCTCGAAAAATTTAGCCGCCAAGGTCCCAAGTATTTCATAATGCCAAACTTAAAATATGTTGAAAAGTTGAGAGATGTGGTACCTAGAGTCTTTTTTTTTAGCGAAATATTACACAGTTACAACTTGAAAGTATCGTAATACCAGATCATTATACAACCCCCCTCCGATTGGAAAGAAATGGCTCTATATATAAGAATATTATCACGCGAGCACTAAGCGCTATACATGCAGACTCATATTTAAGTAGAGCTTTGGTGTCCAATTGTCGAAAAAGGTCCAGTTGTTTACTGCATTTTTGTGGGCAACTTTCTCTTCGGACCCTTTGATCTTGTTTTGGTGACATGATTCAGTGACTTTGAGCTCTCCGATTCCCATGATGCAGATGAAATTGCTACTGGTTTAGTATGCTTTTTGGAAAGGCCGCTCGTGGTATGAGAACACATAGGTAGTCCCTGTGCAGAGACTGTGTCTAGTTCATTTCTGTGGGGAGTTCCACTCACTTCGATGACATCGGTCTTTTGGCTCCTTAAATTTTGCTGTCTCATATTTTCCACTCTTTTAAATGCTTCTGGCATTGATACTTTACGAGAAGGAACCGGTGGTGCAGCCTTTGCTTTATTCAATTTTCTGAGCTTATCTAATGCTTCGGGAACATCCGCTTCTCTATTCTCATCCTTTGGTGGGACCTTCTTAAGCTTTATAGGTATCGTTGGCTTGGGCCTGAGAGATTTTGTTCCTGTTACGTCGGAATTAGCTAAAGTGTTATTAGATGAGGGCTTCAAAGATAGTCTGTTATTAGTGATAAGACTGTTCTTTTTTGCCGGTACCTCTGGCTTTGCTTTTTCTGTAGTTCGTAGCTTAATGCTTTTGAATTCACTATCTTCGGGTACGATATTCGTATTTCCAACAGCGCAATCAGCCTTCTTATCGAGAAGACTTACCGGCTTGGTGGGCAACGCAGGTTTCTTTCTCGAAGGAGTAGATAAGGGGCTTCTTAAAGCAGAATTTATGAAGCTATCCGGACGGGTTTCGTTAGCATGTGATGAATTCAACTGACTGTTTATCGTTGGAGAAACCCTATGAGGAGAGAGTTGATTTTTTTTTTGCATCGAATCCAAATAATCTATATGAGTAGGTTTCACATTATGAACCACCTTCTGTTCCTGGAAAACATCGGATTTGACCTTTAAATCAGGGACCTTGGTTGATTCGACTGTCCCCAACTGACTTACGAGTGCTGGAGGCGAATTATTCAACGCAGCACCTTCCGAACGCTTTTTAGCTGGCTGGCGCTTAGGAGGGATTGGTGGCGGCATGGCCTTACTATTTTCCACTTCCATCTTCTGCCAAGCCTCAGACAAATTCTTACTCACTTTATCTTTTAGACCACCCTTCATTTTATCACTCAGGTGCTCCTCCTTATGTTTTCTAGAGGGTAGGGAGAGAGAGGGAGTGTTATCTACTTTATCTCTCCTGCCATCGCTAGCGGGCTCTTTTTTAGCTCTTCTCAAAGGTAGTGAGGGAGGAGATTCATAAACCTCTTCATATGAATCCGTGAGTAGCTTCTTGGAAGCCCTATTCTGGTTTTCATGGAGGATTCGCCTGCTTGGTAATGAAGGCGGAGACTCTTCATCCAAATAAGCGGCACTTTTCTGCGGCTCAAATTTTTCCACCATTGCCTTGGGTGGTATACTGTACGAGAGTTCCTTTTCGGGACCACGTTTGTCTCTTGGTCTTCCCCGGCTTGGTACATGAGGATTCTTCACGCCTCCGACGACTCTGGATTTTAATTTCTGAAGTAGGAGATAGTCTGCTTCCGAAACTGCATAAGTCTTGGCCCCCGGACCTTCGGGGGGGTTAGAAGGACTGGAATTGATATCAAATTCAAGATCGTTTTTGGAATACTTTGTTTTAGAAGGTGAGAACGTTCTCTCATAGTTATACGCTGACTTATATGCCAGCTCACTCCCCTGCATTTGAGCATCTACCTCGATAGCCGTGGCTCCCTGTACGTTTGAGCGCTTCTCGCCATTGACACTTTTGTCTTTATCAATTGACTTCGAGAGCACAGGCCTTTTGTCCAATTGAGCTCGGGGAACTCTATCATTGGCAACAGTCAGTTGTCCAGAATCATATGCTTCTACACGCTTCAGAAAATCTTCTGTATCATAATCCTGCACCCTCCTAGATGTCATTTGACGCTAGCAAACGATCCGGTAGGATTGGCGAGCTCTGATTTACAGTAGGGTCAAAAAACGATAATTGCATTGATTCTTGAACATCGACAGCCCAATATCCTGAAAAATGGAGGAATCGCTTTTAACGGGGTTTTTATGGACTGTATCGACAGATCTGCCTAGATCGTACCCATCCTCAATTGAATGTGATGCTATTCGTTTGGATTTCAATTGCTCAATCTAATAAGTATTCAAGCCAATATTTCTAGCTTTAGAACATCTTTCAATGCGAGCGCTGTCACTCTTGAGAGTAGCACTACACAAGAAGTTAAAGAGTAGCAAGTATCGCTGTGCCTAAGAATGCTGAATGGGAAGAGGATCTCGCTGTCAAAAGGCTTGATGATTTACCACGTCAAGAAATTTTAAGGGCGCGATTCTCAGAAGGGCAGCTCTTCTCTCTTGTTTGAATTATGAAACGGATACTATAACAGCAGAGGAACAATCTATGAGTCGCCTCCTTGCAAGTTGAAACACGATACCAGCCACTCAAGAATGACGATACGTCCATGTGTGATCATCGCTATACCTGCTTGGTGAGAAAGCTCTAAAACTGATATGAGAAGTAGTTATGGCAAATAATTTCTGTCAGCCAGTATGAAAACTTTAGAACCGCTTCTCAATAGCTTTCCTATGGACTGAAGACTTGCCGCATTAGTTTGCTTCGCAAGTCCTTAATGGGTCACCTCTATCTCGTAAAACTCGTCAACTATCGATAAATTTTTGGGAACGCACAAATCGTTTAGTTTTCTTATCATAAACACTGATAAGTAATAGTTAAATAGAGTCTCGGAAGTAGCACAAACATCAACGTAGACACCTAATATGCTGGAATGTCGAAATATGACGTGGTGGTTATGCTTGTCAACCTTGACAGATATCTCGCTCTACCAGGCCTCCGATGCAGGTTCTAGCCGTAACTTTTGGTTTTCAATCAGAAGAAAGTCGAAGGCCCTCGGCGGCTAAGCAGATCACCTACTGCAGCTCTCCTGCCAATTTATAGATACAAGAGTAATTGCTCCAAACACAATGTCACCACAGCGGTTACGACATATCTTGCTCAGAACGAAGGATGCTGTTCCGAAGATGAAGCCGCCCATTAAACCATAAGAAAAGTGTAAATTGAGGGCCTTTTTTTCGCAGAATCGTTTGATTTTCATTTGATTTTCATTGAAGCACAGGACAGCTGGCGCAAATGCTTTCTGCAAGGCGAAGCCTTGCGTTATGGAAATAATATTCCTCTTTGCAAATGCGAATGCTACTCGACGGGAAGGGCCAGTGCTAAGTAGACCCCGGTATCCGAACCTTCCTGGCAAGTTTTGATCCCGCGTAGAACGTGTGAAAACAGGCAGCTGTTACTTTATCAAAGCTGTTGCATCGGAGACACCAGTAACAGTCTCGTACTGCTAAACTTGGAGTGCGTAAGAAGAGGCAGCTCCACCAAAAGGCACTGCTAATCTCGGTGAAGGAGTCCCCCACCTAGTCTTAGAATCGTGGAAGGCTACTCTTCACCTAGGCAAAAACACATCATGCTCAAGACCTTTGCTGAGCATCCGATGGCAAGTGGTGGACATCAAGTCCGTAGTGAATTATAAGTTTACGTAGACTAAATATCTTTGTAGACGCGATGGGGTCACCCGACGCGCAGGTTCACAGCTTATATATTCCTATTTATGCGTTATTGATTCATTCTATTCCGTCTTGAACTATTATACAATGTCTATGATCGAGCATCTTATGAATTGAATCCATCGTACTCAACGTAACTCAATACGCTGCTTCTTAGTAGATAGGTAGACATTGAAGCCACAGAATAAAAAGAATACCAGGTAAACCAATGCTGCCAAGAACACGGTATGAGCAACTCTGTAGTAAAATGATAATCGTTAGTATGCTAGAAACATCAGATAGTAAATATGCTTAATCTCATAGAGCAAAAAGCAAGAAAAAAGTTTGACATACGCTGGACCATCTTCTGGATCGTTGATTGAGCCAACAAACGATTCATGATTGACATTGAACAGATGAGCAATCACTGACAATATGACCACCCCAAAAGCAGACAAAATTGTGCAAAACCAAGCTTTTCCTGACTGTATATAAAGGCGAGGGTGAGACGCAACAAAACTAGAGTTAGTATTAGAGTAATAGTTCGGCCAAAGAGGATGGAAATAGCAAACATACGGATACAACCGGTTTCATGATGTTTTATTAATTCTAGTACGGTACTTTGATGTGGCCTTTTTTACCAATTAGCTGAAATGAACTGTTAAGTTTGAATAATCATGTTAGGGCTGCATGCAACAAACATTTCGCGGGATGATTTTTACCTCAACCTAGGCGCCGGGTGAGCCCTGCGCGCGTACACAAGTATTTAGTTTATGTAGACCTATAATCCGCTAAAGAGTTGCAATACACGCAAGAGCCCAGGGGCTGCGTCCACCGTGGAGCGACTAGAAGCTCCGCCATTTGAAATTGAATTCTCGATTAAAACTCAGACATGATGTTTTGGGCTGCTTCGAAGCTCCAGTCAAATGAGGAGAGGAGTTTTGAGTGGCAGTACGTTTTGGCACGCCGGACGCCTGTTTGACGTTCCCGCAGTTGAAGCTGGTCTGAGAAGCCTATCGATATGACCAGCGTGCGCAGAACAAAATAATATTTCCCCAAGCAAGCCCTCTGAACTCTCAAATCCATGGGAAGTTTGTCGTGAGGCGGTTGTGCTACTTTCATATTGGCAGCCGAGAGAATATCGTAGTAGAAATTTATCTGCCCCCTCTTCATGAGCTGCAGTTGTACTACAAAACATCGAAATGCTTTTTTCGTCAACCTGAGTTGGAGCGTGAGTGATTTACTTGTACTTAATCATCATGTTACTTCCCGAGTAGTAGAAGAAGTTTCTGACCTCATCATTTTCAGGTCATAATAATAATAATAATTACGCTAACTCGCTCTGCCAATGGTTTCGTTCTATTCGAAAGTGCACTATGAAAACGCCTTTTGTAGGGAATCAGATCCCTCATGGACTGGAAACACACATTTTCTGTAGATGTGGCTCTGAGTAACGCGAGGCTTAATTTCGGCCGGCGGTAGGGCATATTCGTATCTTTTGCGCCCCTCATAGCTCTGCTGCTGCTGCTAAAGAAGGCATCTTGTACAATAACTTGAATCTGGATGATCGCCTAGGCAAATTAGCTGCCAAGGACTGCGTCTAGAGACTGCAAAACGAGTCCAAAAGTGGCAAATCATATTGAAATAATTGCTGATGAGTTAGGATGTGAAGCACATATGATGGGCTTCGAGAAGACCTGACATAACTGCCACTGTCACCGCAATACCATAGAATACTCAGAGGAGAATGAATGCCTAATTTTGTGCTTGATATGATAGTCGTTTTTCCCCATTCCTAAAAATATTAGGTCTCTTGGCCCAGTTGGTTAAGGCACCGTGCTAATAACGCGGGGATCAGCGGTTCGATCCCGCTAGAGACCATTCTTTTTGAAATGCAATTATTCAGAATAAGTTTTGAAGGCATGCTAAAAAAAAATATGAAGCTGCCTTATTTCGAAATGTAAGCTAAATATCATTTTTTGAATTATCATGCTCTAAACTAAAATTTTTAAGAATTGATACAATTGGTCAAAAATATTTAATGTTATAAATCATCAAATTTGGTGATTCCGTGGGAGTTATTTTGAGCTTTTTGTGCTTGCTTCGCAAGTATTTTCTTCTTTTTGGCATTGAGTTTCTTTACAATAGGAGTGTCATTCTCACGATACCTCTTAGCAGGTTTTTCTTCTTCAGATTCATCTTGACCAAAAATATCCTTATCCAACTCTGCAATTAATTCATCTCGGGAAAGTATAGCTTTACTACTATCATTCGTGCCCAAATCACTATCGCTTTCACTGGCTTCTGATTCTTTATCTGAGCCGTTCGTACTCGGCTGATTCGCGCCAGGAAGCTTCTGCCATATTTCATCTGCGTCACTGTTCGATCCCCCATCAGAACTGCTGCTATTATCATCAGATAAATCCGGATCACTGCTAGACGATGAACTTGATTCCATATCATCATTTCCACCGCATGTCTCTTGGTCATTAACTTCCCAAATGAGCACCTTGTCCATACCACCTGATACGATTCTGTATTCGAAATCCAAATCCAAGAATGTCACTTCATCAATGCTACTGTGTTTCCTCATTTCGACTACGCGCCCACCTTTAACATCAACTTTATAGATCTTTCCATTTGAACAACCGCACCACACACAATTATCATCTTGCAAGGTCGGTACAACACAATCAATACTCTCGTCTTTACATATTTTGACCCTATTCACTTGATCCTCTAAATCGTTTTTATTCGGTTTCCACACGGTTAGAATTCCTTCGCCCATCCCACATGCAATGGTGTCACCAACCTCAGGATCTACAAACGTACCGCAGAGTAGCTCATCCTCTTGATCGTCACTCAATAATACTTTTCTCTTTGCGTCTGTGTCATCTTCCCGTATCTCGAAGTCACTCTCGTTCGATTCTCTGCAATCCCAGTAAGCTAAGGTGGTTTGACCCAATGAAATGAACTTATGCAATGATCTCCTTGCGAAATGGAAAATGTCATTGATGGCATCAGAATCGTGGATTCTTGTAATATTGTTGGTTACTGCCAAAGTCTCGCTGTTCATAATAATTACATTGCCACCTTCGTCTCCTAGAAGCAAACAGGGATGTGTCTCAGACTTGATCATCTTGGTGATTTTTGATTTCTGCTCTGTAAGTGTAACTTTTTTCACAACTTTACCAGTCTCTGCAACAGCTTTTTTTAAGACATTATCCGTGCCTATGGAAAATATGAATGAACCATCACTGTCCAGACATAGGCTTCTGACACTTCCCTTGTGTCTCCTCGTCTTCCAAAGCAGTGTGACGAGTGCATCGTTTTCGCCCTTAGCGTCCCCATTGCCGACCTCTACACAAGTCCAAAGCTGCACCTCGCCTTTGTAATCGGATTGTTCATATTTCTTCTTATTTTGATCCACAATCGTTTGAAGTTTTGTGGGATCATACGAGTGACAGTATATGTAACCCGTTCCTAGGCCACTAAAAAAGATGGGCTTTGTTGGGTGGAAGCACATTTGAAATAAAGGATCAGAATAGTTCACTTCGAGTATGGGTCTCTTGTGACCCATAAGCTCCTCTGCAGATTTGTTTTTTTTGGAATTTTTCCTTATATGCTTTCCCATGACTCTAGCGCACAGTTGACTGACTTACTTGCTGTTTAGAACTGATACATTGCATCTTCCTATGAACTATTGCCATCTTAACGTAAATGCTAGACCCATCGCATCATCTCTAAAAAATTTGTTCAATCCGACGTTTACAATGATCATCCCGCTATCTTCAGTCTGTGGGAGTGGTTCTCTCGATGATATTGTGCACGCTTGGCCCAAGGTCGGGGAACTCTTCGCTAATCTTCTCCGCAAGCGAGTCTCTTAGTTGTTTGAGTCCTTGCATCTTGGCTCTTTGGTATTGGTTTGATCTTCGTATAGCCTCGACAAACTCCCTTGTGTAAATATCTGGATTCCTTCCGTCTTCGATGTACTGAACAACTTCGAGGGGTACATTGACGTGATTTAGTTGAGATTTTGGGTCATTGCTCTGTTGATTCAATTTTGCTAGCCTATCGACGTTTCTTTTCAGGTTTGTAATCATTCCTTGGGCCGCTTCGCTGTTTCCTGGGAAATCATAGACAGAAACGCCTAGCTCAATAAACGATTCGATGATTGCACCAACCTGCTGTTCGGCACCAGAGAGTTCATCTTGAATGCCCTTCAAATCCGCAACGTTAGTCATTGTCACCTCCTTGATTGTCTTTGTATTGGGCTTGTTTTCTGCAAGGGTGACGTGCGGACGGACGCTCATAAGTTTCTTCGGGCATGTTCGCTATTTAATCATGTGCACAACCTCCAGCTACAAGAGCACAATGTGGACAACAAATGATAGTTCAGCATACCAATGATAGCACTGGCAAGAAACAGAGCCTAATTCAATCATTATGATGAGTGTGCTTTGATTGGCACTCGACGTAATGTCACGTGTTTTCTCTTTGGATCTGTAATGTGGCTCGCCGCAGCATCGTCCGATGGATGGCAAGATGACAAAGAAGTATATATAAAGGAAGAGCTTCATTAGCCTCACTGAATGGCGCGGCGACTGCAGCATACAAGAGCAGGCTTAATATGACTAACGTAGGGAGGGCTTTTCAGCTGAACAACGGGATTTCTGTCACGGAGGAGCAATTAAAGCACTGGAATTTATTTCTATCTAGGCTTTCCAGCCCCCAGGAGATCCTGAGATGGGCCATCACAACATTCCCTCATCTATACCAAACTACGGCGTTCGGCCTGACTGGCTTAGCTACCATCGATATGCTGTCAAGATTGTCCGCTGAGACTAACGATATTAAGATGGTCCCACTGATTTTTATAGACACTTTACATCATTTTCCACAAACTCTGGATCTGCTTTCTATCGTGGAGGAGAGATACTATAAGCCCTTGGGTCAGTCCATCTCAGTGTTCAAACCTGAAGGATGCTCCTCTGAAAAGGAGTTCGCAGCAAAGAATGGTGACTTTCTTTGGGAGAAAGACGATGATAAGTATGACTTTCTGGTGAAGGTCGAACCTGCTCATAGAGCCTACAGCACACTTGGATGCTCTGCGGTCCTGACAGGTCGTAGAAAGTCTCAGGGCGCCGCACGGTCCAATTTAAATTTTGTGGAGATTGACGAGTTGAACAACATCATCAAAATAAACCCCCTAGCCAACTGGGACTTCAATGAGGTCAAAAGTTACATCGACGAGAATCATGTCCCGTTCAATGAGCTGTTGAACTACGGCTATAGGTCTGTTGGGGACTATCATTCTACACAGCCAGTTAAGGAGGGAGAAGATGAAAGATCTGGTAGATGGCAAGGCAAGACAAAGACTGAGTGCGGCATACACGAAACTAGTAGGTTCGCCCAATATTTGAAGAACCCAGCACCCAATTGATCTTCGCGCCTTTACACAGAACAGTCCAAGTTACTTGTAAATAAGATATAGTGTATACGTATAACATGACTTTCGGGTTTTTCGTCCAAACTTTCAAATGATTGAATATCGCAACAGTCTCCAGTATAAAGATACAAGATAATAGAATTGATCATCCCAGAGTTCCAGCCGTCATTAGTAATTTTTGGAACGACAGTGCGATATGACCGGTTTCAGGTTTCCCATAAAAACCAAGCTACCGCCTGGATTTTTGAACGCGAGAGTCATTAGAGATAACTTCAAGAGACAGCAATATGCGGAGAATGAGGTTGTGACAAAGGCCCTTAAATTCATTGCCAGAAACAGTACGTTGCCACCAAGGGCACGTCTAGAGGCCCAACTGAAATTGACGACCATGCCTAATTATACAAGGCTGACACAAATTAAGAACAGGTGTGTGGAAACTGGGCACTCAAGGTTTGTTCTGAGCGATTTTAGACTTTGCAGGACTCAATTTAGAGAAAAGGCAAGAAGCGGTGAATTACCAGGTGTGAAGAAGGGTATCTGGTAAGGCAAGACAAATTACTGGAATAAATTCATGTATATAGTGCAATGTGTAAGTCCGAACTCGTGACATAAGAAAGCAAGCAGTGCTCTCCCACTTCTGTATAGATCTTTGTGTAGTCAAGAGTACGCGTGATCTGGAGCGCTAACGATTGGCAGGATGCTGTTTATTGATGGCAAGCTTTTTCTGCATCGATGGCTTACAGAGAGCGCGATTCCGATGGTGCTCAGACATATAAAGTGTATATCAATTGGAATGGGAATGTGTATAACCCAATGGAAGGACAACGTTTTCAACACATAGGAATAGAGTGTTGTAACTGTTTGGCTTCGTGTATAATATTATGTGTACTACATACTATAAGGATATAATTGACAATAAGAAGCTGAAAGATAAAGAATGATTAGAATTAAAAAGGGTTAAAAATAGAAAAAACATAGAAATCTTTTTATTCTCGAGTTAGCAATTGGAGAGAAGAAGATTGAGATGATCTATAACAAGACACACTTTCTTTTCTTCTTCTTTTCAGCCCCATTTTTCTTCGATTTACCATTATTTTTCGATTTGCCCATTAAAGAGGACCTTGTAGCGGCCTCGAAAACTTCTCTTACACCATAGCCTGTCTTTGCAGAACACTCGTAGTAGCCGCTGGCGCCAATTTGGTCAGCAACTGATTGACCCTCTGCTGACGTAACAGGTTGTTGACCTTCTGCTCTTAGGGCTTCGATGGTTTGTGGATCGTTTCTTAAATCAACTTTGCAGCCAACTAAGATAATTGGCACACCTTGACAAAAGTGCAAGACCTCGGCGATCCATTTTTCTTGAACGTTTTCCAAGGAGTCTGGCAGATCGATTGAAAAACAGATTAAAACGACGTTAGAATCAGGATATGATAAAGGTCTCAATCTATCGTAGTCTTCTTGTCCAGCAGTATCCCATAATGCTAATTCGACACGACGTCCATCGACTTCAACATCTGCCACATAATTTTCAAAGACAGTTGGAACATAAACTTCTGGGAACTGTCCTTTTGAGAAAACAATCAACAGACATGTTTTACCACACGCACCATCACCAACGATGACCAACTTCCTTCTAATACTATTACCGATCTGTTGAGACATCTTTATTATGCTTAATCAAATAACAAATAACAAATATCAAAAAACGAAATGTTCGAAATATCTCCTTTTTATAGATAAAACCTGCCTTAAAAAGTTATGAACTTATCACACGTACCAAGTTGTAGCTATGCGAACCACTGATTCAAATAAGAAAGCTATTCCGATCCTGAAAAGACTTTTGAACAAATGTTTTCACTTAATTCTTTCCGACTTGTTATTGAAACAAGGATTGATATTTGATCAGTTTAATCTTTTTTTTGTTGTCAAAACAGAAAATGCGACGGTTTTTTATTTTCGACCTGCACAAAAATAAAAATAAAGAAAAATTAAACACGTATAATTATTTTATGAAGGAGGTTATGAAAGTACGTAGAGCGACACAGTTAAAATGTCAGTCGGCCATGGTCATTGAGGGAACGAGAACCGGTGTGTAACGGTTTCTTTCAAACCTTCTGGCGAGGGAGCTTGTATCCGGAGTTGGAGGACTCATGATTGGCGTCATCGGATACTTGATGACCGTCATCCGAGTGACTCAGGTCGGTTGCAGGCATATTTATGAAGACTAACACAGAGCCATCACTTGCCAGTACGTAGAGCAGTTTATTTGTGGGGTCGAACTTGACATCTAGGGCAGCCTTGTCTAGCCTGATCGTCTTGTAGGGTGTTCTGCAACTGTTCGTCACGTCCCTGAGGTCATCATCGTATTTCGCTTGTCGTCCTAGCAAGGTCCCAGTTTCAAACCGGCCAGTGTCATACATACGTCGTGAATGAGAACTTTGTTCGCGAATTGATGCTGGTGGTAAGTTATGTAGCTCTTGGTCTGTAATGGGGGTTGGTCTGTCAAACGCATCCGTTTCATCCATCTCATCCATCTCAATGTCCAGGCTTTCTTCTCTATACGAACGCAGAGACTGAGCAATGCTAGTGGCGTCCCCTTCCGAGGTCTGCTGAACTTCCGCTTCCCCATCTAGCTCGCCTAGGCTGTTGAATGTGTTTTCATCTCGTTCGCTAAGGTGCAGATATTCAGGCGTAGCGTCTGCTTGATTTTGAATATCACTAAGTGAACTTTTTTCCTCCTCATTCACTCTGCGAATTGAATTTTGAAAAACACTAGCTATCTCACTCTCATACCGCATTACTTCATCTGGACTGGCATGTAATTTTTCCTTAAAAACTATGTCATCCCTGTGATAAAATAATAGCGCAGACGTGTAATCAGATTCTCCGTCACAGTGATATATCACAACGAAAGTATTGTGATCTACGGGGCATATTTTAATGAACTTTGAATTCAACGGGTGCTTAAGGGGAATAGGCTCGATTTTATTCTTTAATAGCATCTTATCGAAGTCTTTGAAGAAGAAAAGCCTTCCGTAAAGGTCATCTCTCATGATAAAGTTATTATTACCAACCAGCTCAAAGTCTTTGACCGTGTCTTTAGTATCTATTTCAAAAGACAAGCACCCGCATATATTGATTTCTTTATTGCACAATATTTCTAGCTTGAGTATTTTCATCTCTTGTAAAGCTCTACTTTCTTCACGAGCTTTAGCATATTGTAAAACGAAAAATTCTCCATTTTCATTTACTTTGATGTCCGGGAACAAGTCATCCCTGAATTCGTGCCTGCATTGCTCTTTGATGATTATTTTCCCATGCAAGGGAATCATATGCACAAGTTTAATGTATGATTTGAAATTCATCGCCAACAAAACAATTTTACTTGGACTGGGTATTTCTGCTACATCCAAAAGGGCGCTCGTTTTTGAGCTTGAAAGAACAAGTGGGTTCAGCGCCAAAGTTCTGCCATCCGAAAGCTTCAAGCAGTCCCATTCCTTATTTTTAAAGCTCACAATTAGCATTCTATTGAGCTTTTCTATAAAAATCGTTTTCTTTTTCGGCAATTTTGTTGATCTCAGAAGATAATTTGAAAAATTCCACGTAAAGTAAGAGAGATCAAATACTTGTAGACCATTGCTGTATAAAACAAAAATTCTTTCTGCTGAATGATTCACTTGAACGTCCAATATGGGATTGAATTTGCTTTGGTGTGGCAAGTTCAGATCATAGAACCTCAAGTCATTCTTAACTCGCCTCAGAGAGAAGAATGTGATTTCTTGGGTTGAGAATACCAAACCGCAACTTGAATTTATCAGTCTTATTTGATAGTCTTTACTGCCGTAAAACATTTCAAATTTGCTCTTTATGTTGTTAATAATATTATAAGCAGTAACCTTCAAATCGTTTCCGACAAAACATAATTGGGGTGGTAGCCATTTTATCGATCTACACTCCCCACAGTGAATTACGTTTGGTCTGGTATCTTTTCCATTCTTATTGACGATACTCTCCCAGCTGAAACTCACAAGGTCACTTCCTGCCGTTATCAACAAGAAGCTGTTGTCTGCTTCATGATGAATAACAAGAAATTCGATAGGAGGCTGCGAGTTTTTCAAGTAGTTTTCTATAAGATAGCTTCTTTCGAACGTTTTTCCTCTGCAAAGTTCCTCAATTCCATCTATAAAAGAGAATCTTTTTTCCTTGATGCTCCAAACCACAACTTTATCAACGTAGTGGGAGACTCCTTCAATTTTCCAACCAGGACAGAATCGATTTGGCTTGGCATTGCCCTCTTCTTGAATCTCCACGTAAATAGCATCCTGGGTTACCTGAACCATGATTCCATTACGGGGAAAAAATATGTCTATAGTGTGCTCATTTTTACCACAAAGTAGATCATCTAACTCTATCAGTGTTGAAGCTTCTATGGAAACATCTAGAATATATGCTTTCGAGAGGGATATTTTATCCGTACCGAATATCAGATATTTATTTTCACGGTCCCCTTTCAATTCTCTGAACATTTTAGTTGTCAAGGCGTCTCCTATTTCATCGAAACTAAACACGGTAATACTATTGCATACTTGAAATTCCGGCAGTGAACAAATCTTGTTGAGTTTGCGTATTGGTGAGTGGATTCGAAGCTGTGTCAAAGCCACAGGTGAGATAGTCCATAATTCGCTAGTATATCGACTATTTACCTTTGGGGGGTTTATAATGAGTAAGCTTTTGCTCTCTTCCGTAGAGCTATCGAGAGTATGTTTGAAGCGAACGCCATTCAAAGACGGAATGGATGCATTTCCCGTCAGCAGAAAGATCTTCTTTATATCTAGAGTCAATTTGAGAGTTCTTCCAAAACTTATAACTACTACTTCATATTCATTACTCTTAATCACCTGATTGTTGACAGGACATATACTCTTCAAACCTTTGAATCTAGTTAACGAATAGAAGCAAATGTCACCGCTATCGCTTGTCACGCAGCATGTGATGTTACCATCTTTGGTACTTATAATCGTGCAATCAGTAAAATCTTTAAACGTTTCTCCCTCGGCTATCTGGAGTTTTTTCAACAGTTCTGGAGCCTCAAAGAAATCGCTTACATTTCTTAAAGCATCAAATTTGAAGGTTTGAAAGTTCGTCTCACCAGCCATTACCTGATTCGCGGAGACTAATTGGATTTCATCGCCAAAGAAGACTAAACACTTAAGGTTTCCCACAGGAATACAGCACTCTAACTCCTTCTGAATTAAGTATGGCAGATGATGAACTTTTTTGACTTTTGGTGACTCAGGATCCCATTCGATACAAAAATAAACCAGTATTTGGCATTTTAACGTCGGGATGAAAAGAATTAAGTTAGAATTAGACCTGTTCTTTAAAAATATCCCGTCTAGAATGAACGCGTCCTCTATTACCATATTATTAATCAAATTAAAGTGGGCAAATGATTCAAATTCGAAAAATTTGCAAGTTCCTTTACTCTTGTTAATTGCCACAAATTGATTAGTAGGTTTATCTGCAATCAGAAACCACAAACCCTCGCAACCAAGAGAACATGATTGGATGCAAAGAGTGGATTGAATGTCATCTTCTATGTAGATAGTGTAAAGATGACCTTTCCTAGTAGTGATCAGCACGAAGCTCTTGACCATTTTGGGTAGTATGTCGAATACTTTACAATCCACGATACCATCAGCAATCTTTGTTAGTGTGGCATCACCAGTCAAGTATACTGAGTTTTTTGTAACTAGTAAGTAACCCTTTGTCATTTCTAAATTCTCGCTTCTTTTCACCAAGTCTTCAAGAGAATTCCCCGGCCCATCCTCGATTAATAGATTATCAATATCTGAATCGTCTAATGTCTCGGGGTCTTTGGCAATGCCAAAGATATCCTCTATTTCTTTTTTGGGAGCAATTGACTTCTTTTTATAATCATGACCATGATTTATTAATTCATGAATAAATTCTGACGATTTCTTTAAATCGGTAGGTGTAATAAATGGATAGCACTTGACAGGATGTTTTCCATCAATTGTACGCACATGATGAAACCTAAGTCGCTCGTGATTTGTTTTCAATATTATTTTTGAGGAAGTCCTAATGCAATTCAAGAACCTCAGGGCTTCCTCATGCGAATTTTTACCGAAGCTCGTAAAAGGTTTATTTATTGACTCGAGCAACGATAGATCATCTCCACGAAAAAATGTATTATAATCTTTAGTTCTCCACTGACTTGTCAAACTATAAGGTCCCATGGAGACTTATTTTCTTTTGCCTCAAATGAAAGTTTCCATCGACCCTTCAAGGTATTAGTATATTTTACCTTTTCTCGATGCTTGTCCTGTCTTCAGACTTTTGATTTTTATTCTTTTACGTGAAATGTTTGAAATCTAACTAAAGATAAAATGGACCAGGACAAAGAATTTATCACATCATACTAGATAATAACTAACCTTATCCGACCGGTTTTGTTTAAATATATACTATTTAATGATACAAATCAAAGAAATTGAATGAGTGTGGTTTAGTAACTCTAACCTATTCCTCAAGATCTTGAGATTTCATATAGGAGTCATAGCTTGTCAACTGTTTCAAAGGTGACCCCACCGAAGGTTTTCTATCAAGTGGATGATTCCTCACTTTGGCTCCAATAAATTTGCCAGTATGCTTGAGCACATCTCTTATCAAAATTTTCTTTAAATCAATTAATAAGTCAATGATTCGAATTGTCTGGTTTTCATACACTAACTTGGGGAATGAAAAGATGAAGTTTGTGACATTTATCAGTCTCAGAGCACCAGAACCCTTGAAACTGATACATAAACGGAAGGTATTCAAGACCAAATTTTCAATGATAACATAGTCAGTAGATCTTTGTATCATCTCATGAACATCTGAATCCTTCTGTAGAGATAGATTCATATAAGCATCTAGTCGGTCTGGATCGATGTTTGCCATGGTCACAGAAGATCCATTATCCACATTGTCCGCTAACTGAGAGTGCAGCTCATCCGGTAAGAACCAAGCCAGGACCTTTTTGATAGCACTTTCCTCCAAACACAAAGTTAAATCGGTCAAATTCGTTTTTACATGTTTGACAACCTTTATTCCACCAATAGGCTTATCCATTTCCCATGCGATTGACACTAGTGACTCATTCTCTACATGGTCTTCTTTTTCCAACCGTTTGCCATAAAAGGGACCTAGCAAATCTTGATACACGGCCCCTTCTCGTAAATCAAATGCCTGGGCCATATCCACAGTTACCGCATTATTATTAAACCCAGTCGTGGACTCTGACCTTTCGAAGTGTAGCTTAGCAATTGCTACATCAACGAAAGGCTTACGATCTTCATCAAGCATGTGCAAAATAATTTCCTTCAAATAGAAATTCCAAAGTAACGAATGATCTGCATTATCGGACCATTTTTTACTTGAACTGAAAACTTTCATGAAAATATACAGCCTCAACAGATGGTTCACTTTTTCATCCCTTACATTAGACAGATCTGCAATATCAGCATCATCCAAAAGCTGCCGTTTAAATAGAAACTCTTCTTCGACTCTATTTAGCATTTTCAAACTTTTGTGCAAATCTGTAATTATTGCTTCCATTTGAGTTATATCTTCCGGGTCGAGACCTATTGTTAACTTCTCGATTTGCTTTTGCAATTCTGCATCTTCTGGTTCAATGAAAATCAGAAGATTTGTAACCATTTTGTAGATACTCAGGTAACTTTTTGAATCAGAGAACATCACAATCCGAGGGAAATATCCTGTGATGCTATTTTGTAACTTGTCTTCATACAAGCTGAAAACTCTGGAAAACTGAGATACCCTATCACAAAATAATATGGAAGAGAAGTTTTTAATGAGGGCCTCTGAAGATAAATTATCTGGTTCAAAACAAAGTTCCATACCCAGCCAAGGGGGCCACTGGTGTTTTCGGCTTTGGCCGTAGGAATTGGTGTCGAAGAAGACCTCCAAATAATCTTTGTAGTCTTCTTTGTGAAACCTGAACAAGTTAGCATTTGTCAGATGAAGACCAAATCGCTTCATGAATGAATTTTCATTGTATTGGCCCTCTAA
The DNA here is from genome assembly GCA_030565665.1 of Zygotorulaspora chibaensis. NCBI lineage: Eukaryota > Fungi > Ascomycota > Saccharomycetes > Saccharomycetales > Saccharomycetaceae > Zygotorulaspora > Zygotorulaspora chibaensis. The sequence goes on along the minus strand of JAJMCM010000005.1, from coordinate 642,803 downwards.
ATCATTATTGAAAAAGGATAAGGTTTTTAACTTGATGCTGGGAGCTGTTACGATAGTACATGAATCTGGATCCTCCTCAGTAATCAACTGTATTTGGGGAGTGATGAAATGTACAATATGTTTCAATTGGACCGAGTGATCCATCTCAAGACCCAACTGCGAAATATTTTCTTCAAAAATCTTCAAAAGAGCCTCATCTAGAAGCTCATCATCCGTACCATTCAAAACACTGTCTAGTTTCTTTTGGATGTGTTCAACATTTCTAAACTCCTTCTGCTCCTCCTCGGGAGTTTCCCTTTGCTTCACAATTCTCTCAAAAAAATGCATACACTTCTGGGCTGAGAGATTACTGAGATCGTTAGCTAGATTGAAATTGTGCAAAAACTTGTAAACCACGTCTCTGGTTTCTTCATTCCACTTCAAAAGCATATTACAAATGTAATAACGATTTTCAAAGTTAGCGTTCGATTTACTCGTATCGTACATCATATTCATTATTGGGTAAGTGAACTCTTCAACATTGTGCTTATCTGAGCGTTTTGCGTCAACAATTTTCAGGTCTTTAATCAAAGAGGTTACATTATTCATGGCGGATGTGGTGATCCCCAAAGTATCTTCTAAACCTGTTTGCTTCATTTTCGTGCCGTTCGCTTTCAAGCTCTTTTCAGTTTTCTCTTTGAATTCTTTTAAAATGTGAAATCTATTGTCAAGTTCTTTGAATGGGAGAGATGGCGGTTTACCTATCGAGCAATCGTGAGACAAATTGTTCTTAAATGGTTTGATCCGTTTGTATGTCTTTGGATCTACTTGAAATTTATCACCGTATAAGGCATGTTTAATGTATATGAATTGAGGAGAGTATAACATCGGCCTAATTCTGACATCCGGAACGTAATTCTCGACATCAATAAAATTGGACTCCTTGAAATCAGTTATGTCGTACCACGACAGATCATCATCAAATATGTCGAATTTGCTTTCAGATTTTTCTTCAACATAGTTAATACGGTTCAATGTTGCATAAAGAGTTCTTAAATCAATTCCAAAAACAGATATTTCTGCCTCCAAAAACTTCAGTCTCATTACTCTCTTTGTTTTTTCCAATTCTTCTTGATATTCGATTAGGACTTCCTTTCTTTGATGCAAGTCCATGATGAAATGAGAAGCTTTCGCTTTCAATCCAGCAAATTCGGCAGTATCAAAGTACTTTTTCTTTAAAGCTTGTGCATCAATGCTGTGAGTAACATGAGTGATAAAGAGAGGAGAAACATCAGCAACATACGAAATTGTATATAAATGCTCCCCGAACTTGGGACTGATGCTTTGTTCTCCAAAAAGTTTACCCATTCTCACAGGAAACGTTCCAGCAAATGTTCTCCACCAATGTTTGAATGTCCGTATACCTCCAGGGCTTAATTGCATGGCGTTATAAGCACTATCTGAGCTGGATAACAGATTAAATGCCAAGTGTATGAAGTCACTCCGAAAACCTGCATAGGAGTCGTGTTTATCTGGATCAGCCACATATAAATGGTTGCATAAGCGGATATCATAATGTGGAACAGAGGAAAGGGTTCGATCTTTCTTGCCAGGTACACGTCGTTCAAATACCATGCCAATATTCAATGTGACACCGCCTGTTAGTTTAATCCCCGTTTTCTCAATATAGTAGGCGCTCATTTTAGCTATATGCGCCTTTTCTTTATTTGTTTTGTCCAGGTCTACCAGATAATAAAAGGAGGCATATTCCTGAAGGTTAGAATCATTTGTATCGGGCACGAAAACCCGTTGATCGCTGGGTTTCGACCATACTAAGAATGGCTTTGCGAAATAATTTGGAATACTGAAGTGCACCTTGTCAGCAGTACAGGACATGAATTTCTGTGGATCATCATTTTCATTGCAGTCCAGTAGTACATTACCAGAGAATCCGACCACAAACCCTGCTGAATCTGCGCCAACCTTGTAAGGGCTGTGCCCACCTTTAAGTGAGACTTCAAACCTACCATTATTTTTCCATGATGCCCGAATACGTGCGTGGAACAGATACCTGATTTTGTCCCAAAAACCAATTTTAGCAGAAGGATCTAGGGGTGGTTTTGAAAAATTATCAAAGCACTGCATAGTTTGCTGAATTGCTGGCTGATACCCGCCACCCCATGTCACCTGGGTTGCCTCGCTCGAATTTATATCTAGTTGAAGATCTGTGAAAAACTTAAGACTGGTTATCGTTCTTGGGACTTGCAAAGAATAGTATGTGTCGCTATCATCAATAACCGATGGCACCAAGGGGACAAAAACGCTCCGAATTTCTTTCTCAGATTGTATCATGTCTTCTGATATGACTAGATTACCATGGAAGTGGATGTCGGGTTTGATTCTACTCTGAGATGTGATAAGTGCTGGAATGTAAACAAAAGGAAGGGGATAATCTCTCAAATGCCATCTTATTTCCTTGAATTTGGCATCCAAATACATGGGAACTATGATGGAATACTCAAAATTTTCCGGAACGCCTTTCCCAATTCTATTAATGAATTCAGGGATTTTATCAACTCCGCAAGAAGGATGAAAAAGTTGGATGTCAATACCTTCAATAATTAAAGTCGTCAGAAAAGGATTTGTGGTGATAGGAAGAACTCGCTGATTTATATCTGCTGGGAGTTTTGAATAATCTACATTGCCCCAAAGAAATGAAAAGTTCTTCTCGAACATTTTTTTCTCCTTGAGCTTGTATTCTTTGATCCTGCCAATCCAGGAGGTCGAAAAATTCTCCAGCAATCGCTCGTATGCTGCTTCTATGTCTGGAGAAATTAGTTCGTCAGTGTTCCCAGAGGCTCCACTTTTATCATTATGTAACGTTGTTCGACCTTGGTGCGAATGAGCTTTGCTTCTGCGAAATCTAAATTTTCTTTTCACCGTATTTATAGTTCCCAGTATGTCGCATTTCCTAATTTCTTTGAAAGATTCGCTTTTGGACATCTCCGTGTTGCCTTTACTGAGGATTTCAGCTGCAGTACGTTGGTCCATCTCCTCCATTTTAGCAAGCCTCGATCTTTGCTCTTTTAGACCTATTTGAAAGATCATGTTCAAATCTGCTTCAAATGGGTCATCATCAATACTAAGAATACCTCTTTTCGATTTCAGCCATATTTTAGGAAGTGATGGTGTTTTGACAGGCGAGGGGCTTATCACTATTTCTTCTTTAGTGCTCCGGAACGAGTGAATCATTTGCTTCATTGATTTAAATATAGTAGGAATGTTATCAAATATTTTGTACATTTCAAATTCATGCGGAATGTTAAAGTGCCACGATTCGTTCTCTAAAGTGATTCCTGGTGAAATTGACTCAAACTGTTGAAATTCCTTATTCATTTGATCTTCGAGTTCATTAATATCAGTGTTAACGGAATAATTTAAGACTGTGATCATGCGAACCCAGTAATTTTTGCGCATCGGTGATTCCACGCTCATTCGAAAGTTTTGCCCAGTAAAAGAAACCTCTGAAAAGTTCCTAATCGAAACAAATGTTGATAGAATGTCAAATCTAGTCGGCAAACCACTGGGGAGGACCAAAATTAGAGTTATCACTTCGGAAGAAAAATTAAACTGCATCAATGTTTTCAAATCACCCCATTCAACACATCTGAGGAACCCTTTCTGTTTCTTTAAAGAAAGCGCCAGAAAATGTTTCTTTGCTAGTGATTCTTTTCTATGAGAACAGACGTCAAGGCTAAATACTTGCTTCAATGTATGAATTCCAGAAATGATAAGAAATAGATTACCCAAAGAAAGGACTGATTTGAGCCTTTTATTGTCAAGCTGCACAATAATTTTACGTGCATCATACCCTTCGAAGGTGTTGGCCTCTGGAAAAATCTTGATGGATAAGACTGTAAGCTTCGAAACCTTCCGTGTTGAAAGTTCATCCGTCCTATCCACGGCCTCAGAGATGACAGAGGAAGACGTACTATTCAAAAGAATATTGAAATTCCACGTATGCTCAACTTCAGTAGCATCACTGGTTGATATATCATCGAGGTCCATGTCTGAATACTTTTGACATAAATGGGCCTGAGCAGATTTATTCATTGTAGTCCTCCCCGTTTCTATTCGATTATGCCATTGTGTTTTATTTCCATAGAGTGCCATCTGTACTTTGTCTATTTTCAGCCTGTATTTCCTCAGCTCGCCATTCACAAAATCATCCGGACTCTGAGATTCAAGGTTGGAAAATACGCTCGAGGGCATGAACACAGAACGTGCACCAAGGGTTATCACAACGTCTCTAATATCAACTTTCGCATAGTCAAATATAAGCGGAAGTTCCTTGAAAAGAAAATCTTTGGGTAAAACCTTCTTTGATTTCATATGTTTTCCAATGTTGAAACACTGTCGCTCGGCATCCTTTAGCTTTTCCGCAAACCTTTCGTAGTAATCTATAAAGTAATTGTCTTCCACATCCAAAATTTGAGAGTCTGCTTTTCTGTATATTCTGTTGATCATCATCATGGTAGGCAAATCCGAGAAATTGATCTCCAATGTGTCTAAATCTACCTGAGTAGCCAGTAAAATATTCGGAACCAATTTTATATCATTATTCACCCTTATACTTTCTATTGATATGATAGTACGTTTGTAGTCCATTTGCTTATTGATATGTTGTGATTTGAAACTCAAGATCTCCAAATTAGAATCCACATCATACACCACTTTTTGCTTTTTGTCACACCCCTGAGCGATATATCTATTGGTCTTTAGATCCACAATAAATGCTGAAAGTTTATGAATTAAGAACTCCTCTTTATCACTCACCACTACCTTTGGATCTTCAACAGTGAACTTGATATCTATCAAGGGGACAATGGCTTTTAAACACTTTAGCATATTGCAGCTCTTCTCGTGAATGGATGGATCACCAGAACATACTCCCGGTTTCTTCAACGCACCAGTGAAAACCTTTATGTTTTTTTTGAAACACTTGAAAACTGAAAGATGCTCGACATCCATATCAAAATTTGGCGACGAAATATGTCCCTTTAAATTGAAAACGGCATTCTGTAAAATTTGACTATTTTGGAAATCAAATTGTTGTGAGAATAAATTAGACGAGCCAAATAACGAGATATTTGGAGTGTCCAGTACCTTCAAGATATGAGGCTTACCGCTATGGCAATCTTTCGCCATATTCATGGAAATGTTGAATCCAGATAAGTTAGAATTGAACCTGAAAGGTGTATCGTTTCCCTGGAAATTGATCTTGAAACCAGGCATATGATTTTCGTACCTGAATGCATTCAACGTGAAATTCGCTGCATACAAATTATATGTTAGAAATTGATTTAAATCTTGCAAATCTGGGTGGGAAGTGAGTGGGATGTTTTTGACTGAAATTTTATCGAGGGATACGGTTATTTGATCAACCAGACTTAACGCACTGCGAATCTTGTCAGAAACATCTTGGATTCTGTTCAAACCACAGTCCATAACATCATCTTGGCTATCGCGATTGGCGGCAACACCATCGTCACCAACACTACTTTTACCTTTATTATGATTCTTATTTTCGCCTTCGTTTTCGTTTTCGTCGCTACCGCGCTCATCATTTTTAACATTACAATATTCGTCGCTCGCGCACACATCTTGAGCTGAAGAAGTTACTTCCCTATCCTTGGCTACGCTTCGACCCATAAAGATGCCCACAGGGATATTTAGGTCACCAATCTTAAAATCCAAGGCCGTCGAATGAAATGGATTCCCATTTTTTATTTTCTCGTAATCAATCTTCGTTTTGAAGATGAACAGAGCATCTTCATAGATTGTCTCATCCTGCCATCTAAACCTCAACATGAAAATGCTTATGATATACTTGCCCTTCAAGTCATCGTACTTGAAATTTATATGCAGATTTTTGAACGTGATCCCCATGTCTTCTAGTTTCAGATCAAAGAAAGATATCTTTGAGTCGTTCAGTAACCGGCTCAACCCACCGACTCGATTCGAGACCCACGTAGGTACCTGAAAGCTAGGCTTCTCGTTCCCATCTCTCTCTGATAAGGTCTCGCGGCCCTCTGTTTTCTTCAAAAGACAAAATCCACCAATCACTAATCTTCTTTCCACAATAGATAGCTGCAAATACTCAATATAGATCTTGTCCTTAATGTTGATCCCGACAAGCTTTAATCTGAATGGGTTGATGTACGTGACAGATATTCCAAAGGCGCGGTATACACAGTATCGCACTACAAGCCATGGCAGGACCACGTATAGTGCAATACATCTTATGGCTGTATACATGCCCATAATCTCGACCTCCAAAACACGCGCTCCTAATAATTCCCTTTTGATGTAACTGCACTTTGCAAGCGCTAAAGCATTCTGAACTCAAAAGTGAGAACAACTTCCTAAAATTGTCAAAAGCACGTCCAACGCTGCTCTGCCAAGCTGAACATCAAATGGAATTCTGTCAAAAGTTTGCCAATCCAATAGTTTACCCTTTTGCTTCCCAATTCTTGCCATGCCGTTTGGCCTTAGGTAACCGGAAAAACCTTTCATGCAGGGTAATCCCTTCGAAAATCTTCTTTGCTAAAAGCATGCAGGAGGGAGCAGCGATGCACGTATTCGTCGGGTAATTTCCATTTTCTCAACCTTCCCGCATGTTTCCGGCCGTTCTAAGAAACAAACGCATAAAGCTTATTTCTGCATCCATCATGGCCCACCCTAACATGGAATCCGATATTTGGGTAGTATTAACATGAGAAGGTAAACCTTGAACATATATCTTTATTTACGTTAAATAAGTTGGCAGATGTAATCAGAGTGAGTCTGCATGTAAGCAACACGATTCTCCGGGAATAGTGCTTGAACAACGGACGCGCCAAGGTATCCTTTCAAAAGACGAACGGTAATAGCATTATGGTGTGACAAGATATCACAAACACATATGAGATGAAGGATAAGATGTAGAAAGATCAAAGAAGCGCCATAGGTAGGGCTGCGAAAGCAAACAAGAACCCAGGTACGTAGTTCATTGAGGCAGCACCCGTGTATTCTGTTAGTATCGAAGACGCGCTTGGGGTGTAAGGCAATTGAGTTGAAACAGTGGTGCTGGCGGTGGAGCCGGCAGGCGTGGTAGTAGCGGCTCTTCCAACAGTAGTTTCACTTACTGAAGAAACCGGCTTAGTCACCAACCCGCTGGAAGCGGGGTTTGTATAAGCAGTAGTACTCTCTTCTCCTAGAGAATAAGTAGTTGTCTTCCCACTGGCGATTGACTTCGTGGTGTAGGTTGGCGTGGTCTCTGGACCAGCAGTTGTGGCTTTCCCACTTTCAACTCCCTTGTTTGTGGAATAAGTAGAAGAAATTTCTGGACAGGTAGTGGTGTAAACGGTGGTCTTGCCGCTCTCTACTTTCGTGACAGTGGTGTAGGTTGGCGCGATCTCTGGACCAGCAGTTGTAGCTTTCCCACTTTCAACTCCCTTGTTTGTGGAATAAGTAGAAGAAATTTCTGGACAGGTAGTGGTGTAAACGGTGGTCTTGCCGCTCTCTACTTTCGTGACAGTGGTGTAGGTTGGCGCGATCTCTGGACCAGCAGTTGTAGCTTTCCCACTTTCAACTCCCTTGTTTGTGGAATAAGTAGAAGAAATTTCTGGACAGGTAGTGGTGTAAACGGTGGTCGTGCCGCTCTCGACTTTCGTGACAGTGGTGTAGGAAGGCGCAACCTCTGGGCAGGTAGTCGTGTAAACGGTAGTCTTACCGCTCTCGACTTTTGTGACAGTGGTGTGGGAAGGCGCGACCTCTGGACATGTAGTAGTGTAAACCGTTGTTTTTCCTCCTATTGTAGTTGTGACTGTAGTTAAAACAATTGGCTTCACTGGGAAAGATGTAATCGTTGTTTGTGGAACATTGGAAGAGATGCTAGAGCTTGATGCCGCATAAGTACTAGACGTTGGCGTATTTGAGGTAACGGTGGCGCTTGAAATTGAAGAAACACTGTCTGTAATTGGAATACTGGAGGTTATTGATGTACCTGATGTAATTGTTGAACTGATATCACCGGGTGTACTTGTTGCACTGGAGGTGATCGGCGTGCTTGAAGTACTTGGTGAACTAGAGACGCTCGTAGACGATGTGGTCGAAATATCAGTTGAACTTGAGTTGCCTGGTGTGCTTATTGAACTTGAGGTGGTTGGCGTACTC
>JAJMCM010000004.1:0-258180 GCA_030565665.1 Zygotorulaspora chibaensis | reverse complement strand
AGGAGAGCTGGTAGCCGGAGTTAAAGGGGGGCGGTCTCTGGAATAACTTTATATAAAAGTGTTCAAGGCGGGACATCCAGGCTCGAGGGTTAATCCGAGGGTGCAGGAACAGCATACAAGGCCTCGAGCGCAAGACAAACAGCAGCAATGGCAAGTTCAATTCCCGGCAGATTCATGACCAACGACAAGGGCACGTTTGGCGAGTACACTGCCCATTCTCGTTGGCCCATAATTGTTCAGAACGCAGTCGATGACATGGCGATTGCAGTGGGGGCCGCCCACGACGCTGAGAAAGCGAGACAGGGCGAGGCAGTCAAAGAGCACCTGGTAGCGCTGCGTCAGGAGATTCTCGATGACGCGGTGCTGAGACCTTTCAGCAGTGAGGAAGTTGTGGTGGCAAAGGTGCCTGCATCGTTCAACGAGTACCTGTCCCAGCACAAAGATCTGCACTGGTTCAACTCCGAATGGCTGTTCAGCGAAGTGTACTTGTACAGAAGAATAAACGTCTTGTTTCAATCGCAGCCATTGTGGTCCAAGTTCGATATCTTCGATCGGTTGAAGCAATCCACATTCGAGAGTTCGCTCTACGGCGTGGTTGAGTTGGCCCTGAGATACAAAAGTTTGAAGAGCCAATTGGACGAAGCTGGAGAGGAGGACGAGGCTTTGAAACTGTTGTTCAAGGAGTTTGTTGATATTTCGCTTTGGGGCAACGCAACCGATCTGTCGCTGCTTACTGACGCCACCATCGAGGACATCAAATCAATTCAAGGTGCAAAGGTCAGACAGGAATCGGAGTCGAAGATCCTGGTCAACGACACTTTGAAGGCTTGGAGCCATTTGAATGAGGCGAAGGCGACGAAGAAGAGCGTGCGCGTTGATTTTATCCTTGATAATTCAGGATTTGAACTTTATGCCGATTTCATGCTCGCCGCATTTTTGTTGAAAAGCAACATGGCGAGCAAGTGTGTCTTTCACTCGAAAGACATTCCCTACATGGTGAGTGACGTTATGTTGAAGGACTTTGGTATCTTGCTGGACGATTTGAAGGACAGAAAGTTCTTCCCGGTCGAGGACGAGGCTTCGAAAAATGCGCTAGACTCCTTTGCTGACGAGATTACGGGGTTTGTGAAAAGTGGCGCAATGGAGTTCCGGGAAGATTCCTTTTGGACCACCGAATTGGACTACTGGAATTTGGACCCCCGCGAAACCAAATACCACGGTAGCGAGATACATGAAGATTTATTGAAGTCCGATTTAGTTATCTTCAAGGGCGACTTAAACTACAGGAAACTGACAGGTGATAGGAAATGGCCACGCACGACTGCGTGGTCAACGTCTATCGGCCCATTGGCAACCAACGGCATCACTTTGTTGAGTCTGAGAACTTGCAAAGCGGATGTCCAGGTCGACTTGCCGAAGGGCGTGGACGAAGAACTTACTGCTCTATGGGAGAAGGACCATCCTGGCCAAGGCTCCTGGTGGTGCAGCAGTGGTAAGTGGGCAGTTATATGCTTTTCATCCAAGGACTAATTTAATACGTAAGGCTTATGTAGATTCGCTAGCTGTTCTTACTCATGATCTTTATGCTGTTGTTTTTGCTGCTGGTGTTGCGGGGGCAGGGGTCCTCCCATGAAGGGCATGGCCCCTGGAAAAAGAGGGAATGGTGGCATGCCAAATGGTACAGGCGGGATGGGCATCGCGAAGTTCCCAGTTTTTATCGGTGACTCCATCTTGGGCTTTTTGAGAGAGGTTTCGGCGTCATTTTTGTTTTCTCGTACGTCGCTTTCTCTCTTAGCCCCATTCTGTACGATTGAATTGGGCCCTGCCAACTCCTTCTCTGTTTTCTTTGTCTTCAAGAACTCTTCGACCTCCTTTTGCGCTTCCTCGTCCTCAACCAACGTGTCTAGTAGTACACCCGACGTACTACAACCTGGACAAACAAAATCGCTATCCAACAGAGCGTCTTCCAATGCAGTTTTTGAAAACAGTTTGTTACAACATTTGCTGGTCCTCACCGGTTCCCTTAATAGACCGCCAGATATTGGGCATTTCAATTTATCGGGTAGATCTGGAAAGTAGCCCTTTTGCCATTTGCCCTCGGCACCATTCATCAGCCTGTTCTGTTGTTTCCTTTGATAATCTTCCCAACTCTGTTGATCAGCTACCTGGACGACAAATTTACCATCGTCCGTGACCATAATTTTCCTTTGAGCCATCTCTTCGGCACTGATGTTATTTGGATCAATCTCCACACTTTTCAAAAATTTCTTTGGGATACCTGTGGTACGCCTTATCCTTTTACCTTCGAAATTTGGATCATTGTTGGTTGGACAATTTTTGATCCAGTGATCTCTTGCACCACATCTATAACACATGTATCCAGGCGGCGGAAGGCCCTCATTTTCTGTCGAATTTGGGCCGTTGTTTTGCGCTCTAAAGAATACTGGAGTCGCTGACGACATCTCTTGTTGTGTCTGTTCCCATTGGTTTTCTTGGTCCGCAAACATATTAGCAATACGCTCTTCTTCAGTAACGCCTGTCACTTTAGTGGAGCCATTTGCAGTGTGAGATCCAGCTTGTTTCTTCTGAAAGACTCGAGGTTTACCTGTAACATAGCGTGTGGCATTCCCCATCGAGCTGGGGCCACCGCTGCCCCGGTTGAGGCTATGCGCAGAAAATGGTCTTACAGCAGGAGAGCGTCGTGCAACAACGCTAGACGACCTCGGTATCACTTGCGAATCATCGTCATACTCGTCATTTGTATCTGGATTATATAACCGTAGCTGAAAATCGGTCCCATCGCCCAACTTGTTCTCCCGGATGATTTCCCTTTTCAAATCGAACACTGTAAGACCAGTCCCATCGAAAAGTATTCTATTTGTCTCTCTCTGTGATCTGAATCTGTAGAAGATAGTACTGCTCATTTTGAAAGAGGCTTTACTGACTATTCAGGGAGTGTTATTGCCAAGATGCTTGATTGTCTGAACTTTTTAACTTTTCTTCAAGGACGGCATATCAGATGAAGTGACTTTCGAAAAAATGTCAATAAATTGGATTACGGAAACGAGACTAGACAAAACATACAAGTGATTCAACAGTGTTTGAATATGGCTGTTCCAGGATATTACGAGCTGTACCGTAGGAGTACTGTAGGAAACAGTTTAGTGGACGCTCTGGATACCCTAATCAGTGATGGTAGAATTGAAGCTTCTTTAGCAATGAGAGTCCTAGAGACCTTTGATAGAGTTGTCGCAGAGACTTTAAAGGATAACACACAATCAAAAATGACTGTAAAAGGTAACCTGGATACTTATGGGTTCTGTGATGACGTCTGGACCTTTATAGTGAAAAATTGCCAAGTGACCGTGGAGGGTATTCTTGAGGGTGGTGATGGGACTGGCAGCGATAGCCAAACCACAGTTTCTGTCGACAAGCTTAGGATAGTTGCTTGCAACTCAAAGAAAAGTGAATGATCATCCTGCTTCCTATTTCTTACTGGCTGATTCCTTTCTTTTCTTATTAAGGGACGATATTTCTACGTGCTTGCTTATCCCTGACTATCGAGGACACTGCATCATGATATAAAGTTTCGAAATCTGTAATACTAACAAGAGCAGTAATAATACTAATTAGCTAAGTAAATAATTTAATGATACCTCGGTGCTGGATTTCTTACCTATATATCGATTTAAGCATCACATTTTTCGCCAGTCGACAAAAATCAATTCCACTTGAGTTGACATACAATCAAAAAGCGACAGAGAGAGACGAAAGAACGTTTCTTGATAACTAATGTCACTATCCCAAGAGTATGAGTCAATCATTAGGGTTTTTGAAAGAGAAATCGAGCATCCTTCGTCCAGACAGGATTCTCCAGCGTTCCAAACTTTACTTACGTCTACCATTGCACGTTTATTGAAGCTGAAAGACACTGTTTACACACAGCTATCTTTATTCAGTGATAATGAGACTGTTGAAGATATAGCTACCAGTTCTTTGAGATTTTTATCGATAGATTACTACTTGGGCTCGTTGTGCTCCAGGAAACAGGCCACAACTGTGCAAATAGACGACCCAGTTTCCAGGAGCAAATTAAAATTGAAATTCCTCGAAAAGTCTATACAACTATACATGCAGTTTGTTGTGGGTCTGCATGGAAGTGAAATATTAGACTCCTTCCTATCGAAGAAGACCGATTCCTTTGAGAATACGTATAGACCTACCCTGAAAGAATTATACTCTCAGCCATCAAACAAAGATGATTTGTCTGGGGCTCAACTGAAAAGACAGCAAAAGATTGAAATGCATCGAGCAACCAAATCTATTAATGAAACTCTACAGCTTTTAGAGGAGAAGTATAGGCGTGGGAATGAGGAGGATCGGGATGATGATAAGGATCAGGATGACGATGAAATTTTAAGAGAACTATACCTGCAAAAACTGAAAAGCTTGGCCTATGACGCTTTTGATCAAGTTGAGAAAACTCTTTACGAATGTGAACTTTTAGAAAATTTTACGAAAAACCCACAGGTGCTACAAACACCTCTTGTCACAAGCAGGGTTAAGGACAGCGAAGATCCTACTGGTTATACGGAGAGGTTGGAGTCCTTAAACAAACCACTAATTTCCAAAGAAGGTAAAGTTCTAAGAAATTTTACGTTGGTCGACAAAAGAACAGATTTGAAGAAAAAAGTTCGTGGTTATGGTCAATATGGCCCAACGATGTCTGTTGAAGAATTCTTGGAAAAAGAATGGGAGTCTGGCCGTGTTATCCAGGGTGGCGAGGACAATCAGGATCAGGGGAATCAGAATAATGAGGATGATGACGAGTTACAAGATATAGAGACCTATAAAGCCCGTGAGTGGGATGAGTTCAAGGAGGCAAATCCCAGAGGCAGCGGCAACACCCTCAATAGAGGATGATGAAGGTTCATCTGCAAGCTCACTATACTAGTTAGAACTAAGGTTAGTATGTACTCATAGAGTTTCAAGCTCTTTTTGAAGGTCAGAGGCAGTTAAAATGTTGCTTCCGTGCAATAGCCATCGATCTCTCTTGTTGTCAAACGTGGATAATACGTTTACGATTATCAAATAGCATTTCCTCTTGGTTTCAACATCATTACAATTTGATTTTGAATAATCATAGAGTAACTCTGCGGCGGCTCTTTCATGGTTGTTCACAATGCGGAAACTGTACAGCTTTTTTAGACTGGCCCAATCATTCTCTGAAACGTGAGAGCATAATATCCTGTCAATGATTCCATAATCTGAGATTGGAAGATATATATTGTCACTATGTGAGTGACATGACTTCAGTATCGTTGCTAAAAAGGGAGCACTTCGTCTTGTACTCTCCAGCATTGTTCTAAAATATTTTTCTCGAATAGGCTCTGACAAGGTGTCGTGGCTGAACCTCAAGACATCTAATGCTTCGGTGAACATATTAAAGTGGAACAGAAGTTCCAAATATAATTCGAGCTGGCTTTGTTTGAAGTTTTGAGGTTCCTTGATTTCAACGTTTTTCATAGAATACTCAATAGATTTCTTGATGCATTTGAACGCATATTCGATATTATTCCCTTGAAAAAATAGTTTTGATAATTCAAAGTAGTAACTAGCATGCCTATACGAAACCTTGAACGATGATATAAAGGGAGTCCATACGCTATGGGAGGAGCCGCTAGCTAGATCATTAATGCACTCTGGAAGTGATTCATTGATTGATTCTGGGTAATCATGAAGTTGGAAAAACTCGTAAGCCTGACCATGCTGCTCTGAAACAAATAGCATCATTGCTAACATGAACTCTTCAACTTTGTTATTCCGCATATAAAACGGCCACCCAACTTTCTTCAATAGGAGTTTGCTTATAAATTTTTGCTGATCATCCAAAATATGGTAACGACAAACATAGATATCGAAAAATTTCATAAAATAAGGATTCAATGTTAGCGAGCTTTCGTAGATATCGGAGAGCACATAATCCAAATAACTTCTCCACTGAGAATAGGATCCTAGCCGAACTCCCGATTCGTATTTTGTGGTTTTAGCAAATATTTCAGTAGTTAGTAAAGATTTGTCAATTTGATATAGGGATAAAAGTAGTGACTGCGTGAAATGTAGCTCAAGTAATGAGTCCAATTGTTTTGCGAATAATGAGTATTCAAAATCCAAGAAGCCAAAGGTTAAAAGAACTTGAAGGACAAAATGATGCTGTATGGTAATGAGCTGATAGAGACTTTCCATAGTGACAACCGATGAAAAAACATCCACGGTGATAGAATCAATAAAATCGTGCGTATGCGATTTTAGATCCTTTAAATGATGGTCTATAAAATCATTCAGGAGAGGAATGATGTCGAGGGCACTGAGTTCGTCAAATAGCAATTTTAAATTGGACGCCTCAAAATTTGTTTCCAAACAAGTTTTGAAGATATCTGTAAATTTTTCGTTCATTGTCAGTGATTTGGACAGTCCACCGCTAACTATTTCGATTAATTTTTCAGCAACACTGGAAAGCACTTGTTTTGATAATGTTGAGGAAAATCCATGCAGGGATTTCAGGTATCTGGTTAGATCATCTTCATTATGCTCACTGTGAATATTGTAGTACACATTCTCCAAGGTTGAATTGATAGTGAATACGGAATGGTTGTATTTGTGTAGACAATTTGTAACAATTATTTCATTTCTGTATATTGTTAATGACGACACTTCGTCCCTCTTGCTCTTCAAGTCTCGTAAAACTGTTTCCAAATTTGCAAGGTATTCCTCCGTTTGTGGTTGGTCTGCCAACACAACTATATTATTTTCACCCAAAATCTTTTGGGCAAGTTCAAAAATCTCGGTAGAATATCTCGTTTTCAAATTGACGTAAGCTTTTTCTGTGTCGCCATTAACTCTCAAATCCTGCTCGGCTTCTATATCGCTTAAGGATCTATTAGCAGACTCGATCCATTCATGAATTTGCATTTCATCATCTGAAAAACTTAAAATTTGAACTTTACTGATGCATCCACTTTTCCAGAGCACGACCATGTTGAGGTGACTAGAACTCAGATTCAAATCCATTGGTTTTATCATACGCATATCTACCAAAGACCAAATTGAAGATGATGAAAGATTCGTTGGAACTATGCTCTTCCTTTCGAAGAGCAGCTTGCCTTTGCTATCAACTCTAAGTTCGCCGATTTGGAAGATACCATTCCCAAAAGGTAAATAAACGGCTAAATAGTTACCGAACAGCGTCATATATTCACCAGAGCTCTCGTATGTTCGATTATCTGACGCCTCGAAATAGTTTCCCTTTGTAAGATCAAGATCTTGCATTAGCGAGAAGTGCGTCAAGTCCCAGACTTTCAAATGGCAGTTTTGGGTCAAAACTATAAGAAACCTTTGGGCATATGTCGACGCGCAAATTGCTCTCTCGCTCTTGTTCGGATGCCTTCTGGAGAATATTTGAGTTATACTTTGTAAGTATGAGTTGTCGTTGAATAGAACAGGTTCTAAATTGGAGTCTTCGGTCTTTCTTAAGCCTAGCAAGCCACCATCATCGAGAAAAACAATAGAAAAGTCACGAGAGATAGCGTATAGGAGATGTGGAACTCTTACCGTGAAATCGTAAGGGTTGAGAATATCAAACCAGTCTTCGTAAAGTGAGCCCTCGGGGGAGCATAGAAACTCCAATGGCAAATTCAGGAGCAATACAACTCCGTCCTCTAATATAATATTTATCGATAACTTTTCATCGATTTCTTGGATAGTGAAAGTATGATGCTTGTTCATGGAAGGGCTTGGCAGATATATGTTTATCGTTTTCGCATTTGCAATACTTCCCATAGAGTACAATGTTAAAACACCATAGTCCAGCGAGAAGTGGTAAGAAAAATATTCGCTGTTTGATAACTCAATAGTATTAGAGTATGCAGATTCTGTTATGTTCTCATAATTGGTCTGCTGCAATGAGTCAATCCCGCCATCTAAACGTAAGCTGACAATGTTCTCCTCGAGGGCTTCCTTGGCAACTTGCAGCAAATTGGCATCAATCTTGGAGAGTAGTAGCATATTGAAAGGTAATTGTCAACCAAGAAACACCAATAGGGCACCTCTGAACTGCAACAGATATCACTATATTTAAACCTAATGTTTACAATCTCAGATGCGCTTTCGATACATTTACACTTGAATTTTTCAATGTCATAGAAAGAAAATCGTTTAGAGCGATATCACATGGTAAGCAATTCAACATAGTATACACTAACTGACAGCTATATACTTACGTGATATGGCAGCTAATTCTTCGACTCTTTGAAATGATTCAGCTTTAGTTCCCCAAATTTGCCACCGCAAACAATCACCGTGGTTGAATTGATTATTGTACTATCCATCGCCGTAATTTTGGTGTCAGAAAGCTTCGAATCATTCTTGAAGGCATCATAATAGTCAACGATTGTGTCGAAATCACTCAAGTTTCTTATTTCAATAGATCCGTCTTCATATGCAATGATCAAATAATCGTTGTCCGATGTGAATATTATATCTGCGGGCTGAGAATTCAATGTGTATTTCAATACGATTTTCTTTTGATCGAATGAATAGATCAGCAGTATTTTTTGAAATGCAATCAACATCTTCGAGCTTTTCTTGTTCAAATGAACCGTCGGCTTAGCAGACTTATTCAAATCGGCAAGTAGAGGTACGTCCAAATTAACTCTTTGCAGCACTTTGCCATGGAAATTATAAATAACAACCTCATAAGGGTCATCGTGCAGCACAATTAAGGATTTCTCTGTCATGCCAAATTTGACAGACAGTAAGTCTCTCTCGACAGGTATCGAGAGCCTTTTTATTTCATTGATTACTGGTTTCGCGTCTTTCGTCGACACGGAGGTTTCAATAACGTGAATTTTCTTAGCAGTGACAAGCAAAACTGCATTATTCTTAAAGTCATACTGAATAACATCAGAGAAGTCTAATTTCTTTCCATTTTTGTTGCTGGTATTCTTGCTATCGAATAAGACTATTTTGGATGCTGGAGTTTCACTTTCCGCGGTAAATAACTTGATACCCATATCGTCGAGTATCAGAAACTTGCCCATATCAAGCCAATAAATATCCAAAACGAGGCATGAAATGCCATCAAAGTTTTTAACTGGTAAATCACCACACTTGAAAGAGTTATCGATATGCCAAAGGGTAAGCTGGCCGTTCTTTGAAAAGACGATTAATTGATTCTTGAAAGCCTTAAGCTTAAGAATATCTTGTGACTCATTAGAAAATAGAGTTGACATGTTTTTAAAATCCCCGTTGTCAGTATTTATAACGTCCTCCTTTTCGGTCATAGGTGCTACAGGTGCAACTTTGGCAGGCGTGAATAAAGACGACGAGCGATGTGGTCTCACGTCATTATATGTGTCATTACGGATTTCGTTTTTCATTACAACGGTAGCCGCGTCTGAGTTTGCATCTGCTGCAGGCAGTACTGATCTATCATCCATTGCCTCCTGCAACGCTTTTGCTTGGTGCATGTCATTAGGGATGTCATCGACATTGATATTGTCACCTACATTCGTGATCGATTGATTAAGATTCAACCTCTCCAGCTCATGAACGGAGTCCTTCTTTTCATTCAGCGATCGTAACTGCGTGGTGATGTTAGGGCTCTTGAACAGGTAGATTATTTCTTTAACATTATCTTGCACGGCCATTTTAGATTTCATCAGTGACGTTAGATCAGCCCCATTCTCCTCAAATGTCGAATTCGAATCCGTATCGATATTTTTTTTTGGAGTTTCCAACTTCATTAGCTGGTAATGCATATCTTTATTCTCTCCTTCCAATTGAGCTATCCTTGCCTTCATCTCTGAGCGTTCTAATTCCCATGCGATTCTGTCGCGCTCATTCTTCGTAAATTCAGTCTGCAGATAATGCATCACCCCGGGCAACGAATAATGGGAATGCATGCTGTTCCCTTGGTTATTCATACTTGAAATAATGAAATATCTCTAAAGGTAGACCGCCGATGATATACCTATTCACTCCGTTAGTTCACTAATACATTCGATAATCATCCCGGACCGCGTTCACTTTTCAAGAGGATCTTCTCCGAGGCGCGAATCGCTATAGTCACATGACTTTAGGTAGTGCATTGCATGCCCCAGACTGGACAAAGGACGACAATACTGGCTCCAAAAATACCACAAATCAAGATCTATTCAATTCAATATGTATGTAAATCTATTTGCATTTTAATTATTAGTAAGTTGTGGAACAGAGACCAAAACAAAGAATGTTATAAAGCAGGTGCGGACGAAATAGAGAGACCATGGGCGGCTTAGATCTTTTCTTCGTTAACACCATGCTTCCAGATGGAAACGAAAGGGGTGACACCGTCTTCACGATAGTTCAACATGATGATCATAGCGTCTGGGTCCATACTCTCACCGGTGTAAAATTCCCAGTCCTTGAAAGAGCCGATAACTTTCTTAGCGTAAGTTTGGGCTCCTTTTTCGAAAGTTGGGATAGCATCTGGGTTAGTTTCTTGCAACTTGCTCTTGACAGCCTTCATGTAGCCTTTGATGTAAGTCAAGAAAGATTTCTTGTCGAAGGCAGTTGGTTGCAAACGGAAAGAGTGAACGACGTTGTTGACAACTTCGGCACCGTCCTCGGTATCCTCACCACCATCCTCAGCGGAAGGGTTGGCACCGATATCGATGTTGTCACCACCAACCTTAACCATGGCACACTCAGCTTCATAGATGACACCATCAACTTCTTTCAAGTCGTAAGCATCGGACAACAATTCGTCACCAGAGAAAATATCCTTGAAAATAAGCATCGCGAATTGATTTATGTGCGTAGATCTGAGTCTTAACCGTCTTCCTGGACTGAGCAAACGTTAAAATGGATGTTGGAAGCATTTAATTAAAGTTGTTCGTGTGGTCAAGCCTTTAAAGTGGCAGATGAAAATTTTTTCATTTCTTTCGCCCGTACATCACGACGATTATGAAAAGCGATGAGCTGCGAAGAGATGGGCACGTTACACTGATTTGTATATATTCCACACCTGGGTAGCTATCTGTTCTGGAGAGTCAATGCCTGGTTCGTTTATTAAGCTTTGTAATTGCAACTGAGCCTTCTGATCCAGACCTTGGATCATATCTGTTCCGCGAACCAGACCTGGCGCTATGGACGACACACGAATTTGCCAAGGTCTCACCTCTTTAGATATTGCCTTTGTGTACTGCGACAGGGCAGCCTTCGAGGCCGCATATATCGACGTACCTGGCACTGTCAGGTCAGACACACCAAGTATGGACGATATGTTGATGATACATGGCGAAGTCGCGCACCGGTGTTTGCGGTCTTTGATCATCTGTCTCATAGTGAGATTGCTCAAACTCACGCAGCTCATGAAATTCACGTTCATTATCTTCGACATAGTGTCAGGGGTGGTTCTTATACTTAAATTCTTTTGTGAGATACCTGCGCAGTTTACCAGAAGGTTTGGCCTGTAGGCAACGCCTTCATGGGTCCACAGGTCGAAGAGGGAAAAGCATCCTGCTCTATTATCGTAATGATCTATCCCGGGATATACATTCTGTGAAACCCACTGTGGCCATTGAGCGAAGTCAATGGCCAGCGATCGGTGTCTCTGACTCTCTCGCGTGAAGTATAGATGGTCATTTACATTGATTCTGGAAATACTTTCTTTCGAGGAAGCAATGGCTACACAGCTCAAACCTTCACTTGACAGCTTCTTGAGTATGTACTTACCGATACCTCTTGAAGCCCCCGTAACTATAGCCACTGGAATCACTTTGGTTGGTTTCGACATTGTTTGGAGTGCCGCCGAATCAAGGTGAATAGTTTCGTTTTTCTCCAAAGAGTTGTGCGAAGATGAAGAAATAACACATACCCATTTTTACATCTTTAAATAAGTTGACGTATAAATATATGCAAAAATACCCCACAACAATTGCAATTGAGAATATTTGAACCACGCAAGAGATGAGCAATGATAAAAATATCATGCGCTGGAAAGTTATATATTTGATCCCATAACTTTTATACAAGAAAATCAAAAAACGGCCAACGAGAATTAGTAGAAGCCTCTTGAAGCTTGGGACGTGTAGTCATAACCTGTGTAACCATATGCCATGCCTTGTTGCGCGGCAGCAGCTGCAGCAGCTGCCGCTGCAGCTTGTTGCTGTTGCTGTTGGAATTGGTAGTATTGTTGGAATTGAACCTGTTGCGGATTCATTGGTTGCTGACCATTTTGAGTTGTTTGAGCATTCTGAGCTTGCTGCTGCATGGGCTGAGCTTGTTGTTGTTGTTGTTGTTGTTGTTGTTGTTGCTGCTGCTGCTGCTGCTGCTGTTGCTGTTGCTGTTGCTGTTGAATGTCTTTGGTTTGCTGTGATGGCGATTGGGACTGAACGGGGCTTTGCTGACCTTGTCTACCTTGACCCTGTCTACCTTGACCCTGTTGTGGTTGATAGTAATTATATCCGCCTTTTGGAACCTGATATGGATATTGACCCGCCATACCATATTGCGGTTGAGCATAAGGGAAAGATTGTTGATAGAAATGTGCATAATAAGGCATAAATGTGCCACCGTATGGCTGCTGCTGTTGTTGAGGTTGAGCGTGAGAGGTGGCTGGAGAATCAGTACTTGCAGCAGCCATCTCTGGAGTCCCTACAGCAGCAGGTTGACCGTAACCTTGTGCAATTTGATATTGGTTAGAGGAACTTGCACCAGCTGCACCAGCGGCGCCAGCTGTTCCAGCTGTTCCAGTCGCACTCGTTTGACCAGCTCCCTGCTGCGAAGGCTGCTGATATTGCTGCTGACCGTAATAGCTTTGAGAATCAAACATACCAGGATAAGAATAGCCGGGAAACTGATTTTGATACATATAGTACTGCTGCTGAGCAGCGTTGGCACCGGCTTGTTGTTGGCTTTGCTGCTGGCTTTGCTGCTGTTGGGTTGACTGCTGAATTTGGGGCTGTTGCTGCTGCTCAGCATACTGCGATTGTGATGGTTGCTGTTGTTGTTGAGCCAAATATTGTTGCTGTTGACGGTAGTACGCTTCTTCTTGTTGGCTCGCATCAAGACTATTCACAGGTTGACGCTCTAGTTTTTCGACCTGTACTTCAACTTGGACGGGTTCTTGTGCAGATGTAGCAATTGTAGATTCAGTTATAGTGATCGTCTCTTCTATCGGAATACTCTTAATGTCTTCTTGAAGAAGTTCTTGTTCCTCGTGCTCTTGTTCCTGCTCCTGCTCAATTTCATGTAGTGAGGCTTCTTGTTCCTCTAAGGGTTGAAGTTCCCGTTGTGGCTCACCGAATTGTTCGAAAGAAGCCTCACTGCCCTTTTCAGTTTCCTGAGAAAGCGAATTAGCTATTTCTTCTACGCCATTCTTTAATCCACTTACGTCTGTCAATGGAGATGGTTTCTTCTGCACAATCTTTGGTTTTGGAGATGCAATAGCCGCCCAAGACATTTTCTTAGGCTTTTCTGCAGGAGCTGGCACCGCTGAGGTTAGTGGCGCAGGCGCTGAAGTGGACTCGGGTTTTACTAGACTTGGCGCCTCTACTGGCTCTTCATCCTTTGTAACTACCACGGCCTCCTCTTCCAGTGACTGGTCGGCATTCGAAGATGGTTTGGAATCTTCTCGCTGTTTTTTATTTTCCGAGGATGCAATAGCTGCCCAGGAGCTTGCATTGGATACCGGTTTGCCACGAGGATTGGGTTTCGAGCTCTCAGGATCGCTATGCTTTGAGTTACGCTGACCCTGTTGTTGACTCCCTAATGCTTGTGACTGTCCGCCTCTCTTGCTCCTCGGGCCATTGCTATTGCTAGAAAACTTGGGGTTAGCATTTTGACCTGGTTTTGAATGATGATTATGATGATGATGACCATGATTTATAGAGTTATGATGCGTGGAGCCACCATCCTGTTCCTGTACCAAATGTGATTGTTGAACTTGCTGTAGCTGTTGCTCTTGTTTCTTCTCTTGTCTGTCTTTCTTGGAAGCTTTCTTTACTTCATCCCACTTTGTTGCCGCACCAGAAGTGATCTTATCGATTATAGTTTCTAAGTCGTCATATTCGTGGACTAAGTCAATCAAGTCGTCATTCGTCCAATCTGGAAACAACTCTGTTAACGTTTCTAACTTAAATTTGACCTCTGGATTCAGTTTCTTGTTATGACTAGATTTCCTAAATTGTGATGACATGTTGTAACTGTATATGTGTGATTGTTTGAAACCTTTCCTAATTTCTTGCTTTTAAAAACTCTTAAAAAACAAAGCCGAGAACACAATGATCAACCAGTGATATTACTAAAAGCTATTGTTATACTCAAAATCTAAGCAACCGATATATACCACGCTCCTTAGATTCAGTTGATCTGTTTTCCAACCTTTTCATCAATATCAAAAAAGTGCACCTCGCCTATTACATGGGATTTTCTAGTTTCATTTTTAAGGTGGAACTTGGTGTTCATGAAGAAAAATTTTCATATCGCTTTGAACGTGTTACTATGTACGAAGATATATAAAGAGCACTAATTACTGGAGAACCAGCCAGTTTGGCGGGCAGTGCTAGAATGACCACTCCAGGGGCTGCGGTCCCGACTGCGTTACCTATTTACAAGTCTTGTCTCTGCGCATAAGCCTCATTCCGTTTCCTTGATAGCCCCGCCATCCTCGAAAGGAGCCTCCTTTCGGGCTTCGTCGAGGGCCGGCTTAATGCCCTGCTTCACAAGATTGGCATCTATGCAAGTGGTGTAAGCGTACCATTGCTTGGAGCACTGGTTTTCCACCGACTTGCCCTTAAGAAACTTTTCGCTGTACCATTCGTTGAAACAGTCATCGTAGCTCTTTTTCAAATCTGTACATTCTGGTGCGAAGCTTGCCGACATTATGTTGCCCATATCAATACGGAACCTCACTATCCTGTTACGGGGCGCTGCACTAGCTTGGAGGCCTATCGCGCTCCTTGTAACCTCTTTCTTGCAAGCGCAGAACGATGGATCAGCTAGGGGCCGAAGAGAGCAGGGTAACAGCTTGATCAAGTGGTCCGCGTGCTAGGGCCAGAACTTGCCGCCGCACCTCCGCCTGAACTCGTTGAAAAGTGTATTATAGTACCTGGCCGAGGCATCTTTTTGGTGCTTTCATCTTGCCCATCATGTTCTGTTTCACGGCTCTTGATGGGCGAGCTGTCCAGCGAGTCGTCTTCGTTTTTGCTCCTACTCTTATTCAGGTTCACGTGAACGGGAGATAGCCCCATGCTTGAACTGGAAGCGTACTCCTGTTGCAGAAGCAGCGAGACCTTGCGTTTCCGTCGCTGTCTCTGCAAAGTGCTACCGTCTCCCTCGGTCTCTTTGGCCAATTTGATAGAGTCATCCTCGTCACTCGAATCAGAAGGCAACCGCAGAACTTGCCCCGTGGTAGTAGTCGTGACATTCGCAGTGTGAAATCCGTCATCGCTCAGCAAGCCGTTCGCAGTCATTAAGCCGAGTTCTGTGGATGAGTCGACAAGCTTGCGACCGCTCGGCATGGGGAAAATGGTTTCTGGCGACTTGCTCTTGCTTTTGACCAGCTCGCTGTCCTCAAGGCCGTTCAACTTCAAATCCACCTGCGCAGTCTGCTGGAACATGGTGCCCAGCCAATTGCCGCTGTCCATTATCTCATCACAGACCGATCCATAACGCGTGACCTGGGGAATGATGAACTTGGTTATCTTGTTGAAACAGTAACTCAGATTGGAGTCTATCTTCTGTAGCTGTAGCGTGATCTCTTGATCCAGTTTCTCAATGGCCTCTTCCGGTGAACTCATCGCTTACAGCCGCTCCTGATCCCCGTCTGCGTTTGTCTGGCAATGAAGTTGTTTTGTCCCAATTATCACCGAGACCTTGAAACGCGCCATGCGAGCGAGACTTGCCAGACGATTGCACCGCATCTACACACGGGATTAGTACGTATATGAAGATTTAGTCTATATAAAACGTCTCAGGCACAGGATACTAGACACACTCGTCGGCAGTACTTAGGGTCCGCAGGCCACACTCCGTTTGCAATCGGACGCTCAGAAAAGTACTCGAGCTTGTTTCTGCGCTGTGCTGAAGTCCCTGCTTTCGAGCGGCGGTGCATTTTGAAGCGACCAAGTTGCGATGGTGCAGCGCTCCCGCACTCTTGCCACACGCATGGTAGCGATCTCATACGCCTGCCATCTTTCATTTGTGCATTCATCATATCAAGTTTAGGTTTCTAGGTGTTCTGCACGTCATTCCTACAAGAGGCTCAATTTCCGCGGTCTCCGCGGAACAGCGATATTTTGCCATTGAAGTGCAAATAAGAGATTTCGAACAGAAAAACACCATCATTTAGCATAAGACCCTACAAGCAGATGTCTCAATGGCTATTGGAAATCTACACTCTCTTGCATACACACATATCAAGCATTCTGCAATCTCTTACATGCCGTTCGACCTCTCAGCCGTCACCAAAGTAGGCGTAGACACACGAAATATCGCATGGTTACGGATTTCGTTTTTTTCACTTCAAGTAAAAAAAGCAAATTCAAGTGCATCCGCAACCAGAGCAGGACAGGATTATTAGGTAATAATCCAAGCCTTCTCTATAAAAGAATATCGGAAAATAGAATATATATATCCACAACGCATACCTGTTATTTCCTGGTGTGTCCTATCGGAAAGTACTAAGATTAACGGTTTAGGGAGCTAGTTTAGTACATTGGCAGAAATCTTGACAGAAAATAACTCAAATTTAATAATGAGTGCCAAGCCAGGAAATTATTTTTTTTTGGTTCCAATCATCGCATTTATACCTTGGTATGGTATGTTGATAGCGATGCTGGCCTGCTGGGCTGGTCAGGGGCATCCGGTATATTGGTTCGTGCATCCAGATCAGTTTCCGGTTTACATATCCGACATAGGCGCCACCAATCTGAATCCTCTGTTTATCTCTTGTGCTGCTTGGCAAGGCTTATTTTATGTGATTACGGTAGCCTGCGAATTCTATCAAAGGGCGGGCTATTGGCCTTTCCATGCACGTTCTAAAAATGAATATCCACAGGATGATAGCTCCTTCAGGTCAATGAAATCTCAATACAGCGAGTTGTTGTTATCAGCCAAATTTTTGATGCCGCCATGGTACAACAAGCATGAGAGAAATCTCATCTTTGCCTCTTTTGTGCTGGGTCTCATCGGAGAGCTAGGTCTTCTTTTCTGTTCGATTTTCACCACTGTTAAGTATCACAACGTGCATATGTCCATGGTTGTGGTCTTTGTTGTCTTCATGTGCCTCTCCATCTTTTGTAACATTCTCGAATACTATAGCATGGGTAGACACTATGCTTTACTACATCCGTTGGCTTTTTCCGAAGGAAATAGAATGTCTATCGAAGATGTAAAATGGTACCAGATAAAAGGCCGTGGATGGAATAAGTTTACCATAAGTGCGCTCCTTAAATTTATATGGTTAGTCCTGGCCATCGTATGGGCTATATGTTTTGGTGCCATCATGGATAACTCCAGCTCCATAAGTGCATGCTTTGAATGGTTATTGGCATTTTGGTTCGGTTTATACTTCCTCAACTTGTCGGTCGATTTCTACCTGGGTGGCAGGTACAAGAAATCTCGATACTTTCACCAAGTCGAGTCATTTGCCGGCTACTATAAGTATGATAAATTAGTCAGCCCTCATTCCCCGCATCAGGAGGAAATGACAAGTGCCACTGATTCTCCGACGATTTAACTTTCTAGGAGAAATGCATTGATAGAAGTTTTACTCAATCCAACCACGCCTTCCCATGTACACTAGCGTAATTTTCGTTGGAGGCAATTTAGATGGCTTTTAAATGTGCGGGTTCATGTATATATATATAGACATGCTCATCCTTCATGCTGCATCGAGATCGTTCAGCCACGTGTAAACGAGGCAGAAGTTTTTAAATTAAAAATAAAAAGTAGAAATTTTAAAATTTTGACGAGAAAACACACATCGATGTAAATAAATTATACAGAAATTAAACGATAGAGACCCTGAATAGGGGTCCTAATACGACTTTTGGAATTAGAAGACTTCTTTGAAGTAACTATTTTTATTATTGTCTTCGGTCCCACTTGAGTATGGGATATCTTCAGACTCTTGAGTAGCTTCCTTTATGGCCGGCTGATCATCAGGTACAGAGCCTTGAGAAAATCCGCTAAACGTCGGTTCTAAAGTGTTTTTCTCCTGGTCCTTGTCGGCTGCTGGCTGTGCTTTAGCGGCTGGCTCGGGCTCAGCTTTCCTCTTCTTAGCGTTTTCAGAGCCAATAAAGAACTTCTCTGACCAGCTTGGATCATTGCTTGATTTGGGTTCTTCAGCACTTATCACTCCGCTTGCACCTTTCAAAGACTTGGCCGATGCGTCTATGATTTTGGATTCAGCTGTATTTTTGGCGAGATCCTCATCCACCTCATCCTCTTCATCAATATCTCCACTTATTGGAGTGTCTAGTGGCTTAGCAACCTTCGTTGTTTGCAAGTCTTTATGTTGTTTGATAAATTCATCATAAGACATGCCAAGTAACGCCTTGACCCTGCCCTCATCAAGTTTTTCATCGCCCCTCGCTTGTGCGACATCTCTCATCGCTTCGAGCATATTCAATTGTTCTTTCTTCAGTTCAATTTCAGTGGCGTTTAACTCACTTTTACGTTCGTTAACCATTCTTTCAACTTCGAGCTGCTTTAAACGAGCTTCTTCAGTAGATTTTTCAGCCTGCTCCTTCGCCTTCTGCGCTAAAATGACGACATTATCATTCAAATCTTCGTTTAAACCATCCTTGACTTGCCCCAGAGTATTTAAATTTTCCTTTTCGTCTTCGTGCTGCTCGTCATAAGCCACAATACCTCTTTCATATTTCAATATCATCGTATTATGATTGTCGATCGATTTGTGAAGTTTTCCAATCTCAGTGTTAATTGCCTCCTTCTCTTCAACCAAGCGTTCGTGCTCTGCTTCTGCCTCTGAAACAGCATCATGATAAGGTTTCAATAGCTCTTCCTGCTCTTTGCGTGCCGCTTTGATATCATCTTCAATACTTTTTCCAAAGTTTACTAACGCCAATTCATTCTCTTTGGATTTTGATTCTAACAACTGCTTCAGTTCCGTCTCTAAGTTGGAGAAACTTCCTTTGGTTTGCTCCAATTCTTCAGTCATGCCAGCATATTTTTCATCATTCTTTCTAATCAACGAAGCAAAACGGTCAGTTGTCTTATCTTCAACAGCTTGCCTTTCCTTAGCTATTCTTGATTCGGAATTTTGAACATATGCTACATTATTGGCTAATTTGGCGGTCTGCATAGCGATCCAAGCGGCATACCCGACTTTATAGGCTTCAGTTCTTTCCTCAATGTCCAAATCGGTAGCACGCTGATTATCTGCTCTTTCAGAAACTTCTCCCAAGACAGGCGAAACCATAGTTTTCGCAATTTTATCAATTTCCTCAGGCGCCAACCATAGGCCACCCCCCATATTAATCTTATTTTGGTATGGCAGTTTCTTTTCGTTGTTTTTGCGTACATGTTCCAGAGCAGCCTCGTTGTACTTCTCGTTACCAAACAAAAACTTATTGTGATCCAATGAGTCGATTAATCTCAATTCTTTCTCAGCGTTCTCTCTTGCCTTGGCCAAGACATTTTGGGAGGTTAGCAATTTTAAATATTCTGCTCTCTTCTTTTCATTTTCTTGATATTCTGCCCCCATCAAGGTTTTCGGGTCCACATCCCTGACTGCAAAAGCAGCATACTCCGCAAGTCTTAGAGGATCGGCTTCTTTTTCTATGACAGAACTATCAATTTTGGACGAGATCTTTTGTAAAGTTTCCTTGGTTATCTGAACACTACTTCCAGCAGCCCTTCCAGCACCACCAGTCTTCAAACCATAGGAGTAGTTTTGGCGTACTGGGCTGGTCCTTTCATGGATTCTCTTCTCAGCTTGTCTCTCAGCACCGGATAGAACTTTCGCCATGTTTAAAGGTTTCGGTTTCGGATTGACCTTCTCCTGCTGAGAGCTTATCGCCTTGGCATTGTAAGCGTGCGTAGCCGAAGACAAGGAATGAGCCCTGCTACGACTAGTAGCTGCAGATACTTTGGTGACCTTACTGGTTGTGCTCTCGCTGGAAACAATGGAATAAGCCCTGGTGGCAGCAGATTGGGACCCCTCATTGCTCTTGGGGGGTGTAATGGTCTTCACAGGCTCCAAACCTTTCACACCGACCTTATTTGCAGCGTGTGCGGCATTGGGGTCGACGAACATTCTCTTATAGGCTGTAATAGTCACCCTGTTGTCGTTAGCGTAGTTAGCCGCAATGTCTGAGGCAATCTTTGGTTCCACAACCCCAGTGCTAACTTTAGTTGCCGGCGATTCGTAGAAGCCATACTTCAATTTAGCCCTATATAAGGCCTCCTTACTCAAAGGTGCTCCGGAAGTTTGATAAACTCCATTCTTCCTGATACGAGTCTTGGTAATAGTCTTCGAACTGGTTTGAAGAATATCCTCACGTTCTTGGTCGTTCAAGGTGGACACTAGTGACATTACTTCTTTGGTGCTCTGCTATTTGGAAGAGTTCTTGCAAGCTAAACAAACTTTATGTCCAATAAACTTAATTCCAGAGAATAAACTGACTTATCTGTAGATTAGACCGGCTCCTTCAATTCATTTATTCTATGCTTCCAGGTGGCCCCCTTGAAGGGCCAGTAAATTCGAATTGCGAAGCAAATTTTAAGGACTGCAACAAACGGAAAAGGAAATCATATTCCTAACGAGGAAATGGATTTCCGTTTTAGTGAAGCTGACTCTCGAGATACCTAATTGGGTATGCTCGGCACTATCATTCTGTGTTTGTCCCAAAGGGGAGATTGGCTTTATTTTAGTTCTCCTCCCAAAATGGAAAAACGTAAACAAATGGTCTTACCATCGATCAAGTATATGTTGTACTGATAACTGGGAAGTAGAGATGGTGCATAGATGGTAGGCGGAAGGCATAAGAGGCAATCCTTTACTAACTCCAGTGTTGAATAAAATCTTACTGAGCAGTTAGTCTGTCAAGATAGGCGCTTAAAACAGGGCTGTACTGGGGCGAAATATGAGTTACAACTACGAGCAGTGCTTTTGGGATCCCAACGACGATGGGGTCAACGTTCTTTTGGAACATGTGTCATCAGGAATAAAGTCCTGTGACACTATGGTCAACTTTTTTAGGCAAAGAAGCGAATTGGAGAAGGATTATGCTCGAAGGCTGGGTGCTATAAGCAACAAGCTGCACAAGGACATTGAAGAAAAACCCGAGTTTGGCAACCTCTATAGATCTTTTAACATGATACTCACTCATGAAAAATCGAGGGCTCAAGCGCATTCAAAACAGAGCGAAGTCATAAACAGGCAGATTCACTCGGATATCAAGATTTTCGCGCAGACTCTGCAAGCAAAATACGTCACGATCAGCAGTAAGATTGAGAAGTTGAGGCTAGATAAGTATAACAAGAAAAAAGGTTGTGAGGATTTGACCAAGAGGCTAGAGGAGGCACAGATACTAGCTCGAGATTTACAACTGAATCAGAACAATATCATTGGTACGAGGAAGGTGGAACAAAACAAAAAAGAACTGGCAAAATGGGAAAGCAACAGCCAGGAGATAAGTCTACAACTAGATGTCTTGAGGCAGGAGCTGAAAGCTTCGCAAAAATTCTGGTTCAAAGAATGGGCGATTATGACGCACGAGCTGCAGGAAATGGAAATCGCGAGGATATCATTTTTGCAGTCGAAAATCCAGCAATATGCCCAAGCCTCCATTGAAACAAGCCTTTTGGAGCAGTCGCGAATGGACACTTTGACCAACCATTTGGCAACTTTCACTCCCACAGACGATATTAGAGAGTTTTCAAATAATTTTGGTACCGGTAGACTGAAGGAAAAGCGCCAAGCAAGCACTACTAGGCCCTCTACAGAGATGAGAGAGCTGTCAGTAAGCGCGCAGTCCTATAAGAGAGACTCATACATAGAAAACATGAGAAAACTCTCGTGCCAGTTGCAGAGACAACAGCCAAAAGCTCTCAGGGATTCAACTTTCGACAAGCAATTACTTGAGGTAGAGCACCAATCTCAACATCCACCAAAAAAACAATCACCATCATCACCCGAGCTGGAATCGCAAACACAGAGCGCATTCACACCAACAATTAGAGAGATCAGAGTGGTGAAAAACTCAAAACCGGAGCAAATATATCATGAGGAAGTAACAAGATATTCGCCGCCCCGTTTGCAAGTGGAGAGTCCACAGCACCACAAAATTGCATCTTCTTCGTCTTCAGCCGGTTCTTCGATTCCTACCGATTTTACTGCACACGTTAAAAACCGTGCAAGCATTGACTCAATGGCAACCTCCGTGAGCTCAATGGCAAGCAGTATAGATGATTCGCAAAGGTTTGCTAAGTCTTGGAATTCTTCTAACAGAAAAAGAAAATCGATGAGCCATATACAGCAAGAGCGGCAAGAGCAGCAAATACGGGAAGATCAGCAGCCACCTTCCCCTGCTGCAAGTGAAGGTACCTCTGAGCGTACTGACGCCCACATGAGAAACAGTAGCGCCAGTACAACTATAGTCAACAGAAAAAATCTACGCGATTATCATGCTCGAAGGAAATCCATGGTCCTTCAGGACTCCAAAAGTCCAATAGAGGACGCATTATATGAAATGGAAAGGATAAAAAGTATTGGAAGTGGCGTATTTGCATCTTCTGATGTCAGAGTTGGACGCGTGAGGGATAATGGTATAACAATCACGCTCCCCATAGTAACAAGTCGAGGTGATCCTGTAATCAAGTATGCCAGAGCAGTATATCCGCTATCGGATAATGATGCGCCAGAAGTTGCGCATTTTCGAAAAGGCGACTATCTACTGATTACATCAGTCGTTAACGAAGACTGGTTCACAGGAGAAGTATATGAGAATGACAATATGGACAGAAATCATACTACAGGATTAATACCATGCAACTTCATTAAAGTCCTTAGTTGACCCTTCGAATTTATAATACACACACGAACATGTTTATATATATTTATATATTCACCGATGCATAATCCATCCTCATAGAAATTGGCCTCTTATTCTTCTTGCCAACTGCATATCTTTCCGCATTATTGTGATTCTCTTCGCATGTAATGCCAAGAGGTTTGTATGCTCAAGAAGGCCAACCAAATATGCCTCGCTGGCTTCTTGTAATGCGAGAATTGCCATTGATTGCCAGCGTAACTGCTGCTCCTCAGTGGTGAACTGTTCGGTAACTTCTTTAACCAGTCGAGCAAAGGGAATCTTTGATATTAATAGCTCTGTAGATCGCTGGTACTTTCGAATTTCAAGAGCCGCTAGCTCACTTGGCTTGTGTTTCCGATGAAGCTTTTTTACCTTGCTCCTTATCCGCTTCCTCTGTTGTTTCTTAAAGTCTTGTTGTGTATCCTGAAGCGGCTGGTTTGTGGCATATCTATGCACTGGCGGTTCTACACTAGATGCCCGCGATACTCCACCAAATCTCCCCCATCCTGGTTGCTGTTGCAGAAGCTTTCTACGTTCTCTGTTACGTTGTAATAGCGATAGTGCTCTTTCGTTGATGTGTTGTTGTTCTGTAGATAACCGGTTCACATTGCTCAAAGTCCTCACGCCGGAGCCACTTTGGATACTCGTATTTTCTAACTGCATGTATTCCATCTTCAAACCTGAAACGAGTCTCAAAAACGGCTTTAGTCCCTTGAGATGCCAATCCTCTACCCGTTCTCGCGCTTGTTATTGCAGTTCATTGTCTAGATTTTTCGCGTTAAATATCATCGCCAAGTATCAGCGTGATACGAAGTGGCAGTATAAACCAGTAAAAAAAAGCTCCGGCTACAGGTACCTGTTACTTGATACCGTGAAAGCCGCCGCAGACCAGTCCTTGGGCTCAATCGAAACTATCAGGGCACATGAATACCTCTCTTCAGCTAACTCCATGAGATATCACATCCAACGACCGCTTGCGGCGTCCCGCATTCTACCACCATTAAAATTCAAATTAAGTACTCTCATACACACACAATTACCAAGCTTTGATTCAATTGACTGAATCAATCTCGGCAGTTTTTGAAGTTAAGTTGGAACTGAAATGGCCCCTTTTAGATTGGACAGTATATTAGTATGTCGCTTTTCTCTTTATATTCGATTTATTTTGCAGGATACTAACAGCTGCTTTAGCTTATATATCCTCGAACGCAAACTACTTTAATACAGTTTGGGATTCACGATGAGGTTTTCACCATGCCAGAACTGGAAATTCCGACACGCGTTTTCAAAAGTGTTGACTCAGAGGGGAAGGTTCAATATCATGCGACCGCTGGAGATTCAAGACAAGAAATCGTGCCAATGAAGAACGGATCCATCACTAATTTGGAGGCCTTTCTAGAGTTTCTGAAATTGGTGTACGTGTCAATACTGGCGAATGTTTCGAAAAAAAGAGTTGATGCATTTGAGTCTGTGTTGTTGAATATTCCCATTCTTCTAGTCACCCATCACACTTGGTCGCAAGCTCAAATGGAGTCGATCACACAGTATATTTTTGAGGCTTTACAACTGAACAATGCTATGCTTTTGCCTTCGTCATTGGCCTCAAGTTACGCAATGGGTTCGCTACAGAACTCATGTGTCATTGACATAGGAGCCAATCACACCGACATAATTCCTATCATTGATTATACTCCCTTAAGTCCCCTTACATCTTCAATACCATATGGCGGTCAGTTGATAAATGATCATTTGTCGAGGTTATTGCCAGAATTGACTTCAGACCAAATAGAATCGTTGAAAAAATCGCCAATTTTTGAAGTTCTCAGTGATGATGCAAAAAAATTATCTGCTTTTGATTTCCAGGACGCAACCGAAACCGATGATGGTACGCTGGATATTGCAGCAATAGTTACTAGTGGCCGTGACACCCGTGAAATTTTGGAGGAAAGAGAACGCCAAAAGAAGGAACAAAACGCTGCTAATTCTCAGTTAGAATCGAATTCTTTCACTGATAGCATGGGCAATGAGATACGCGTAGGTAAACAAAGGTTTCAGGGTTGTGAAGAATTAATCAGCAAAATTTCCTTAAGGGTTGGCAGGGCTTTAGAACAAGTGGACGACTTAATTAAATTGAGAGCTGCCTACGAAAATATTGTTATGGTAGGTGGGACTACATCTATTCAAGGTTTCAAAGAGGCTTTGCTTGGCGAATTGATAAGAACACAATTGGTTGTTGAGCCAGATGCAGAAAGACAATCGAGAGAACAGGCCGCTATGGGGCCTTCGACCTCAAAAAGGAAGAATAAGTTTATGGGGAGCACCTTTGTTCCTACTGTCGAATATGCGCAAGCACCCAGCGCGATAAAACTAGCAAAGTATCCGGAATACTTTCCGGAGTGGAAGAAGCATGGCTACTCAAAGATGCCATTTTTGGGCGCTCAAATTGTCTCAAAACAAATATTCACACATTCAAAGGATACATTCTATATTACTAAAGAAAAATATGACGAAAACGGACCTGCCTGCATATGGGATGTGATGTTTTGAAGAAACTTAGTTGAATAGGCCGAACTGATTTCAAGGAAAGAATGTAATTTTTAAAAGCCTGTGTAATTTTACAAGCCGAAAGAAAATGTTGATATTATATAATAGTGTATGAGTGCATTATGACTTATATATGTAAACCCCGCTTTAGATGAGAGTTGTCGTGTGTGCGATTGTATTAGTCTGTTGATGAACTAATAGAATTCGCCGCAATGGCTTCCTCAGAATTTGTAGCCTTCTTCTCTATATCTTCTTGAGAATCTTCGGGCTTAGTAGCTTCCTCTTGCTCATCCCGACACCATCTTTTGAATAACGGCACAAAGAAACTGGCTGTGATGACTTGCTCGCTTTGATAAAGCACTAATGGGACAAGTAACTTGCCCAAATTGGATTTGTCGTTCCCGTATTGTGAAGTTATTAAAGAGACGCCTAATGCAGCGGTTTTAGCAGCACCGCAAAACATGATGCATACGGAATCTCTCTTATTGTAGTAAAATGGTCTGAAAATTTTGTATGAGTACAAATACACTTTGGAGGATTTACCGTGAACTGGTTCGGTGGGAAAAAGCATGGGAATAAAGAAGGGCCTTGCACAAACAAAACATATTCCTGTGAAGAACACGTAGATACCAAAATTGAAGAAACAGAGAAATATTATACAAGTGTGTGATACACTTGTGAAAGCATGCTGCTTGAATGCCGTTGAAAACGAATTGAACATAATTAGCAATAGCATATACGAGCCTATTTTGATATGGAATCGCTTCAAAAAGGCAAGATACACTTGCGTTGGTTTTGCTAAGAAATTTTGGATGAGTTGTCCCACAAACAAAGGAACAAACACCGATAGCCCGACTTGTTTCATGACACGGCCATACAATGCGCCGGTACCTTGCGTTCCTGCTGGATTGCCGAATTGGAATGGCCCTCCACCGGTGTACATTTGGACCAAGGCAGGAGTAATAAACGCTCCTAACATATTTCCCAAAAAGACTTCGCAAACACAGAGCAAATCGTTGCCACCAGCATTCGTAGTCATTATAACATTTGACGCTACGGTTGTTGGACATGTCGCTGTCAGCAGAAGCCCGACCAACACCCAGTCGTCAATATTCTTGTCATTGGATGCCTTTATAGCACAGCAGAAACCATACACTATTGAAGATGTAATCAAGAAGCTGATGAGGAAAATGGTTGAGTGAGCTCTCCAGTTACCCATGTTAGCCAATAAGCGCGAGGTTTTCATACTTAGCCCACTCTGCAAAAAGATCCATGCTACAGCACCATATCCAATACTATACTGACCTCTTATTAGTCCACCATCGGCTGCAAAATTAGGTGCAAATCGAGCTATCACAATGAAAATTGCTAAACAAAAAAAAAACCATTGGGTCTTTAAATACTCTGAAAACGGGTTGTTCCAGACTTTTCTCCATAATACCTTCTTATCTTCCATCTCTACGAAATGAGAAGCTCAAGTATACTTATTTGAATGCGATACTCGTCGACATACCTCTCTAGGATTGCTTGTTTAAATACTTCAAGTGATCCATCCATTGCATTCACTTTTTACCTTTCTCTACCAACTTTAAACTCATCTCGGAACTTGAAAGTTCATATTTCGGACCGAGCAAAAAACAGAAAGAACTCTGCAACAATCGGCAACACCACAACAAGACAACACAAACGCTATTATATTCGCATCAACGGGCTTGTACACATACTGCATTTGAGTTTCTTGGTGCATGACGATTTAGGTAATGTTTCGAAACAGCCTTGGTTATAACGCTGAGTCAAAACTTTTTCACACTTATAAGCTCCACAATGGCCCTCTGTTCTAGAAATACAATCGCCCTGGGAGCCCCAGTGGTGTCAAGGGGCATATAACCAAATGATGGTTAGTTTATACTTCTTGTCGAAAGCCTTAGCAAAGAAACCATACATATTTTGCACCACGCTGCGAGCCTGTGGGCTTGGAATATTTCTGATAGAAACAAAACTTCGCCCATGTTAGGCATATATCTTGGTAATACCTTCAGCTCATTAGCTAATCAAGGTGAATGGTGACTATCACCTTTTTCATAATAGTTTTGAGTTTAGCACTTATTCAGCACAGAGGGCCCTGCAGCATAGCGCCCCGGATTAATTTTCAGAGAAATGATACTATCTAAGATAAAAACGAGAGCAAACCTCATAGGATAGAAGGTTGTTTTCACTTCGAGGATTTGATATGTTCGGCACGGTCATTTCCAGTAGAGGTTTGAAGTGGCAACTTGTTGCTTTGACTTGGATTCCCGTCATAATAACGTTCAATGAAAACGTTTGTCATGTTGCAAAGATTCAAGGATCATCAATGAGGCCGACCTTAAATCCCAACGAATGTAATTCTTCTACTGATTGGGTACTCCTATGGAAGCTCAATTGCAGAAACTCGCAAAATCTGAATCGAGATGATGTTATTTTATTCAAGTGCCCTACAGATCCGAGCAAAACATATTGCAAAAGAATTAAAGGCGTTCAGTACGATTCTATAAGAACGAGGTATCCGTACCCTCGAGATATAGTTCATATTCCTAGAAATCATTTATGGGTTGAAGGTGATAATGCTTTCCATTCTGTCGATAGCAACAATTTTGGGCCGATTTCAACAGGATTGGTGATGGGCAAAGTCGTTAAAGTAATATGGCCACCTTCACGCTGGGGAATTGATATAAGATTAAGTACAGGAAGACAGGATCTCATCACAGCTCAACCAGAATGAGAATAATGTATTATAATTTATGATAGCACTATTGATTTCATTTTTTGATGTATATGTGTATACGCTTGCCTTAACTAATTATGAATAGAATATGCCCGAATGTGTATGGAAGAAGTTTTACTCGCTAATCTCTGTCTCTTCCTCCAGCAATATGCCTGAGAAGAGTAATCGCTTTACATGGTTCAGAGAGGAATTATCATGCTCCTTAGGGGAAGGATGTTTAACTGATGGCGTATTTACCATTTCAACCGGAGTTGTGAAGGTACTATCACCTTCTTCAAAGCTATAGCACGAATCGTTATCGGCCCCGTCCACTACTAACATTTTGTTTGCATCCAAATTAGGGCTGCTGTTGATAGAAAACTTGCTTGCTGAGGAACAATCATCGCTACTAGCAAATATATTATTTTGACTATAGTTCCGAAGCGAAACTCGAGGTGGAACTTCATATTTGAAGTTGGGCGATTCCAAAGGTTTCAACTTATGAAGCCCACTTATTAGATCTTGGTTTGAGCTTGTTCTTATGAAGCTCGATTTTGAAGAGCTTGGCACCAGTTTATGCAAAGAGCTGTTCCTAGAAATCATCCTCTTGGAATCGTTCCTGAATCGATCCATTTCTTGATTGCGAGTGCTTAGGTTCTCCGAGGAGTCCATTCCAACATATCTTCTAGGAAAACACAAACCAGGGTATTCATCAAAAAATCCCTTGTAGCCTCCGTCGAGGATAAGTATATCGGGGTAATATAGATCTGGATAGTTATCGTAGTTAATCATTCTATCGCAGTTGCGCAAGTGCGATGCCATCATGGGTCCTCTATAAGAACTAAATTCGCAGTGAAAAATAAGCAAAGTTCGCCCGTTTTTTCCTGCATGAAGAAATTCCTTTTCCAATTCTTCTCTAGATGATATGTTCAAAGCATTCGTTACATGCCCTCCTCTAAATTCGTACTCGAATCTGCAATCAATGATATAGTAAGATTCATAGTGGTATTTTTGAATTTCATCCCGGAGTATTCGTTGTAGGGTTTCCGCATTTATCCTAGGAAATTGGTCATTAGTATTATTTTCATCTTGATAAAACGGTATTTGACTTTCGGATAAAACCGAAGTGAAAGCTTTGCGCACCGGTGAGAAGTCATCACACTTGGAAAGCTGTGTAGTTGTAGGGGTGTGCGATGCATCAGTGGAGTTATATCTTCTCAAGCTTTCTCGGTTTTTCTTCAGAGATTTTCGACTTCTCTTGGCACTTGATAAATTGTTAAGTCTGTATGGTTTATTAGTGATATTGCCATTTATACTGTTGTAACTATTCCGTCTTAATGGACGTGGATAGCTATGCTGTTGGGGATCAAGCACCAAATCGTCAGCATTTTGAAACTGGAGATCCAAAGGACTGCTCGATTCGCTTTTCGAGCTATTATAAGGGCTATAGCTATGAGAAAACGATAGATGTGGTTTTTCGCTAGCTGTGAAACTGTCGGATCTGTCACACATGCCCCTAAATCCCTGCGTATCTGAATTGGCTCTGTTCATTCGTAGACTTCTTGCTGACGCCAGATAATGTTCATCCTCATGAAAGGAACACACTCTTTCAACTTTTGGCGCCAAAGGGCTCGCATCAATTGCTATTGCTATCTCAGTATTATGATCAACGTCTACATCTGAATTCTTGCCAGCATCAGTATAATTGACCTTTTGAATTTCCTTACTTTTGGGCCTGAGAAAAGAGTGAATGTTCCTGAAGATACTCTTCTCATCGTTAAAAGGGTATCCCAAAGCCACTTTGTGTAAAATGTTGGGTTCTCTTTCTTTCTTCTCTCTATCATGATGCAATTGCAGTTTGACCATTCCTGCTTTAACCTAGCTGCCTTCAATTTCTGCCTGATTAGCAAATAAATAGTAGCCAAATTCAAAAAATGTCGACCTGCCAGTTCCTGCTACGACAGATTGACTTAAATAACCTAAGTCGTAAAGTTCAGTAACCGAATTTTGGGGTAAGATAGGCGAAACATTCATCTTACCAGGGACCGAGCTCTATTTTGAGTTCATCTCTAAGTGGCTACGCGAAATGGGGCAGATCGTATAAAACAACTATACATGATAAATTAGAGTTCATTCATGAACATGGGGCATTTCTTATACACTGTTGCGTCTAGCGGACCCTTGTTTTCTGGACACTTCGCCAAACTCTACGACCTTATCGTTCGCCCTTTCAATTCTTGCAGCTTCTCTTTTCAAAGATTCACGAGATAGAGGAAATTTATGGCAGGAACAGAGCGCGGTTTGATCATCAATTCCACCGGGATCTAAACTGAGAACTTCTTCTGATTAATGGAAGTCTTTTTGGGTGGTCAAGATTTCAGATGGTGGCGATATATATTACAATGGTATTATACCACTTTCAAGAATCAAACGTCTTCCGCATACTTTAGATATTCTTGGATGTCTTCAGCGGTTGAGACGACATCTTTAGTCTTGGGTAATTTACTATCATGGGAATTCGGATGAATAAATTTTTGGAAATTTATAATGTCGCTCGAATGAGCCAGCCTATTTATACGACTTTCCTTCCCTTTCTGCTTATTCTTAAGAGGGGATATATTATTGTTTTTGTTATTAGTATTATTAGCTCGTGGCGAACTTTTGATTCTGATTAGAGCCTTGATGGGCGTGGGTATTTTCATTGGAGAAATGGAAAGAATGGATACAGACTCATTCGTTTCACCCCCATTGTTACGGTGAGCTCTATATTCTTTAGTTTCGTCCTCTGTATCATAGTTGTTTAGATGATTTGCGATCGGGAGGCCACTAGAATCGATAAAGTCTGTGACCTGTACAGGCTCCTCGTATGATGATGTTGAAGAGGAAGTATCCGGGGTATCAGCTGGTGCATCGAAATTTTCTGAGGGTTGTATGGATGAATCTGAAGCCTGGGCTATTGTCCTGACCTTTTCTAAATTTTGTATTTCAGGAGAAGCTTTTCTTTTGCTGCCTTTGAAATTCAATAGTTTGGTGAAAAGATTTTGAACGCTCTTCTTGCTTTTCTTCTTTTTCTTAGCTTTGATTGATTCGCTCGTTTGAATAATCTTTGAGGAAATTTCACCGTCTTTCGGCAGAGTTACTTTTGTCAATTCTTCTATACTAATTCTTGTTTTAGGATTCTTATCCAGTAGTCTGTCGACAACCAAATCATTCAAAAAGTTTCCATTTAATTTTGAATGAAGAGGAATATTTAATACTTTTTGGTACGTGTCAAATTCGTTCTCGCCGTAGAATGGCAGCTCATTATGCAGCAAACTACATATAGTTATTCCCAACGACCAAATATCTAATTTATACCCATCCTCAACATTGTCGGCGGTCTTTTCCTCGAACTGACAGAGCTCAGGTGCAATAAATGCAGGAGTACCAACAATTTTGTTCAGCTCGGCTTGAAAACAATTTCTAAGTAACTCATCATTAAAAGGTAGATTTTCAGGTTCCAATACGGCACAACCAAAATCAGAAATCTTGAGCAATCCTTGGTTGCTATCTACAAGAATGTTGGAAGGCTTTATATCTCTGTGAATGATGCCCTGGGTTTTCAAATAATTCAATCCATTACATAAATCAACTAATGCTTTCTTCACGAAGGTCAAATGATCACAGCCAGGTAAAACCTGTTCCCACTGAGGATGAACGTGCTCTTTATCTTGACGCTTCCATTTCAACTCGCCCAAGTTACACCACTCGTTGACGATCCATATTGATTTGCTAAAAGAAGAGTCTAAGCACTCCTTGAGTGAAATCACATAAGGGTCCGATAACTTGCTCATAACATAAATTTCCCACCTGCATTTTTGAACATTCATTAGTTTTGCAGCTTCGTCCCCGGTGAGTGAGCTTACGAGGCCACGAGACTTCCATAGTTGAATTTGTCTCATCGTTTGATTCATTGAGTATTGCTGGTTGTTCCAAGGCTTCTTTGAAATTACCTTTATTGCGACGACCAACCTGTTAGGACCCGAATAAGCTTTGTAAACTTTCCCAAACTTCCCGTGACCAATTGATGAGCCCAAAGAATACTCATTAATTGATTGCCTATCTTCCTTGAAGATACGCTTCACATAAGGTTTAATCTCGTTTATTAGAAACACCGTATTCTCTTCGATTATGCTCTGATAGGTGGGCTTAATCATGGTGGAAGCTCTTGAAGATTGGTAACTGATCGGCGGGCTCTGATAACTATTGTCTTCTGAGAATTCAATGGGAGGCCGCACAGGGGGGAAACTAAACGTGTTCTGCTCATCAGTCTCGGGAATCAACGTCGGGTTCCTCAGTCGCTGGTCAACATTCATTGTTACGCTATCGCTGGCAGGATATAGCCGGCTAGTGATCTCTTTGTTATTGCAAGGTGGTTAGGTTTTTTCCACGGTTGTTTTGGGCAAGATGAGCATTACGCGCATTCTTGAACAAGCCACTTGCGACTCAGGCGGAAGTCATGCCTTTCTCATGTAAAAACGCAGGAAACGTTACGGTTCAAATTAGCTTACGGCACTGACTGTTACTTAAATTCTATATCTTTTATAAACTTGAATTATTTTTACATTTTATTATATGATTTCATAATACAGAAAAAGCTTTATTAGGTTTCTGATTGAAGAGGGGGTGGGGTGTTCATAAATAATTTTATCATACTTGTATCATTATTGTAATCTATGCTCATTACTTTTATATCAAAATGTGATGGCTCAAAAATCTCCATGTTTCTTATGTGTCTTTAAATGTTGCGAAAGGTTATCACTCCTACTGAACTTCTTGTCACAAAATATGCAAGCAAATGGCCTTTCAGTTGAATGGACAGATCGTATATGCCTCTTCAAATGTTCACTACGTCTGAAGGCTTTGGAACATTCCTTGCACTTGAAAGGCTTAGCATCGTCGTCAGCAGCACTCATAGGGGTTATAGATCTACTTTTGCCCCTATATATACTCGTAGTATTATTGTTTGGTATCGAGGTGATGGTGCTGTTATTGCTATGAATTGTCATTATGTTTGGTGTCGACTTTCTTCTTCTTGAAGAGTTGGCCGAGGATGTCAGCGGACTGGGCATTATTGTGTGGTAATGAGGCGGAGGCGATTTACTCAATTTCAAAGGATTATTCATGGAAAGGTCATACTTCCTTTTCTCGACATGTGCAATCGGATCGATTTTCTCAGAGCCCGTAGTTGCAACTTTTGCGGCGGTCGAGGCACTCTCTGAAAGCATCATTGATGGAATGATGAACTTCTGATTCTTGAGTTTCGCCTTAGAATTGGAAGAGTTTGATTTTGGCGATTTTGGCGATGTCATTGGCCTTAGGCTCGGCATAGGAGGATCAAAGTTTTTGAACCCAAATTCATCTTCCTCATCAGATAAAATGGGATTTTCCCATGATATAACCTTCAAATTTGACGATTGTGCGCCATTTTTGTAAAGCTTTGAAAAAAGATCGTTGTTTAATGAGCCGTCTAATACCGACATTGAACTTCTTTGCTGCTTCTTTACGCCATGTCTTTGCGATAATGCGTTTGGATTTGAAACATGAGACTCTCGCTGCGATGCCGGCGTAAAGTTCATGTTGTATTCGTTCAAAACTTGTGTCAACTCGTTATCCATATTGAAAGAGTTTTTCTCATTTTTAGAAGTCGCTTCGGATTCCACCAGGGCTCCATTGATAGTGTTTCTTCTGTCAGGCAAATTCCAGAAGTCTATAGAATGAGAAATGGAGTTCCTGTTGTTCGAAAATTCAGGAACGGGGTTCGTAACAACGTCACTATGTCTTCTATCGGTATCACAATGACTGCTATGCATGTGGGACATTTTTTCGTTAATATTGTAATTGCTGCCGGTGTTGTCGTTCGCAAGCTGGTCGGTCGAAACATATTCGTCCAGGAGGGAGTTGAAAGTGTTCGATTGGTCGTAAAATTCGTCCTCGTTTGCCTGCGTAAAGGTGTCCACAAACAGGTTCGATTTCAGCAGGTTTGGATCGATGAACTGCGAGGACGAGGAAGAAGTGTTCTGCAGGGGAGACGACGAATCCCTCTCTTTACGGTTCGCCAGAATAAAATCGTTTGAAGAGGACAGATCCGAGTTTGTGTTTGAGTTATTGTCAAACTGCTCTTGAATGGCAGACTGCGCATCCAGCATTGCAATGAAATCATTCATGGCTGTCGGTGTCGAGAGAGTGTGCGTGTGAGATATCCGATTCCTTATTTTGTTATTAAAGCTCTTTGGATTCCTCGCCGTGGAAGATGACTGAACTGTGGTGGTATAGTTATCCTGCCGTTGCTGCTGGTGTTGCTGGTGTTGCTGTTGTTGCTGAGCAAAAGAGCCATTGCAAAACTTGAAGTTATTGGTGGGCGTGTTCAAGAGCTCGGGAGAATCGAAGGTGAAGTTTCCGAAAGCGTTGAAGTCGGGTGAGGGCAACCCGTGGGCGTTCGTCACCGGAGTGTTTGTTGTGGCCGTGGTGTTCAACGTAGTGCTCGCACTGCCGTTGGACTGCGTCCTGCCAGTCGCACCGTTGTCTCTTATATTCAACGACAGAGATCTGTCGCTGTTCTTGTAAAAAGCAGTGTCGTTGGTCATGGTAATAGCGTCGTCATTCTCATCTATCTTTGTCAAATCCAGGCTGGAACTATATCCAGGTTCGGCACAGTTGAAATAGCTGGCGACCATTGCGAGTGTGTGTTACTGTCCGAGAGGGTATGGCGGGCGGAGCTGTAAGCGAGAGTGTGGAGCGCAAAGCGTAGTTTGCAGGTGCGTCTTG
Organism: Zygotorulaspora chibaensis; assembly: GCA_030565665.1. Taxonomy (NCBI): domain Eukaryota; kingdom Fungi; phylum Ascomycota; class Saccharomycetes; order Saccharomycetales; family Saccharomycetaceae; genus Zygotorulaspora; species Zygotorulaspora chibaensis. The sequence continues at coordinate 222,981 of JAJMCM010000004.1, read as the reverse complement.
TTTATATGTAAATGACCTGCTGCGAACATATACGACTACCTATCGCGAATCTTTATCGTGTGAGATAATTTATTACCAGAAATAATGGCCATTACTGGTTGTCACGGTGCACGTTGGCATAACTCGCAATAGACGTGGGGCAGAGAGTAACACGCAGCCCCGGCGCAAAATGGACCTTGCCGTGAGAAACGGGCCGAACCTGCTGATAACCGCCGCAGTGGCAAAACTCGTCCCGGGTGATATAGCATGTGTTCGCTCATTTGGGGCTGCTGCCAGTGGCAACGCCGGCTTGTGGTGTGACGGCGGCGGCATGTTGGGGGGATTGCTGGCTCTTGTTGGGTCCGTGACCCCAGCTGGCTACCGTGCTGGCACGAGAAGCGCTGGGGAAGCGCCTGCGAAACTGTGGGCTGCCCGGTCGCTTCTGGGGCAGCTTTCGCGAAACACAGGCGGGCGGGAAGCGTTTTAGAAGCGCTTGAGAAACGGCGTCAAAAACGGTAGGGTAAGGCCATTGAAGGTTATTGATTCTGACAGCAGGCGCCGGGCGACCAGGCGACCGTGAAGTTTCGCGAGCTGGTTAAAGTACACGGTAAGCGACGAGCTACCTTGCATTAACCGTCACGGACAGCGCATTTAGAGTCTGAGACTTCGTGAGGTATGCAAGGTGGCATTAGGAGAAAGAAGGACTTGTTGCCAAGATACAAGAACTCTAATGGGAAGCGGTCCCGTGGGGGCCGTATGTTCTTGACGACACCAATGAAAAAAATTGCGGTGTACGCGTTTGCCCTGTTCGTGATGTTTCTGCTTCTGAGAATTGGCTACCGTGACTACAACAAAGATACGCAGGTAGAACTCGATAAAGCTATGAAGGAGAGTCCCATTAATATGATGGGAAGTATACCTGGGAGCGGTGAGGTCATCTCCAACACCAACGCAAATTCTAACACCGACGCTAACTCTAATCCCAAAAAGAAGGTCACGAAGGGCCAATTCAACAACGAAGTCGCCAAGCAACAAGAAGTCAAGAATTTGGAGAAGGAATACAAGCAACAGCCGGCTCACAAAAATCCTATAGATAACGAGATTAAAAACAAAATAGAGAAGTAGTAAAATATAGTACGTTAACGAACCCGCACGTAGTGCTATTTAATGTTGTTTTGTAATGCCTCTTTCCTTTCTTGCCAGATGGTCTTGCCGCTGCACGCGCAGACCTGTTTGTCGTTCTCCCATATGCCCGCACTACGGGCTATCACTCCGCATATGTCGTAATCCTTTGGGCTGCCTGTTTTATGACTGGGGTTGGTAGTGACAACAAAGCTGCGTGCGATGAGCTCCCAAACGTTGAGTGGCGCTTTTAGAAATGCCTGACCACCATACAACTTGTCATCGAGATCGCTCTTGGAGTCGCAGACGATAGGCTCCTTGAATTCATACCAAACGTTGCCGGTTGTCGTGGCACCGCCAGAGACGTCACCGGTTTCGTGAATACTGGCCCAGTACTTCCCGGGTTTCTCGACACCATTGATAGTTATGTCGAAAAAGGTACATTTTTCACTGACTTCGACGATCCTTGCAAGTCCTCTGACAGGTGTATCCTTGGTTAGATCAAGCTTTTCGTGGGTCTCCAGTATCGAGACAGCAGAGGAATTCGGTTTTCCGGCACCTCTTATGATGGCGTCGCGTCCGCATTTTTGTAAGGCAGCTATTATACTCGATGGGGCGACATTACCGTTGACACTGAGGATCTGCTTGCTGAGATCGAACTTTAACTCATCAATTCCTTTGACCTCGTTCAAGCAGTTCTTAATGTCGTTTGTGCAGCCATCGCAATGCATCGGAGTGGCATAAGTAGCCTCAAAACTAGTTGTCATGTCTGTATTTCACCGTTTGGTTGGTCGATGGAGGATTTCTTTATGTTTTATATTACCTAACTTTTGTACATTTATATAACCTTGAAACTCAAATTTTTTCATTTTTGTATTATATAATCAAGAAGCGCGTCCAGGTTCGTGCTATCAAAACCCGAACTTCCTCTTCGTATAGACATAAGCTGTATAGGCCAATAGCACCATACTTGCAAAGATACTCACAAACCACGTCAAAGAATCATTCTTTTGGCCAGGCACTATCACGTTCATACCCCAAAGACCCGTGATGACATTCATTGGCAACACAACAGTACCTAAGATCGTGATCTTACCCAGGACGTCGTTCATATCATTGTTAACTTTTGTCATGTCGATATTGATTTGGGCCAGGTAGTTTGAGTGTGATCTACTCAAAAGCTTTTCATAATGATTCAAGGATGAAACCATTGTGATGATATGATCTTGAATGTCTCCCAAGTACATTCCTATTTCGGATCTTGGTGCAACTTCCCACTGCTCATTACATCTCTTGGAGAACCCTTTAATAACATCTGCCTTAGAGCCCAATAGCCTCGATATGCTCATAACACGTTTCCGGCATTCGCCGATACGTCTCAACATGTCACCCTTTTTCTTCCACCCAATCAGATTTGCATTAAACGTGGAGTCGCCAGTTGATCTCGTGCTTCTTGATGATGACACCGTAGATCTACTCGTCTTGCTGAATGCGGTTCTGCGCGAAACTCTGTCGAATGGAAAAGAATCGCCATCCGAAGTGTCTTCTTCAGAATCCTCGCTGGAGTCGTCACTTGAATCTTCACTGTGGTGCATCTTCAATATAGCATCCTCGATATCGTAGACCTCGTCTTCAATGAGTTCGATCATTGGAGCAAATGAATCGGTGATATCATCGATCAAAGCGTATGCTATCCAGTCTGATGTAACGTTCAAATAATCCTTTAACAGACGAGCTCTTCTTCTAACATTAATCGGATGAGGTGTGGGAGCGAAATGAAACGTCAAAACTCCAGTTCTGAAGACGATGATATAAACATTTAGCGGTTCTAATTCACCTTGTCTTGGCTTATACCTGTCCCCTGATTTTCTTTTATACTTTTCTTTCTCTTCCTTCTCCTTGGCATCCCTACGACGCCTTGCGCTTGATGTTGAACCGTAAGTAGTTGTAGTCCTGTTCGTCGAAGACCTTCTGTTGGGGTTGAGAATCGATTGAAACCAATTACTTGGACGTCTTGTCGAATGCTGCGATCTGTGTAAACTTTCTCTTTCAACCATTGGACTAATTGAATCTTGTCTTCCCTTCTTCTTACGTGTATCCCTTTCTGCAACAATGTCAAAACTTCTAAAACACACCAGATAATAATCCTTAAACAGTTCAACTTTTTCACGAGCTTCTCCCAAAAAGATATCCTCTGTCGTTAATGGATGAATTCCGAACGCTTTACTCAAGACCTTCATCTCTTCTTCTGTGGGATTCAAAACATCAAGCCAAAAAGGAGATACCTCATCTTGTTCTGATTCAGCGGGTAGCCCAGCCAATCCATAAGAGGATCTGTTAAGCTGTAGATGAGAGGAGGAATTCTGACCCGGTGGTTGGGCCTGGTTTTGAGCGGGAAATGGTGTACTTGATTTTGTAATTGGAGTGTCTGATTTCTTTAGCGACAACCCATCTGAGTATGCTGAGGTCACAAATAGTTCCTCGAATTTTTGGCCAGGTTGTAAAAGACCAGAAACCGTTGGTGAGTGAATTGTCGAGTCTAAGTCAATTCTAAAATAAGTAAATCTGAAATGTTCTGGATTATTTGAAACGATATGGGGTGGGTATTGGATATTGCGCCCCACAAGGAAATTGTCGCGCATTTGGTCTGAATAGGCTTCTTTTGGACGATCTCTGGAGCCCCTATATGCTGAGGAATTCGATACTAACGAGGACCTTTTTAAGTGCCACGGGGCCAGCTTCTTTGGCCTTAAGCGTCCAGACCTCAACTGCTCTGTTTCGTTGACTCTCGTATTGCCTAGCTCAGGAACATCGATACTTGTAACGATCGGCTGAGAGAAAAAGATGCCGTCGTTATGATTTTTACCTGACTCTTCATCCCCTTCGTCCTCATCATCATACTGAAAGTGAAACTCTTCAGCATCTTCCAAGGCTTGTCTTCTTAGCTTATCAGTTTCTTCCTTGGAAAACTCTTCCAAAACACTCACGTCTGGCCACGTCTTGTCGGTTGTGCTGTCCTCATCGTCCAAATAGAGGCAAACATCATCAAGAGAGGAAGGCGTCGAGGAACCTCTGGAGGAAGGTCTCGAATTGTACCCATCCTCTTTTGTACTTTTGGCGGACCCGGAGATTTTGTCGCTGCTATTATCACCACCGGTATTTCCCCTCTGCTCCTTAGTCTTACTGCGAACATGCTGCATCAACTCATCAACATCAATAACAACATCATCTGCACCAAGCGTGTTTCTTCTGTGAGGTTGAGGAGGTCTTGCCATCCCACTTCCAAACACATTACCGCCATAGTTCCCATTCTTAGCCCAAGCTTCTAGCTCAGAAGGGCTTAATTTTGAAAGCTTTGACTTTTGGAATAGTTCTTGGTCCTTCAGCTTTTTTGCACTGTGGCTCTTTGTGAGCACTGCCGGCAAAGAAGCTCTATGGATGAAATTATTTGAAGCGCTCCTTGTTCTGCCGCCACCCAAACGACTTAGTGCAGGTCTATGATCTATAAAGGTGTCTCTGTCTTCTCTGGTGGAGGATCCTTCGCTCTCGTGTAAGATACCCAAAGAATCTGCTTCGTCGAAATCTGTTACTGTATTATGCTTGTGCTTTCCAAAGTCGTAGGAACCAACAGTCAGCCTGGACGAGTGTTTCCCACGTCTATTTTCCTCGTGGTCTGAACCCGATTCATCAGACTTCAAGCTGGTATTTGGCGAAAGTAATGGGGCGACCTCGGGATCATTTTTTTTACCCATCTTTCTTCCTTTGATTTCTGTTTATGATCTTGGCCCTAGTTGTGAAGGGATAACCATGAAGAAGATACGCAGTCTCTAGAAGGTATTTTATGAAAATCAACTCACTGACGAGAACGATGCAAAAGTGAAATGGCCAGTTATATGAGAAGAACAAAGATTGATATCTATTCCTGTTTCTTTTTTGTTCCTCAGTTGTCGCCAGAAGCAAAAAGGTGAAAGGTGGAAAAGTGAACTTAGCCGACCGATAAATAAGAAACATCTCAAGATCTCTAAAATGATTGTAAAACAAGATACGTAAATATATAAGGATTTTAGGCATATTATTCATTTCCTATTCTTCTTCGCTCACATCATCATCCAGTCTATTCATCTCAGCTTCCAGGTTCTGCACAAAATCATCATCGCTTGTAATTTCGGTTTCGTTCTCTGCCTTCACCTGCTCCTCCTTTTGTTTCTCTTGCTTCTTTTGAAGCTCTCTCTTCTGTTTGTCACCTAATCCAGGAATAACTAAAACAGCATTGGCCTCTCTTTCGTCGTTCTGCCTCTTCGCCTCCTGTGGAAGCAAGGTGGGCGGTGCTGGTTTTTTCTTCTTACTTAGCGATGAGTAATCGCCATCTTTCCTGCCTTTCGAGGCGTTCTCTTTGGTGTCCGTCTGAGCGTGGCTATCATCTTCATCGTCGGAGAGTAGACGCACTGTCTTTGTTCTTGGTCTTTTCGAGCCGAATCTACGCAATGCCTCGTCGATATTAAGCCTATGTTTCAGCAACTCATCGTATAAATCTTCCGTCAAGGATATACCCTTCTTACCGGGCTTCATCTCGCCTGTCGAAGTGTCCATGTAGTACTCCCTGATATCGATCAGGTTCACGTTTCTGAACTGCCTGACGGTGACCCTCTTATTCTTTCCAAGATCAAAGATTGCATCTGAAGCTCCCACGCCGGGCGGACCGTTGTTCATGGTGTTGGATGGTCCAGAACTGCCGTCGAATTTCTTTCTGTTTTTGTATCTGTTGTAATACGACATGTTGCCCAGATATCGCCTATCAATCCGCCAGTAACGAACCACTCAAACAGTTTCAAATTCATTGTCAAATTGGGTTCTGCAAGTGTGTCTTCTCGTCTGATCCTTTTGTTCACTTAGCTTCAGCTATTTACCCGCCTAGAAGAAAACGTGACAAGCAGAAAGGCAGCATAGCTGTTCTGGGCATCCTCCAGCATTTAAAGCATCGATAATAGATAAAATACCGGGTTAGAAGCAACGAAATAAGGGCTTGAGCAGAGAATGTCGCCAGTTGATCTTTGAAGATGAAAATAGAGCTTTTTAATGCTGCTTGAGACCTCTTTCGGGTCCGTTGGCGCTACAACCTCTGATCATCTTACGGGCGTCCGTTCAAGTTTACAAAGAGAACTTTCGTTAATTAGAGAATATATAAAAATATTTGTAGTCTTGGTTATGCCGTTACATGCCAGCTTTTTTGCAACTTTGTTTGACGTGGCTTGTATCAGGCTTATATAGCAAGAATTGGGCATGGCCGAGTATAAAAAGGGAAGGGGCGAGAACCATATGACATCAATAAACCAACTATTTTCTCGAAGAAATCCATAGCGTTGACGATAGTTGACAAGATATTATAGGCATTTTTGATTGATCCATATCCTAGTTAGGCACAGATCGACATGAGTATATATTTCGCAACACTGTTCGCACTGTTGACCATCGAGATGGCTGTACTTTTTATAGTAGTTTTGCCTCTGCCACATAGGCTAAGAAGAATGATCTATAAGATGTACTACAAATGGTCCTCTAACAGTCAGTTCAAGACTGTTTATTACATTTTTGGCGGTTTGGTAGGATTGCTGTTCGTCGATTCATGGAAAAGGGCTCAGGTCAAAGTCTCACTTTACCACCACAAGAGGTACAGTGAGGATGACAGCGATCCCTCGGCAGTGACGCCAATTCAAGCATTAGCATCGAGAGCATATAACCAAAGAAATGTTTATATCTCTGGTTTCATCCTTTATTTCATGATTTGCATTCCCACAGTGATGACTATTGTAAGAAGATTAAACAAGTATCAAACTTTGATCAACGAGCAGAACGAAAAAAAACCAAAGACGGCTCATTCAGGGGACGTGGTTGAGGATAAAGAAATCAATGAGTTGAAAGAGAAGCTGAGAACAAAGGATGTTTCGCTACAAGGTTTGCAGAAGCAGGTTAAAAACCTGGAAGAGTATTTTGATAAGCAGAACTCAAACAAGAATCCTGCAGGTGACGAGACCCAAAAGAAAGATCAGTGAAAGTTTATATTCTTCTACGTATTTTTACATATTGAATATTCTAACTGATTTCAGGATGTTCGATTCCTGATGGCCAAGTTTCATTCAAATGTTCGCCGAAAATTCTGCTTTGAAGATAGGTTACGAGTTTGGTGTCCGCCTCGTCCAGCTGTCCGCTGTTGGCCTTGACAATAGAGTAGCTTTTGAGCGCAGAATCCATTTCTGCTACGCTGCTAACGCCAATGACGGTAGAGCCTTTGTTATACCATTCTGAAATCGCGTATCTGCTAGCTAGATCAGCCAAATTCACGCCATTTTCTTCGCAATATTTGCTAGCCTGGTCGGCGCAATCACGTAATTCTCGAGAGCATGGGTGGAAAGAGTGGGTTGGCTGCGACCTTAGCAGCGACATGGCCAAGATTGAGCCGTTGTTGATAATCTTCAACTTGGAATCCTTGAGCCAGTCATCTGATTGGTCTTTTAGTAGTTTATTTTGCAGGTTCAAATTACAATACGATAAAACTGCGTCTAAGGGGCCAATGCTTGGTTCATTTTCGTACACATACCTTGTGACGTATCTCAAATAATCCACTGGGTATCCAGAGACTCCGAAGTTCTTAATGATACCCTCGTTCTTTAATAATTTTAATTCTTTAAGCGCCTCAATGGTCTGTTCCAGAGGAACAAATTCGATATCGTGCATATACACGAGGTCTAGATAATCGGTTTTCAATCTTTCGCATGATCTATTGACACTAAATCTGACATTCTCCCTCGAGTAATCAAAGTCTTCCAACTGGATTCTCCCAACTTTTGTACAAATAAAATAAGTGTTACGTGGAAATTCTTCTCTTATACTCTCTAAGGCACTTCCGAATATGGCTTCACTTGGACCGTAGTATGGTGAGGTGTCTATGGCACACATACCTGAGGAAAATGCGAGTCTCAGTATTTCAACAATGGGAACCTTAGAAGGGTCATCGTTATACTCTTGCTTTAATGTAGCGCCGCCCAAAATCAACGGTGGCAAAGACGTTATGTCGCCTGAATTAACTGGTAGTCTCATGGAGGGTTCAGATTGGCGGATGGATTCTACACAATAGCTTTATGTGCGTAGAACGTTTGTTCTTAATAAAGCTTATCCCCTCTGACCGATTTGTTCGAGGTTTTCGTTGAAGGCGGCACTTTAAAGGTAGGCGCGAAGCAAGTTATTGGCGATCCAGAACCCTGAGAGGGAGACATGTTCTGGAAGGAGTAGCCGCGCAAATGGAAACACAAATTGAAGTCCATCGTTTTGGAACTACCCGCAGCAATATTGCTTCATAACTTGATTACAGCCCAACTATTTAAGCCGACGTATGTTGTAATGCACGGAGGCCACAGCCCAGCTTGGAAGAACTGCACTTTGTATTTTCACTGAGCAAAGTATTCAAGCACCATTATTTCTGCTGGATTGAAGTCCCCGATAACCAGACAAGGATCTTTACCAGCGGTGGTTTCGCGTCTTCTTTTGTGCTCAGTGTTTCGTAAGACAGCCCGGCAGTTGATGTCGTCGGCGCATCAGATTTCACACTTTCATGAATGCCTGTTTTTCGATTTGTTCCTTACCATTTTCTGTTTGGAATATTAGCCTGTAAAGAACGTTTGAGCTCCGTAGTCGAGGTATGATAAGTGGGCGTGCTGCTTTCCTTTACCAGTTGAAATAGTCTGTCGGGCAGGACAAAATAGTATTTCCCGACGATCGCTTTGGCTTCTCGAATCCATGGGGAATTTGCCCAGTATCAGTTGCAATGCTCTTGCGTTGAGTAGGGGATACAACACTGTAACAGAAATTCCTCTTCCCTCTGTCCCGGTGCTTCTTAGACACAGTCAAGCACTGTGACAGCGCCCTCTTCGACCTAAACTTGTTCTTGATTTTGTTTTACTCGGCCATATTACTTCTGTAGTTCTTGAAGAAGTATCTTACAGCAACATATATTAATTCAAAATGCTAACCATCGAGCCAACGTTACTCGGCGGTTAATTTTTCTTACTCTTCGAGAAACATCATGAAAAGTCTTCAAAAGTCCGTTTCCTCCGGCAAAGAGCTACCCCATAATGTCCCTCTTTTGACTGAAGGCAGAACCATCTCCAGTCATCTGCATTATATCGATTTTTTTTTGTTTCTCCTGAAAGCGGCATCCCGTATTATGTCTTGAATTCAGCCGATTGAAAATGTTTCGTGATCGGGAACAACGAGTGCGCAATAAGATCAACGTTTCATATGGACAACTCTGTCACCAATGCGATCCAGATACATGTGAAGTCGTTGACTGTTGTGTTTACGGACTTTTAGAAGACACCATACTTGTCAGGAAGTTTAGCCGCCAAGGGCCAAAAATACGGCAATACCGTAGCAGAACTATTTTTTTACAGGTAACAAGGCAGTCGATACTCCCCCCCGGAAAAGACTAGAAGGCGATTCTCTTCGGGTTTGCATACAAGTGATAAATCTACTATTTAACACAGGAAAATTCCTTTCGATTTTTCTAGAACAAATAGGACGATTACTCCTCTGTTAACGCTACCACAGCTATGAGTTACGCATCCAATACTATCTGCAGTGCCATCAGGTGCCTCAAAAAAAGCATTGATACTAAATCTCGGGCAATGCCACTTGTATGATGAGAGTATATCGGCCATTTCGAATAAGTAAGAATAGGCTAAACCTGAAAGCAACCAAGTTTGAAGGTGTATTTTGAGCTATGTACGGTCTTTGAAAAACAGAAAGGTGAGCGTCAAGAAGTTGAGGTGCGGAAATGAAGTCGAAATAATTACGTGTTACACACTATTATTTTTTCTGCAAAGAAATGGGTAATAATACTCTCTACTTTCTTTTTCTTGTCGACCTTACCAAATATTCGTGCCAGTGTTTTTGGTGTCAAGAATGCTGCCCATTGAAGCCTTCTATAGCGACAGTCTCGACGTTCTTTAAATGCTTGAAAGCAAGCAGTTTTTGAGTTACACGCCTCTTTCCGAGAGATGTGTGACCAATTTGGGTTTGATCGTAAATTGAGGGTTATGGCATGGCAGATATGCGAGAGTGCCTTTGCATGAAGAGTTTTTGGCACTTTGATTGTTTCGCATGTTAAATGACGATATTTTTTGACCTTTTTCACTGTATTTTTAGATTAGTAGTGAATAGAGGAACGAACCTATGATGAAAAATGACGTTGGAACTCTCCGGTAGGCAGAATTTTTTTTAGCAGCGTCGCTTGTTGTAGTTGAATCTACGGTGTATATGTCTCCCCCGGTCGAAACAGCTTGCGACGTACTCCAAGTGCTGGAATAACCAGGGGCCCTTACAGCACCCGGAATACTACCGGAGATGACTTCTATGTTTTCCGCGGTCGCATTATGGCTTGCTTGCGCAAGCGACATCTCCAAATCTTCAAGATCAAAAACAGCGTAAGTATCAACTAAGAAAACGTCACCGAATATCGCTGTCTCGGACCCACTGTCATAAATTTTCAAGAAACAGGATGCAGAATTAGAATCTAACAACCCAATATAATTTGAAAGGTCATTTGAAATGGTGAAACCTCCGAATTCAAACAAAAAATTTGTCGAATTCTTTGTTGGGCAGGCACCAGTGTAAGCACCTACCGACGAATCGAATTCGAAGTTGAATTTCTTAGCAATGATCTTCAAGTAGTCTGACGGTAGAATCATCTCTGTAGTACCCGAATCTATTAATGCGGGGAATGGAGTAGTTGTTAGGGTTTCTATGTTATTTCCATCCTCCACAGCAATGCCCTGCACAGTGACATAAAACTCAGTAGGAGATTGCCCAGTATAGTCAGGATTAATTAAAGGTAGGGTATATAGTTTGCCTGAGTATCTATTGTGATCCACGGCACCAAATAATATAGCACCCTCCTCAACATTAGCGTTCTTAATAAGCACGGAGTATGCAGTCTTCTTTATGAAGCCCTGCTCTTTCAAAAGCATTGGAAAATTGTCATATGTGTATGATCCATGGCCTCCATTGTAAGTGCTTTCTTCTTTCGGTAAACCCAAGCCAAAAGTTCCAAACGATGCGTTACTCTTATTCGCAATTGCGAAATTCACGTTTTCGACTGTCATGTTACCTAAACCAATGTTATCAACCCCCCAATAGCCAGAGGCAAAGTCGTAATCACCATATACTATACTGAATAGGGAGTCATTTTTCGTAAAGCTAGAGGATTTGGAAGGATCAAAAGTACCATACTGTGCGCAGTCCAGGGTAGCAATGCTGCTTGACGACGAATGGGTAGAAGTTGAGGAAGGGTTCAAGGACGAGCTACTTCCTGCTGCATCCGCGTCGCAATATGGATTTGAAGGCTCGACAACGTATAAGTCTGAAGAGCCTGTGTCTAGCATGACAGACACTTCTTGGGAAGGAGAGCCCATGCTTATCTGGACAGAGTAAAAACTGGTCTGGTCATTTAATTTTACACTTTCATATCCATTGCCACGTTTCCAAAAGCCAAGCTTTTTCCAATCAGATACATCAGGATCGATGTGTATTTTCTTGAAGGGTATAGTGAAGTAGCCATCATGGAAGTTTAAATCGTCTGCATTTTTGATTGCAGAAGCCCCTACCAATACTGCTACTCCACTTAGAATAGCTGACACCAAAGGCCTCATGATAACTGCAATGGCCAGTCTTTGATGGTAGCTCACCTCTGAGAATTGAGCAAGGCTTCTATAATTCTTACGGTTTTATTTTCAGCTTTAACGCTCTTGATTAAAACAAACGATGAGTAAAAATAAACTTACCCGTTCTTGGCGCCAAGCCTCCTGAGCTTAAATAGTCTATATGCACGTAATTAGTATATTTAAACTTTTGAGGCTGCAAAAATAGCAATTCACGTGAGTGCAAAAATGTGACTGTATTCCGAGCACATGCACGTTCCGGGGGGTATCGCAGCACTCTTTCCCCCTTCTCCTGTTGCGTGTCTTGTGTTTCGGTATTTATTGAAGACGGACGAATAGTGCCCTCTTGAACCTGTAGTCCAGCGTGAATCTCGTGCTATATTATTTGGCAGTTCTCGAGGAAATGTCAGACGACAGCATTAAACGCTTTTCTTTCTGGAGCTTCTCAAAGTGATGAGCCCCTTAAGAAATTCCGCAAGAGAGACAGGCACCTCAAGCTCATCATTATCCAGTAAAGTTTCTTGATCTGAAGCGCAGTCTCTTGCAATTATAAACCCCCTTAAGAAGAAAAGGCAAAGTGATGCGCCGAGGTAGCCAAAACCAGCAAATATAGCAGTATTGATGTACGCTGAGCCATTGTTTTCGTTAGATCTTAGTTGCAAACCAATAACAGGCGATGGCAAAGAGGATATTCCGGCGAAAATCCATAGAGCACCTAAGGTAACGTCGACCTTTTTCAAACCCACTACTCGTGTGACAATTGCGCCCAGCAATACCCAGATCGAGCCCATAAGCGTTCCTTCAATCAAAGCAAATATTATCGCAGTGGCTAAGTTCTTACAGGGTATCCACATTGCCCAGCAAAATATTGCAACTATAAGATGAACGATGACCCCGACAGTGATTGGACCAAATTTGTCGGCAAGCAGGCCAACCACTGGCCTTCCAAGGATGTTACCTACACTGATCATGCATGACACGTAGGCGCCTTGGCTTGGCGAATAACCAAGGCTCGTTGTAAAAGCAGATAGCGAGTATAACAAAATGACGTAACCAAGCATGGTGAACGAGACCCAGCCATAAACCAACCACGCTCCAATATTGGAAAAAGTTTGCTTCTCAAGTATCCGGATTTTATACTCAGTATTCTCAAATACGGCTTGCCTTCTTGTTTTTATCAACGCTAGTGCTAGGACGCTCAAGACCGTGCCCATTATGAACTGAGCAATCAATGCCCATTTTACACTCCGCACTTCAATGATCCTTTGCATCCCCAAGTTATAAACAATACCGCCAAGACCACTCCCACCTGCAGCGATTCCTGATGCTAAAGATCTCTTTTTTCTGAACCATTGAGGTAAAAGAGAAATACTTGGAACAAAAATAAATGCCAACCCAAACGAAATCAAAAGTCCTTGGGTAAGGTAAATCTGCCACAGCTTCTTGGAAAACGCCGCTAACATCAACCCAGCACTCTGAAACACTATACCTAGGGCAAGGGCCGTGTGAATCGTGTACCTATGAGAGATCCACGTAATTAGAGGCGCAAATAGTAGACCAACCCCAAATGCAATACCTCCAATCGCTGCATAATCTAATTTGTTTCCACCAGGAAAAGTGTTGAATTGTAAATAGTGCTCCAAATAGATAGCATACCCCGCGTTTGCTCCCCAGGTACAAAAATTGTTCACAAATATCGCCAAGAGGACGGCCCAACCATACCCGCCATCAGGAACGTCTATTTCTCTAGTTTCCTTTACGCTTATCACACATTTCTCAGCCTTTGAAGATTGTGCAGACATTATTGCATCAAAGTGGAGGAAGCAGCAGTAGTAATCCTAGGTCGCGGTCTTAAACGGTTGTGCAATCATCCTTTACAAAAACTACCCAAATTTTCCACTTCTTATATTTTCATCAGGTATCTATGTGCATCGGGAGCCCTGCCAGGTTTTGTCCGACGCGTTTACGTAATATATACCAAGCGCCTTTGCTGCAACTCAGGGCAGTTTAGTTCCGTTTTTCCGGAGATAGGGGCAGTTATTCCGCCTGAGCTTACAAACGGTTGTCATGGTAACCTCTCTCAAGATCAAAGTGATTAGAAAAGCGCATTTAGCCCGTCGGCAATATGTGTCTGCAAGTGACCTTCAGGACTCACCAAACCGTTGTAGCAGGGTAAATGATGTGCTGTGGCAAATTTGTGATGAAGTTCTGCACATGCATCCCGTTGTTTTAGAGCATATGGTAAATAACGGCGGGTCATTAGTGGCAGCGTCGATGGAACGCGGACAGCTCCTTCAACGTAAAGAACAGCTGACGTAAACTTGCTCAGGCCACATGACAGCCGCTAAGAGTCTCCTTGCACTCTCTCCATTATTCACAGCAACCGAGAGCGGGACGCTCATGCGATCTGTGAAGCATTCGATATCGAGCGCTAGCGCCTCATCTCCCCTAAATTATCATAGTTTCTTACGTGCATTGCACGTTACTAAGAGACTGAAAGCCAAAATTTATCGCCGAAACATATTGCTGAATTACATTGATTATCTGCTTAAGTTCGTATAAAGGTCGTAAATGTCATGATATCGTTGTTGTCGTGAATTCCACCAACCGCACTTATAAATGAGGTTTGGCACCAGAATTTCCCCTCTCATTTTGGAAAATCTGGCGAATGTGACTGTGCTTGTCATCATTCCTGTGGGCAATAGCCATGGCACCACCACCTAGCATGGCACAAACAGCAGCCGTAACCAAGAGCCGCTTCCCAGTTGGCATGCCATGTTGGACTGGCTTCGAATATGTAGCCAGCCTGACTGCCGTTCTATGCAAGCTTCTGACAAATACTGTGCTCATGTTGATAGTATTGGAGGATATTTGATGTGTTGTGTGAGTTTCTACGACTCATATGCGGGACACATGCGTACTTCATGAACGTCCCAACCCCGTATATATATATGCCTTAAGTCACCTCTCTGGAGTTCCTGCCCCGTCAATATCGGACGACTATCTGATACTCATGAACGGCGGCTCCTTGCTCTTTGCAGGGGCCATTTGTGGTATGATTTAGTGTCGCTGTCGTCGTTTCTTTTAACTGTAAGGTTTTTTGCGCATGTCACCCCACAATGTGTATAACAAAAAGCAGTGCGAAACTTCAATAAGGGCGAACAGAAAGTTCACTATAAATGAAGTATTAGGTAAGGTGAGGTGACTTTTTTAAATTATGTACATCTAAACAAGGGGCGATTATTCGTAAACCCACCCTAATTGGTTCAATTTCCAGTCAACTAACTCATCTTTCTTGAACCACAAGTTGATTTCACGCTCAGCGCTTTCGACGGAATCACTGCCGTGGGCAACATTTCTTCCCATGTCAATCGCAAAATCACCTCTGATGGTGCCAGGAGCGCTGTTTAGTGGGTTGGTGGCGCCAAGAATAGCTCTGCCTTGCTTGACAACATCTTTGCCTTCCCAAACGGTCGCCAAAATTGGTCCAGACATCATGTAGGACAACATCTTTGGGAAAAACGGCTTGTCAGCATGCTCTTCATAATGCTGCTTTAGTAGGTTTTCAGTAGGGGTGACCAGCTTTATACCGACCAATTTGAAGCCTCTTTGTTCAAACCGGGATAGAATCTTGGAGATCAAGCCTCTCTGGACACCGTCTGGTTTGATTGCAATGAAAGTTCTTTCAGCGTTTGGGTTTGACATCGCAGCAAGACAAGTTTGGTTGTTGTGGGTTGAGTGATGAAGTGCGTAAACAGTAGCGTAAACCTATATACTCAGAGAGATCGGCATGGCGATGCCTTTCTCGAAGATTTTTCTCGATTCTAATTGGATGGCGACGGCATGGAGGAGCCCCAAAAAAAAAACCACGCATGAGGCACTCCTACTGCGATATGGGCTCTTCCTTTTTCCAGTTAGATATCCTAAAATACGCGGATTTAGCTCAGTTGGGAGAGCGCCAGACTGAAGAATTTGAACTTCGGTCAAAAGTTATCTGGAGGTCCTGTGTTCGATCCACAGAATTCGCATTCTTTTTTCCTGTACTATCTCAATATTTTTTTCACGAAGTACAAGAGGCCGATGATCTGCCGCGAGTGAACTATTTGCTTACGGGTTAAGCTATTATAAGCACGAAGATCGCTGGTCTTGATTGGTGATGCAAGACTTTGACGAGTACGAGCTGGAAGAAGAAGCCCGTGAAGAGGAGGGGGAGGACGAGGATGCCAAAAATGAAACGTCCAGCATGAGGAGCGAGAGTGCAACACCGACTGCAGGGGCCACGCCGATGGCAGGAGCCAAAGCAAAAGTAAAGGAAAGAGTGAAGGTTCCTGTGAAATATATTGAGAACAAGACGCGAAGGCATGTGACATTTGCCAAGAGACGGCTTGGGATAATGAAAAAGGCCTACGAGCTGTCGGTCTTGACCGGCGCCAACATCCTTCTGCTGATTCTCTCCCGGACCGGCCTTGTGTATACTTTCACCACACCCAAACTGGAACCAATAGTAAGGGACGACGAAGGCAAGAATCTGATACGGGCGTGTCTCAACGCAACGGCCGCGGAGCGGGGGCAGACACCTCCGCCGCAGTCGGTGCAGCCGCGGTAGTCGTCACGCTCCAAGGCTCCCAGGAGCCCATACAACCCATCTAGCACTACATAAACTTATAGACCCCAGGAATCGATTGCGACTCTAGCAAGATCCGCAACCGGCATGGTAGCCGGCAAGCTTGTTCTTCCGTCATGTTGGACGGCGGGATCGGGCGGGTAACCACCCCCAGGGGCGAATCCCGTCAACGAAAAATCTTGGTAGTTTCCAATAAGGGAAGAAAGTTGTGAACTAAAGAAATAATTTGTTCATAACAGGAAACTATAATCCAGGAAAGGTAAAGATCGTAGCGATATAGACGGAAACTATTGACTTCAAGAGAACTCCGGAAAATATTGCAGTTTAAGAATATATTCGATTTTTTACTACAGAGTAACTCGTATTGATAGAGTTCGTGCTAAGTACTCCCATTTTTGTTTTTCCGTTTTGTTTACAGGTGGAGAAAGTTTTTTGTTCAAGAGTGTAAACAATAAAAGATAGGCACTGCGAAAGGTAAAGTACCAAAGTGAAGTATTTTGAGCTAAATGTCTGATATCGATGACGTTGAGGATTCTGGTTCACGTACCAGTCAGTCGAAGGAAAGAAGAAAGATCGAGATAAAATTCATCGAGAATAAAACCAGACGTCATGTAACGTTTTCTAAAAGGAAACAAGGTATCATGAAAAAGGCGTTTGAGCTATCTGTTCTGACAGGGACTCAGGTCCTTCTGTTGGTCGTTTCTGAAACCGGACTTGTGTACACGTTTAGCACTCCAAAATTCGAGCCTATCGTGACGCAACAAGAGGGTAGAAATTTAATTCAGGCTTGCTTGAACGCTCCAGACGAAGATGAGGAAGAGGAAGAAGAGGACGAAAATAGAGACAATGGCGCTGATGAAATTGAAGCAAATGCTAATGCAGCAGTGAATGTGAATAATGCACAAAATCTTCAGCAGCAGCAGCAACAGCAGCAGCAGCAGCAACAACAGCAACAACAGCAGCAGCAACAACAACAGGCGCTAAACAACACATTGAAACCCGAAGGAATGAAATCGCATCCCATGCATCCAGGTATGAATCCTGGTCATGGGGTTGGCGTACCCCCAGGCCCACCGACGGGTGCACCCGTGGGCATACCACAACAAATTCCTCATCAGCAGATGCCTCCCCATCCGCAGGGATTTCCCAATGCAGCCTCTCCGTATTTGAACCCTGAACAGAATGCTGTGTATCAACAATATTTTCAAGAGTCTCAGCAAGGACAGTACTGAGGAGTGCAACTGCTAAACCCTTGTTTTTCTCACTCACTTTTAATCCTTGGAAAGGACGGACTTTTTTTTATCATTTACAACTATAATTACAACTACGACTTTATTATTTCTGTTATCAAACATACTTTTTTATGCATTCCTTTAACTCAATACAGATACATTATCTTACATATTACACTATGTCAAATTGCTTATATAGATTTATAGCTGTACCTTAAATGTAAAATTACTATCAGAATGGCGCTTAGCTATGTCTTCCCTCGTTTTCGATGACCGCTTGTTTTTCAGTATCTTTAAGTTGTCTAAAAGTGCATATCCTTTTCACGGCGCACCGGCTGAATCTAGAGCCATAGCCCAATAAAGCTACTGAATTGAATATGGCCCATACGTATCAGCCAACCGATGTCGTTCTGGCAAAAGTGAAGGGGTATCCTGCCTGGCCCGCCTTGATTGTGCCGACTGAGCTTATTCCTGAACATGTCTTGAGAAACAAGTCGAAAAGTCATAATTCTCACGTAAAAAATGCAACTGCCGACGTTGTTGAGAATGGCCACGACGAACAACCAGAATCCGAAGAGGAAGACCCCGAAAAATATATCGTGTACTCCAGCATTTTGAAATTTAGAAAGTTTGATGAGCCAAAGTCTCTATACTGTGTCAAATTCTTTTGTGATGATTCGTACATATGGGTGAAAGGTAGCGATTTAAAGCTTTTAAGTCCTGAGGATTGTGAGCAATGGTTAAGCAGCTCAAAGAAGAAGAATAAGAAGCTCGTGCCAGCTTATGCAATGGCTCAGAATGGTTCCAAAGGGATCGATGTTTGGGAATTCATTGAATATGGCTCCGCTGGAAAGCCGGGTGAAGACGATTATGTTGAGGAGGACGACGAAGAAATCTTAGATAGCAATAGTAGCGTGGATTATGAAGATGAGGAGGAAGGGAACTTGAAAAGAAGGCCAAAGCCTAAGAGAACTTCGCAAAGACAAAGTCAGAAAAGGAAAACGGAAGCTCAGGTTAACGCAAGGAAAAATGTGAGAAATACAAGATCAAAAAAGCCTTTGGAGGCAGAAGAAACAGAAAGCTTGGAGGATGAAGAAGCTATAGAACCGAAAAGTAAGAAATCACGTACAATTGCGCCTGCGCAATCAAAAGCAAAGGGAAGGAGCAAGGGAAAAGCTATTGCAAATACGAAGCCAGTAGTGGAGCTGTATAATTATGACGATGATGAGGACTGGAGTATTGTTGGTCTGGGGCCTCAAGACTTGTCGGCTCAACTGAATGTTAGCCCCCTGGTAAGTAGACTATCCCAGAAGAAAAATTTCGATCGCCATTCAGAAATGAAACTGGATCTGACAGACAGATTATTAGGTATAAATAAGCTTCTGATAGATCTGTTGATCCCTAAACCGAAGAATAAGACCGAACCTTCAAGAGATGATTACGAAATAATTTTAGATGAACTTGAATTAGCGCTAAGTGCAAAGGGGGCACGGGATGAATTCATAACGGTATTCCAATCCAATGCGGAACTTTTGACAAATTTCAGGTTTCTCTTTAGTCTACGACGCGATGAATTGGAACGCTGGGAATTATGGGACCAATTTCAAACGGTGTTCATATCAATCTATGATTCACCTACCTATCTAGCGGCGCGCCGCTAAAAGGCCTATTATGGAGATATTCTATGTAAACTTTGAGTCTGCTGTTTACTCGGTTGCCTGGAAACGCGCCAGAGGAGTTAAATTCATCTGGTGCATTTGTATACCTTAATATTTAATCTACGTAACCCTTTAGGCTGCCACTTACTATAGTACGAGCAGCAAAAGCACTTGAACGAAGTTATCCTGCTGCATGGAAAGTGAAGTAGATTTCAGCAGCGATACGCACCATAATAAGGCAAAGAGTGAGAATTGGTGTGAACAAGATGGTTTTAAGCGTGTACTTATTGGCCATCTCGTAGCTTGCAAACTAATCTCTATGTTTCATTTGTACTTACTAGTAAGCGAGCTACAAAGGTGGCTAGCCACTAGAAAGCACTCTTGCTTCAATACAACGCTTGTTAAAATAAGATACAGAATACTCTATTTAGGGGCATTAATCTAGTAGCCTTTAGCTATGGTTTTAGCACGACCAAGGAAGATCGGCAGCAGATCATTACGAATGGAAGTAGATCACTACAATTGGGAAAGGAATTGGATATGTCTGCAGCCTGCAACCTATTCGCGCTTATCCTACTCTTTTGAACTGGAGCTCAAACACTGCAGCGTCGTGCAGTTTTCACAGCACGGGTAAATTCCGAAGATTTAAAATCTCAATGCATCCATTAAATTACGGGCCATCCTAGTATAGTGGTTAGTACACATCGTTGTGGCCGATGAAACCCAGGTTCGATTCCAGGGGATGGCACTTTTTTTCATGATTTTTACTCTCAAACAGAACGCATGTCCAACTCTTAAAGTAAGTTGTTTGAAAGAAGTTGAAATAAGGTTTGGATTTAAATATACACAATGCATGAGAATTTGTATATGAACTGAAGCAGTAATAAAAGTATTTAAATACAAAATCTTGGAAAGGTGGCATTACTTCTATTCTCAGACAGGATGCTCGACAACAAAGGTCCAGCAACCGGTGACTGGGTCATAGCTTTCGAACTTGGTGTGCGGTAGTTTCTTCAGCTTGGCAATATGTCTTTTCACTAAATGATGATTCGCATCCCTAATAGGCTCTCTAGTAGCCTTGTCGGCTGGGTAGCATTTGTAGCAACTGATTCTGGCACGAACATTTATGCCTTCGCCTTGAGCTGGAGGGTTGGACGAATTAGGATATACAATACATGATTTTGGCTCAAAGACAATTATACTGCCACATAGTAAAGGTAGGGGTATGTTCGATAAATCAACAGGCTCTAAAAATTCAATCTTACCATAGTCCTCATGACCAACTACAAGACCTGTTACTTTCCGTAACTGAGGCAGTGTTTTAGACGCTAGTGACTCGAAAGAGGGAGAGATATAATAGCCATCATCAGTGAATGAAATATCATCTCCAAATATTGCACGCGACCTGCCAACCGCTTCAGGAGAATTTCCAGCGGGTTCTGCAGACACTTTTCTGGTTGGAGATGCCGAGAGTTTCGTCGCATTGCCATGCTTTCCTTTTACTTCTTTAACAATAGTTGGACTTTCAGTATCTTGTGTAAAGATTGAAGAATCCTTGTGAGCCTCTGGGCCAGCAGCGAGGTCGTCTGACGATTCGGGCTCGGAAATAAATGTGATTCTTTTGATTTCAGAAGAATTATTGGACGTGTTTACATTTTCTTCCATTTTCTTCTTATTGATGATTAGATTTTTGAATGACTTCTTATCCGGGTTGAAGAGTAGATTGTTAGCAGATAGAATAGCCTCATCGGCTTCAGGTGAAAACAAAGAGGATCCGGTATCAACAGGAACAATTTCTTTACCAATAGAATCTGGGCTTGAAGAAGATGACGAGCTAGCAGAGTCCGGGCTCCCGGAAGTACCAAGTCTTCCACTGAAACCATTAGAGAAAGCGTTACTCTTGAAAAGAGGTTTGGGGGCCAATCTATAAGCACCAGTAAGACTAGCTTTTTTCTTAAGATCGGCATTAACTTTAGTGGCACTTGGTTTTGTAGGTTGCGTGATTGAATTAGGGACGGCTACTCTTGCGAAAAGTTCATTCATGCCGTACACATTGGGTCCTTGCGGTTGTCCTTGTTGTAATTGTTGTGGTTGTGGTTGTTGCAAGGATGATTGAAACCCTTGTTGCTGCATAGATGGTTGCGGCTTGTTTCCGAATAATCCCCCGGAAGCACTATTGCTTGAATTTGTAGAATTGCCAAAAAGACCACCGCCTAACGTCGATCCTGCCGCTCCAGCGGGTTTGGAACCAAATAGGCCGCCTGAAGGACCAGATGAAGCATTTTGATTGTTATTTCCAAATAGACCGCCAGCGCCGCCAGCAGGTTTAGAGTCAAACAGACCACCAGCTCCCGTTGCAGAGGCGCTGCTAGTGTTGGTGTTTCCAAATAGCCCTCCGCCTCCTTGCGAAGCTGCATTGCCGCCAAATAAGCTGGTACCCGCAGCACCCGTTCCGGTGGCTTGTTTTGCTCCAAACAGCCCTCCAGAGGGTTGCCCCAGTGTGGATTGGTTTGTCGTGCTTGCGTTACCGAAAAGTCCTCCTCCATTATTAGCCGGCTGTTTAGCACCAAATAGTCCACCAGTCTGTGCTTGGTTATTCTGGCCAAATAGAGATCCGCCTTGCTGCGGTTGAGGTTGCTGTTGCTGGCCAAAAGTATTATTGTTTTGCCCAAAAAGGCCACCAGACTGCTGGGATTGATTATTCCCAAACAGACCACCAGTTGTGCCCGCTGGTTTCGAACCAAACATACCGCCGGATTGTTGCTGAGTGTTATTATTCTGGCCAAACAAGCCACCAGTTTGTTGCTGGTTCGCATTACTTTGACCAAAGAGGCCACCTGCTTGTTGCTGTTGAGGTTGCTGGTTACTTTGACCAAATAAACCTCCGCTGGTTTGCTGGTTTGAATTTTGTCCGAATAAGCCCCCACTTGGGTTGCTGTTGCTCTGACCAAAGGTGCTATTCGACTGACCGAATAAGCCACCTGTTGCCGGCTTATTTCCAAACAGTCCCGACGCAGCGGCTGGTTGTTGAGCAGCTGGTTGTTGCTGGCCAAAAGTGCTATTGTTCTGTCCAAAAAGGCCACCAGGCTGCTGGGAAGTGCCACTTTGACCAAAGATACCTCCAGCGGCTGGGCGGTTATTATTCTGACCGAAGAGACCACCAGGTTGATTTTGAGTATTAGTTTGGCCGAACAAAGTTCCTCCAGTCTGCTGATTATTATTTTGTCCAAATAACCCTCCGCCTGATTGCGGGTTGTTGTTCTGCCCAAACAATCCAGCTCCACCAGTGCTAGCGTTGCTTTGGCCGAAACCGGTATTTGATTGGCCGAATAGACCACCACCACCTGCGGGTTTGTTTCCAAACAAACCACCAGAGGTCTGGTTATTTTGTTGTCCAAAGACACCGTTCGCTGTGTTAGTGTTCTGCTGTTGTCCAAATAACCCGCCACCATTTTGTTGCTGGGTCGGATTTTGACCAAAGGTGCTGGTTGGCTGTTGATTGCCAAACAATCCACCACCTGCTTGCTGATTATTCTGGCCAAATAAACCGCCTGCGCCAGCATTGGCATTTGGGTTGGGATTGGAGGTGTTATTTGCAGCTCCGAAAGTGTTATTTGAAGCTCCGAAAGCGTTGTTTGCAGATCCGAAAGCTCCTGCATTACCTGGATTGGCATTGGGTTGGCCAAAGAGGCCGCCGGAGGTAGCACGTTGGTTGTTCCCGAAGAGACCGCCACCAGCAGCTGTGGTGGTATTCGGTTTGTTCATGCCAAATGGGGAATTTGCGGCGTTGGCCGAATTTCCAAAAGCGTTAGCAGCATTAGTATTTGCTGAACCAAAGGCACCGCCAAAAGAGCTCGTGTTTGTATTGTTGGATGATAACGAACCAAATGGAGAGTTCTGAGCCGACGCAGTTCTTTGCCCAAAAAGACCGCCACTACCAGCAGATTGGGGCTGATTTGAAACATTATTACCTATCATACCGAATCCGGTGTTAGTATTGGTATTTTGTGAGCCAAATGGAGAGACAGTTCCTGTGACGTTGCTACTATTGGATGACATGCGTCCAGCTTGATAATCCTGAAATCTCAATTCTTCAAATGAAAAGTTCCTGTATTCGGGCATGCAAGAGATACTTTGGAAAACGTTTGTCACGCCCGTCGTAGGATCTTTCTCTTGATAGGCCGAATAGGGTTTGACAGAGGTACCTGAAGAAGATGACGAATTCAAGTTGTTAGTATTCATACCAGCACCGAATAGGGATGTAGTATTGCCACTATTAGAACTATTAGCAGGAACAACACCAGTTACTGCCTTACCGAATGGAGTTGCCGATGACGAATTATTATTGTTGGTAGACATACCAAAAAGATTGTTACTTTGATTATTGGGTGCAGCTGCATTGGCAGCGCCAAATCCCCCAAACCCAGATTGCGCGTTATTGGAGGTATTCATCCCAAAGGTAGACGCTTGCGCTTGTTGTGGCTGTTGTTGTTGAGATCCAAATGGTGATGCTGTCGAGCCAAATGGTTGAGAAGCCCCACCGAAAGTCGGACGATTTGCACCAAACATTGAATCACAGTATCAATGAGACAAGTCAATTCTTCTGCGAGCCTCTCTATGAAGTGCTATCGCTTCGCAACCTCTTCCTTTGGCCACTAGAGGAAATTTTCTTTCTTGATTTCAGTAGTTCGTTTCCTCATCAAGGAAAACAAAGAGAAAAAAATGCCGTCGCCAACGACATAGATGTCCAATGATACCAATATTAAAGCTAAATACATTTTATGAACTACAAATGCCTTATAAACCTTCCCAAAACCCGTGTGGCTGCCTGCGAGCCACACACCTATAAATCGCCAAGTTTTTCGATGACCTCCGCCATAAGATTCCACCGCCTGAGGTTGACGGGCACGAGCGACCCAGTGTTTAGGTCGACCATTTCGTCCTCTTCTTCGTCGAACTGGCAACTGCCTGGCGAACCGCAGCCATGGGAGTGTAGAGTGCTCCTGCTGTTAAAACGCTCGTTGTTACCGTGACCAAAGATAAATGGGGAAGACGATGATGACGGCGAGCATGCAAAGCTTGTAATTGTTTCTGACATTAGCGCTGGCGGTTTGGGTTGTGCGTGCACGGTGTTGTTTTCTGAGTGCTGTCTTGAGAAAAAACACTTATTCTCGGCACAATCATGGCAAGAAGGGACCATATGTACTCAAATATATATATATATATATCAGTGTGTGTTCTTCTGAATATCTGAGACTATCGTGATATGCCCACATCTGGCATCGGGATGCATGGATCGTGGTACCTTATGGCGTTGTCTTGGTTTACGTCTGCCACAGTTGCGGTGTTTTGCCGATCGGACTTATGGGTCTGAAAAAAAGCCACTTGAAAGAGCCACAAGACGCGGTCACGGGGTCTGCGCCGCCGCTATTCCCGGCAGGGTTACAGAAGTATAGGGAAGCCGCCTATCTACGTAAGAGAACGAATCCACACGGGTGCGCATCCTATGTAACCTTCTGGTACGCCAGAGACTTGCAATGCACGTGAGCGCCAGGGGGGATGGTCAGCAACCTACAGGGAGCGTGGCGGCTTCGCACTCAGAGCCTAGCTGTAGTCATCGCGTCGAGCGTCTCGCTGTTTGAGAGGGAGCTGTTCCCACAGAAGGCTTCGACGCGGCAGTACATCTGTGGCACATCTGGCGCTGTGTACTGCACACCCAAGGTTTCTCTCGGTAGTTGCAGGATGTCTTGACGCCAGACCGGATGTGGTGCATGGAAGGAAGCTCGAACGGCTGGTAGTTTGATACCATAGCAGCGTTTGCTGCAGAGCATGCCATTGGCCCTTTTCGTCGTTGCAGCCGATGCTTCTCGCGCACACCTTTGTGGAAACTCCTTGCCGAGATTATTTTATTGTTAGAACGTGCCGCACTCGCGTTTAGCCGCCCAGTTCCTGCCGTCCTCGCCCCTTCTTAAGACCAAGATACAGACACAAGCGCCAAGTGCGGGTAGGAGGCAATATCTGAGCTGTCGTGGCCACGTGTAGGACAGCAAGCTCGCCAGGCGTAGCGGTCGCTCCTCTGTACGGCCCTTCGGCGGCGCCCTTTGGCGCACCGAGCACCGCACCTTGGGGTCGCACTCGCAAGCCTTTGGGTTTTCCCGTCGGAGAATCAGCACTTGGCTGGCGCATGCCCCCTGTCTCTTCATCTGGCGAGGCAGCACAGTGTTCGCGCTCTTTGCGGGCGGCGTGGCGCTATCGGAAGGCGGCGCTCCAACGATGCTGGAGGGAGCGTGCCGCCTTCTAGGCGCCTGGTACTGCAATGCCCATCGGCCGGACGTCTCCCGTGCTCAGTCACGATGCTCGAGCATCTTTCAGCTGTTCCTCGTTTGCTGTTATGTCACATGACGACCTTGGTGCCAACTCACGTGCCTTTCGATGCCCGTGTAGGGCGTTTCTGACGCGAAACAGACGGGAGCGGATGCATAGCTAGGCGCGTACTTGACGTGCTTCAGCTCTGACCCAGAGCCAACCAAGGTGGTTCAACGCAGCGAGCCAAGACAGCACTTTACAATGGACGACACTTGGCCAGAGAATGGCAGTAATGATTTGATGCAGGATCCGACGGGCGTGGACCTTGGCGTGGCTGACCCTACGCTGGTCGACCCCACGCTCACTGATCCCACTGTCACCGACGAGCTAAGAAAACGCAGAGTTCAAGTCAAGTTGACCTCTGAGCGTTTGATTAGCGAAAAGGGTTTGCCATGGGTATTGAAGAATGGGCCAAAGAGAATACGAATCTCGAGAAGGAAGCGGAGCGTCTATGATAACCTGGAGCACATTCTGCAGTTCTACCAATTGTGGGCACATGAGCTATACCCAAAAGCCAAATTCAAAGACTTTACCAAACTGTGTCAAACACTGGGCAAGAGTGACAAGCTGCTGAGGCACTTCAGAGAGGAGGTTTTCAGAAACGAGATGATGGGTGACACGCCGGCTTCTCGCCTGAGTCCTGAGCGAGCCGAAACTTCAACCATGCAAAATGACGAGCAGGGTCCGGTACAAGAAGCATCTGAGGATGAGCTATATTCCGTGTCCACAAGACAGGACCATGTGGAAGCGGAACAGCCCGCAGACGAAATAATGCCGGAGGAAGACATACGGCAGGAACTGCAAAATCTCGACACTCAGCCCAACGACGACTTTTTCGAGGAGGACGAGGAAGCTATGGATGCGATGAAAGAAATGGGCTTTTAAGAAGAAAATATTGTTTATATGCTTACGTAAGATAGTATACAAAATGCATATCCTTAGGTGGTCCATAGACGCGCGACGTTATCTGCTCCCGCAGAGAATAACCAAGCTTCCCTTGGATGCCAAATGGTGTCTAGCACACCAAGACTGTTTACCAGTTTGTGACCAGTCAGTTTTTTCAGTGGCACAATCAACGGGTTTTTCATCATGTCGTCATATACTGTAGCATGGAAAACGTTGATATTACCGTCATCGGCCGCAGAACAGAACAGAGGCAACCTTTTGTGGAAGCTGACGTCCCGCACAGCCTTGTCGTGGTATCTTAGAGTTTTGTATGGCGTGCTTGACAAATCCAAGTCGTGCCACAATACTCTTTTATCGAATGATGACGCAATAACGTTGTCACCTCGTGGGTGAATGTCAAAGGTTGATAACCAACGGGCACCTGGTAGCAATTTCTTGACGAGCACTTGCTGCGCTAGGTCATATATTCTGATATATCTTTGGGTACACACAAATAATTGTGGTTTGAAGGGATGGAATTTTGCGTCCATGGTAATACCCTTGGACTTCTTAAACGGTGATTGAGTTAAATGTTTGGACAATTGATGGATTAGCACGGCTGTATTCCCTGATTCAGGCTGAACACTTACGAAATAATCACCCTTTCTGTGCCATGACAACTTTTTAACAGTTTTCCTGCATGTAATAACAATAGA
Source organism: Zygotorulaspora chibaensis (assembly GCA_030565665.1). NCBI lineage: Eukaryota > Fungi > Ascomycota > Saccharomycetes > Saccharomycetales > Saccharomycetaceae > Zygotorulaspora > Zygotorulaspora chibaensis. Next base: position 195,690 of record JAJMCM010000004.1, on the reverse strand, counting down.
AATATCCTTTTCAAGCTGGGATGTGGATGGTTTGTTCCATTGGGCGACAACCTTTTTGACGGCATTGTTTGCGGTCTCTTCTGCATCGTCTTCGTCCTCGCTGTCATTGACTTGCAAATTAGACTTCTTCTTCGACCCGAACGTATCAAAACCAAACCCGTTTTCAATTTTTGTCTTACCGTTATTTTCAATATCGAATCCAAAGATTGGCGGAACCAGGAGATATATATTTTCACCAGCAGCAACTGCTAACAATCCCGTTTCTGGATCCGGGTTCCATTCGATACTTTCAATGTGATCATCGGAATTTTCCTTTGTGTCAATTAAGGAGACCTTGTAGACTTCCCTTCCGGTTAAAATCTCCCAGATCCTCACGGTACCATCGTCCGAGCCAGTAGCTAGCCATATTCCCGAAGGATCAATTGACAAAGTACGTATTCTTCCATCATGCCCATTGTATACGGTAGAACAACGAATTGGGAAAGGTCTCAAATCTTTTGGAGAAGGCAATTTAGGAATTAGCGATTCTGGATCAATATTCAATTTGTTCTTGCGCACACGAGGCGCTAAATATAGATCTAAAGATCTCTCAAATCTTTCTCTAACAGATCCTGCGTAACCGGGCACTTTTCTAAGCGCTGAATATTTTTGAGGGACAAAGTTTCTTTCTCTTTCGCTTGATTCAGTGTTCTGCCATTCTTCCTTTTCTTCTTGAGACAACATATATTCTTCTGGTGGGTTGTAACTTTCATCATTGGTAGGTGGAGGTAGTTTAGGAGCTCTCAAGTTCATAACATGATCATTTGTTTCAGTGGAATCTCCCCATATATCGTAGCTTCGAACAGCTTGCTTTTCAGCTTCCTTCATTTCTTTTAATTTCTTAGGTGGAATGATGCGACCTTCCCTAATGGCCTTTACGATCTTCATTACTCTCTTAGCTTCATTTTTGGATGGAATGAATCTTCTCTTAGGTTCCGGCATTGCGGTTAGAGGCATGACCTCCTCATGACGAGTAAACCAATCAACCAAAGGTTCGTATGGGTTAGTGTTTTCGTCTGTCTGCTCGTTTCTTTGGATCTTGGAAATGAGTTCCAATTCCTCTTCGGTCAAATTTAAGCTGGCACCAGAACTCTTGTCCAATAAACCCGTCCAACCTTCTGGCAGTTCGATAGTTTCCAATAATTTGTCCAGAGCTGATCCCTTGGCAGGTCTCATGATTCGCTTACCATTGATATCATACCCCACATGTGGCATTTCATCGTAGGCAGATAGTGGAATATTACCAATGGTATTGTGGGCCTCTCCATCACTATCATCACTGTCATATTTAGGATCGATTTCGGGTTTGATTATTCTTGGTCTGCCGTCCACAAATTTTGTATAAATATTGGGATCAGCGATCGTACTCAATTTCACGTTTGAAAGCTTGTCGGTCATGGAAGTGGTGTCATCCGAGAAGTCTGAATCGTTATACTCCTCCTCATCGTCTTCAGCTTCTTCCTTTGCCAGAAGCTCATTCAATTCGGCATCAGAATCTTCCTCCTCGGCACCAGAGCTCTGATCTAAATCCTCGCCTGCAATTTCTTCTTCGTGATCGTCTTCATCGCTATCGTCTTCTTCGTCAAGGACACCATCAATGTTTAAGATGGCTTCTTCTTCACTAGATTCAACGTCCGAATCCTCATCTCTCGCCGTTCTTTTATTGGAAGCGGTTAGCTCTATAGACTTCCTGGCCATACTTCAACTATTCCTTGATGAGCTAGTTAGAAATAAGATTGGTTCTTTACGTTATACGTTCTCTGCTAAACATGAAATATCCCATCTCATCTCTCATCTCATCTCATCTCATCGCCTGAAAATTTTTTTCGTACAAACATATAAAAAATGAAGAGAAAGAATTTGGTCGGACAGGACGGTAGGAACATAGTATAGGCATATTGAACAGTTCGCTATTCCACCGAACGCCATTGAAGTTGGGCTGAAATGAATAGTGCTCATTTACCTCTTCACAGACAAGATAGGGTTGCACCAAAAGCGTCAGGAGGGAGCTCAGCATCTGCTTGTATGTTTTTTCCGCGCGCCTTTTGTTTCCACAAGTTAACATGGTTTCGTGGTCTAGTCGGTTATGGCATCTGCTTAACACGCAGAACGTCCCCAGTTCGATCCTGGGCGAAATCATTTTTTTCTCTGCCGAGTACGCGTTCCACCAAGTAGAATCATATTCTTGACAAATTAATTAGGTTCAGCAAGTATGTTTGCCACGTCCCTTACTTATTCAGACTAAAATACACAAGTCTCTACTATTAGGTTAGCTAACTGCTCGAGATACTCTTGATCTACTTCATCAAATCCATTGTAATCAACACAATCTATATCGATCACCGCCAAGGTCTTATTGGTTTTGGTGTCGACAATTGGGACCACAATTTCGCTTTTGGTATCTCCATCGCATGCTATGTGATCAGGGGCCTTTTCAACATCAGGAACAAGTTGGGTTTTTTGAGTGGAAGCCGCAGTTCCGCAAACTCCTTTTCCAAATTGTATTGTTTGACAAGCGACTTTTCCCTGAAATGGGCCTAACAAAAGTTGATCTTTTCCTTTCTCAGAAACATAAAATCCTGCCCAGTTAATTTCAATGTTCAGCGATCTGTAGCAGTGCCATATTAGAGAAGACGCGTTCGATAGATTGCAGACCCAATTATCCTGATCCACCGTCAACGCCTTATAACTGTCCAGGAGCATTTTTAGTGCGTCTTCTTTTCTATCCTCGACATCAGAGAAGTTGCTGAAATTGGCGTGATAACCCATGCTGACCAACTAGACCTTGTTTTCTTGCATAAAATCTAAATTTGTGGGAAATGTGGTTAAAAAGACGTTCCTGGCTGAAGTCCCAAGCCGTTTTTCAAAGGTGGATGCGAAAAAAATAAATATGAGGTGGACAGGAATTGAACCTGCAACCATTCGATTGCAATTCCTTGGAAGTCCCAGGATTTAACTGGAGTCGAAAGCTCTACCATTGAGCCACCACCCCACACTTTCGTATAATGATAGGTTTGTGAAGAGCTATATATACTTTTTACTTATTCACGTGAATTTTCATGATTGAGACATGGGGTGTCATTGAACGTGAAGATGATATTATAGAGTTGAAATATGGCAAAATTGTATTTTTATTGAGGGTGAAGATGATATTATAGAACTGAAATATTGTAGAATAGTATCTTTCTAAATGACAGAAAGGACGACCAGATAAACAAGGTAAGATTGAGCCCTGACATAGGATCAGTCGAAAGGAAAGAGTGAAAATGTATCGGCTGAAACCTAATTGCGAGACGATTACAAATCAGAAATCTTACCACGAGGCAGTCTATGGCCGCCCAACATCAGTTAAAGTGGTACCACCCATTGTATCGGATCAAATAAATGGGTGTGTTATGTTTCAACATGCGCATTTCATCAGGTATAAATACTGGCGACACTGCCAGAGATGCTTTCTATTGACACTTGGCTTCATTTTATAGAAAGAGCGAGGAATTATATATCTCTATAATTGAATAATCACCAATTAAACTAAGCAATGCCCGGTACGAACAGTTTCGACAATTCCACTAATGAACATCTCTTTCAATAGATATAACCGCTGGCCGATCGTTAAGTAGAATATTTTTATTACGCTATTTCAGCGAATATGTAGATTTCTAAAAACTTTTGACGTTCTTCTCTATTTTTTTCTCAGATGAAACTTATTCAAATAATTCAGAGATGAAACCTTACGAATGGTGCAAAACATAAAAATTATGGTACCTTCATAAAACTAATGTGAATATCACTACATTATTGTAATATTTTCAGAACCTAAAGGAACATGTGCGGGGCCACTGCACTTTTATAAATTTTGATTTCGAAAAGTGGATCTTTTGCGCACAATTAGCACACTTATAAACCAAAAAGGCATACAAAACAAACTGCGTCAATTATATTGCATGGTTTGAATAGACAAGTAACGTTATCAAGAAGTGAGAAAGACTATGTATCAGGCGTCGCTTGGAATTTTTTATTTAGTTCAGTGACAATTTTATTTAGTCCAGTGACGTTTTTGTATCGCGTTCCAGTTTCACTTAAAGGGCACACCCAAGCAAAAAATCACTTCAAATCAAATCATCTTTCGTTTGATTCTACTTGTTAAATATTAAAAACATTCCGGGCAATTAGCAAAGATCTACGTCATACATAAACAAGGATGGATCTCAGCAGCGACAACTTTGAGTATATTTTTCAACTGACCAAGGTTCTTAGTGCGGAATGCAGAGCCAATAGACAAGAGAGAGATAAGATAGAAAATCTGCTCAAAAGATTAGCCAAACAATCTGGGGTATCATATGAACAGCTCGGTAGTGAAGTAAAACCAAAGGTTATGGAGACTTATGAAGAATTGTCCATTACGAATGAAACTGACAGGCTCACATCGGAGAATTACGAAATCTTGTATCAGATCGAATTGCAGGAATATGTCAACTGCAAGATTTTAGCTCTCATTAGCGAAGTAGCGGAGCATTTAAACTCTATAAGGAGCTTTGTTATTGAGCGCAAGCTGACGGGGTTCCAGAATATCGATAATTACTTAGAAGAAAGATTCACTTCAAGCAACGAACATCTGTCTTCTAATCAAGAAGTCCTAAAGCAATCCAAAGAATGCACGCGAGAAAAACTTGACATTCTGCGCCATGATTTGAAAACTCTTATTACTAAAACTGATTGGAGTTCAGTACCGAAAGACTCAAGGGCCTACATAACTTTCAGTAAAAAACTGAAGATGTTGGAGACTACTTATGGCCTACAACTTAGCAGCGAAAAAATGATAAAGTCATAATGCTTTTGAAAATGCTATTTAAATACGCTAAATGTTTACTTTCCAATCCTCTTGTAATATATAACACAGCTTACGGTGTTTCTGTGTTTCCTAGTTGATTTTTATAAGACATCCTCTCACACAACCACGTCCCCCAATCTTTAATAGTTTCTTCAACGTCCTGAACAAATTTTTTGCTCAATACTTTGAGACAGAAACCTTCGTACCCTGTATTTTCTGCATGAACTAAATCATGGACACAAACATCGAACCTCGCCTTATCACTCAACGAGTCCACTGCGATCGCAATACCTAAACCCTGGTCTACAAGCGATTTTTGAACTGCCGCTAATTTCGAATCGAATTGGCAGACACTTTCTTCTACATCCCTCATACGAACCTCGAGTATTCTCATATCGTACTGGAATTTGGATGACAGTGAGTTCAATTCACGCATTTCACCTTTGAGTAATACTTGCTTAGTCTCAATCTCTTCGTGTTTTTTATCCAGATCATTTACTCTGTGGGTATAGTTTTGATAGTCGTTTTGAAGGTCAGTCAACAAATCATTGAACATAGCTCTGCTTTCATCGCAAGCAGATTTACCCTCATGCTCGCCCATGTATCCTTGCGCCATTTCATCTCGGCGTTGCTGAAGTTCCAATTTGTGTTTTATTTTGAGCATATCTCGTGCCATTCTTACCAGGGAAGGATCAAAGGGTAATTCCCATGAGTCTGCGGTATCTTGCACCTGCGAAAAAGAATTGGACCGATACATGCAACGATTTCTCTCATCTTCTAAAGGTATTTCTTCATCTAAAAGCCCTTGAGTTTTATCGTCTGCAAACGGCAGAGAGTTTCGCCTAAAATATTCGCCATGGTATAATTTATTAGTACCAAAATTTCGGGCGTATTTGTTTTTATCGTAATTGCAAACCATCGAGGATGCAGATATCGAAGAGCTCGAGGTATTGTACTTCACCAACTTGTTATCGAAAACCTGCTTATCTTGATCAGATGATTCCGATGATTCAATATCTACCCCATTGTTCTTCATTTCATCGAAGTATATGGCTTGCCTCTCCAAAAGGGCATCTGGGTTTCCTCTGAAATACCTAATGTGGCAGAATCCTGGTCTATCCCATATCCTTTTTATCCTTCCTCTTGGCCTCCCTTTACTTTTCCATAATAACCCGAGTGAGCCTCCATGGACGTTTTTCACCAAAAAATCCAGATCGGTTGTTAATATCTCGTTTGAGAGATGCATAGGATTACCTTTACCGGCAATATCTTGAACGGTCGATTTTACTACCTTTTTGAATTTGAAGATGTCTGTGTTAGAAGTCTTTGCAGAGACTTCAAACAGTTTTTCTAGGGTTTTATCATCCAGATACACAGGACCGTGACCTTTTGGTAACCCATACTTTTTTTGGAAAATATGAATGCTTGTAATAAAGTCCTCTTCCTCAAATGGGTCCTTTGATGATGTACAATCTTCAACCTTCAATTTGAAATAGCAGCTCAGAACTAGACTGATTAGAGCAGCAACAGTAGTAGGCCCCAGTGTACCCTCGTTCTTGGGTCTCTCAAGGCCTAGATAAAATTTACCATATTTTGCCCACCAGTTGGAGATCGCTTTTTCTGTGCCTTCACACAGGAGGCCATCTTTGTCACCATGGTAAAGGTAAAAATAACTCAGGGACGTCTGCACCAGCGTTATCAGCTCTATTACCGGATTATATGTCCATAACGAACGCGATGGTTGAACAAATTCCTCTAGCTCAATCTGCTGCAAATACCGTTGTCGCAGTTCAGAGCAAATGGGAATTTTATATAGCTGAGAAAATTTGTCTTCTGCAGCGCTGGACGGTGCACATAACAATAAAGCTGATCTACCACCACAACGCATTTTTTTCAGATCATAGTTTGCCTTGAAATTAGTCCATATTACTCTTAGGTCACCGCATTCAACATGCAAAAGATTCAAAATTGAAGGAACTGATGCCAAATTTGTGACAAAGAGGGTTCCTTTCGACATTTGTTTAGGTTGTGAAAAATGTGACAGGTCTTCGTAATATTTCCTCAGCGATCCAGGCCACTTCTCTGGGTTCTTTGGTAACACAACTTGAACAGCATGAACTACGTCCTGAGAATTTCCGGTATATGATGTAATCACTGTGGACAGCTTTCTCTCAGCTGCCCACTGCTCGACAATATATATCTCGAACCCATGAACCTCCACTTCTTTAAAATTCAGATTCACAAATGACTCTAACTTGCTTACGTGCAAGGCTCCAATATCTGGGAATATGAAACTTGCGAGCGGCTCCGTGGCCATAGGCCTATACATGAACCTGTCCGTATTTAGCCTCCCATTTTCTGTCAAATGTCCATCCTCGAAGGTCATTCCTAGGTGAATCGAACCCTTTCTTCCCCTCGCAAAATAAATGTAGAAGAACTTTTAAACAAGTATCTTCAGTAGCAGGATTTGAATATTGAAAGACTCTACCACTGGCTCGTATAACTTTTGTACACTTCTATATTTCGTCGAAAACCTTAAGAAGGGAGTCGGAGAAATCTTGCTCGTCACCTTCTAAGCTATTGATTATCGCTATCTATATCTTCAGTACCTGACTGATTGTTTCGTAGTATATTTGATCTAATCCCCTATTCACATGAGGTTAATGGTCAACATCAATATTTAAGACTGATGCCATACCAGGTTCGTTCACTATTATAGTCCGATTTATCACTAATGACGTTGACAATGGAACAACGGGGTGCGAAGCCTAATGAATTGTGATATCGAAAGTTAAGACAACTGGACTTGTCAAGGTTGAAGAAGGTCAATCAAAAATTTGGTGTCAATTGAAGGTCTGATTCTGCGAGGGCAAAGCTGGCTCAACAAGTGTTAAAAACCGAGGATCGCAATGGCAGAAGAGGAGGCTATTTACCGTATGTATTCATAAAGAAACTAATGAAATTTGGCATTTGACAAGATTTGACCGTTATACTGACAATACAATCTATTTTATTTCAGGCTCCGCGGACATGACATATGTTCAATTGTATATACCGTTGGAAATTTCGAGAGAGGTGGTTTGTCTTTTGGGAAATCTCGGAAATATGATGATAAGAGATCTCAATAGCGAACTATCGGCATTTCAAAGGGGCTATGTCAGTCAGATCAGAAAATTCGATGATGTGGAAAGATCTGTTGCTTACATGCAAGATGTGGTCGACAAGCATTCGGCTAAAACGTGGAAATATTTCCTGCATACTGACGAGGAGGGGAATGCCATTCAGCATCCCAAATTATCACAGTTAGTCTCCACCATGCATACCCATTCACATGATTTCATCCACGAGACTGTTGAGGATATTACGGGGTTTGAAAGTCGGGTGAGGCAAATGGATGACTCACTGACTAACCTGCGAGAAAGGTTGAACTGTCTCATAGAACAGAGGCATGTAATATTTGAGTGTTCACGATTCCTAGAAGGCAATCCAAATATTTTCAGCCGAGTGGCCGTGGAGCAATCTGGACTGATGGATGCTGATGAATTTAGGCTTGCTAATGAAGACGATATTAGTGAAACTTTGAGCGAGACGTTTTCATTTGACGATGACATTGATAACGAAGGTCTCTACGAACATAGGCAGGAGCCTGGTGTAAATGCATCCAGCGAAAATTTCGACAGATTAGAACAAGGGTTTCATGACAAGTTTATGATAGCTGGTTCCATTAGAAGGGATAAAGTTGAAATATTGAACAAGATTTTATGGAGGCTGCTTCGTGGTAACTTATATTTTCAACGTTTCCAAATAGATGAACCACTTCTGGAAGACGGCGAAAAAGTTGAAAAGGACAGCTTTGTCGTTTTTACTCACGGTGATATTCTGTTGAGCAAAGTGAAGCGGGTTGTAGACTCATTAAACGGCAGAGTGTTTGCTTTCAGTGAGCGTTCACATTCCGCTTTGCGTTCTCTCAATGACAAAATCTCAGATTTACAACAGATCATATTAACTACAGAACAAACACTACACACGGAGTTATTATTCGTTGGAGACCAACTTCCAACTTGGAATGCAATGGTTAAGAGAGAAAAGTACATTTTCGCGACTTTAAACTTGCTTAAGCAAGAATCTCAAGGTTTAGTGGCGGAAGCTTGGATCCCGAGTTCCGAGCTAACCACCGCAACCAACGCACTTAAGGATTATAGTGATAGTATCGGCTCCGAATATGGTACAGTGATTAGTGTTATTCACACTAACAAACGCCCTCCAACTTATCATCGGACAAACGAATTCACTCAGGCCTTTCAATCAATCGTCGATGCTTACGGTATAGCCACATACAAAGAGGTGAATGCTGGTTTGGCCGCCATAGTAACGTTCCCATTTATGTTTGCTATTATGTTCGGTGATTTGGGACATGGGTTTATTCTACTTCTGATGGGTATCTATCTTTGGGTGAACGAAAAGAAGTTCGAAGCCATGAAGAGGGAGGAAACATTTGATATGGCATTTACTGGTAGATTCGTTATCATTCTTATGGGTGTCTTTTCGATGTACACTGGTCTAATATACAATGATATATTTTCCAGATCCATGACGTTATTTCCATCTGGGTGGAAGTGGCCTTCTACTTTCAAGAAAGGAGATGCAATAGAAGCCTCGCAAGTCGGTGTATATGCATTGGGATTGGACTCTGGATGGCATGGCTCTGAGAATAATCTGATTTTTACGAATTCATATAAGATGAAGCTCTCAATATTAATGGGGTTCATTCATATGTCTTATTCTTTTATGTTTTCCTATATCAACTACAGAAATAAGAAATCGATGGTCGACATAATAGGTAACTTTATACCTGGCCTTATTTTCATGCAATCAATATTCGGATATTTATCTTGGGCTATTATTTACAAGTGGTCCAAGGACTGGGTCAAAGATGGAAAACCTGCGCCTGGATTGTTGAATATGCTGATCAACATGTTTTTGTCGCCAGGAAAAGTAGAAGATCAGCTCTATCCAGGACAGTCTTTTGTACAAGTCATTTTAGTACTAGCTGCTCTAGTGTGCGTACCGTGGTTGCTGCTATATAAGCCGCTTACGTTGAGGAGACAAAACAAGGCCGCCCTTTTGAACAGCGATTTAGTTGACGGACAAAGGCAGACAGAATCTCTATTGGAACATGAACCTGAAAGCGAAATGATAATTACCGACTATGAAAATCATGACGAACATGAGGTTTTTAATTTTGGGGATGTGATGATTCATCAAGTAATTCATACCATAGAGTTCTGCCTAAACTGCATATCTCATACTGCTTCTTATTTACGCCTGTGGGCGCTATCCTTGGCGCACGCACAATTATCAACTGTTTTATGGTCAATGACCATTGCAAATTCTTTTTCAGCTGAAAATTCAGGATCTGCGCTAGCAGTCACGAAAGTTGTATTACTTTTTGGCATGTGGTTCGTGCTAACAGTGTGTATTTTGGTTTTCATGGAGGGAACGTCAGCTATGTTACACTCTTTACGTTTGCAGTGGGTCGAGGCTATGTCTAAATTCTTCGAGGGTGAAGGATACGCATATGAACCGTTTTCCTTCAAAAATATATCGGATTAATTAGCTATGGCCAGAAACGTTTCGAGGGATTCTGTGAGTAGTTACTATATGCTATTGATGTAAAATATTTATAGGAAAATGAGCCTGTTAATAGAGATTTTTTCATAATTCATCATGAAAGATGGATGTTTCGGACGTAGTCGAGCTTCCTGAGCCAGAGCTATGTGATTCTTCAAAAGTTTCAGGATTACTGGTTGTAGAAGTGGAATTGACACTAGCTGACATCTCTTGCTCTGCCATACTCTTTTTCATCTTCTCTTCCTTTCTCTTCCTGACTTTCTCAAGCCTTTGTGCCATCGCCAACAGCTCACGTAGTCTGTATTCTCGGCCCATATCAAATGCGTTTATTTTCTTTGCCAACTCAATGGATGCATCTTCAAACATGAGTTTCATTTCAAGTAAAGTTTCACGATCTATCTCCTCGTGCGATCCGGAAACCACAAGACTTTCCATGGAACCCATTATTTCCTTTAAGCTTGCCAATGTCTCATCCAATCCAACAAGCAATTTTGAAATATAACTTGGTAAACCAATCTTGTAATATTCTTGTTGAACATTAAGATCAAATTCATTGAATTTGCTTTCGATGAGTCTCAAAGTTTCATTAACACTTTTCTCCGAGTTTGTCAAATTTAGTAATAGATCATTTGCTGATTCAACCATTTTTGCAAATTGCTCAACGTCTAAAGGTTCCGAAAGATACTTCAAATAAGTATCTATTTTGCTTCTTAGCTTCTGTATCTCGACAATTTTTTCCTCTATATCAATCTTTTTAGAGCCATCAGCATCTTCTTCAAGCCATTCCAAATAGTCAGGTATCATTTCAGCTAGCTTCTCCAAGTGAACCCGCGGACCTTGTTCAATAACATGGTCCATTTCCAAATATTCTCTTGTTTCATAAAGCAATCCTTCAAGTAAATTTTTGGCGGTCTCCAACTCAAACCTCTCCCTATCCTTTTCCACTAGTAAGGATATGTGTTTTCTCACTCGATATTTTTCATCTGATGGCATATGTTTAAGTGGAACGTCATTGCTTTTTATTGATAATTTGAAAAGACGGCTTGACTTGCCCTTTGAAGAGTTTATTTCCCCATTATTTTCATCTGAAATCGCTCCTTCATACTCGGAGGAATTATCTTCACTCAAAGGGGCCTTTAAGCAAATTGCCTCTACCTTATTAACATCGAATACTCTATTTTGAGACAATGAAAATGTGGCATTATACACAATTCCGAAAGGACATGATTCGGATCTGGAAGCCTTATCCAAATTCTTTGAACTCGTTGTCACGGTTCTAAATATCCTGTCGTTCTCATAAAGGTCAATAGTGAATACATCATTGATGTCTTTAGAAGTTCCTATCGTAACAGTCTTTTCTGCCGGATATACTGCACCTTTGGGAAAGACGGTTTCCTCAGATTCCTCATCTTTCACCTTGATACCGTAATTGAAAAAAGAGCGCTCAACGATGTCCAGAGGCTTTGTTTTGAAAGCGTTAAAAATCTTGATCCCCCTTATAGTAGCGCCATTAACAGCTGACTCGTCCGCATTAACGCTTCTTAAAATTTTGGCATCGTCAATAATAGTAGCCAACTGTTGCTGCACCACTGGCACTCTGCTGGACCCCCCCGTCAGTATGATACCAGATAGGTCATCTAAGTGAACGGCTTTGTTCCAGAGCTGAGAGCTTAAGGCATCTTCGATTGGTTTAGCAATATCGGAGAAGCAATCTTCGATGAAGTCCTCGAAGTCTGACCTTGATATTGTTGTCTTAAAGTCAATCTCGTTGTGCAGCGATTCTATTGATACGCTCGCCTCAGAATTCGCGCTCAGCACAAGCTTAGCCTTTTCAGCAGCTTGAACAATCTTGGCAAGTGCTTTCGGATTGGCATGAAATGAGTCTGTTCTTATGTCCTTGTGCTCTTCCAAGAATTTGTTTTCAACCAAACTTGCGACGTCTAATGTGAACTTCGAGCCACCAAGTCTATCATTGAAGCCATAGCCTCCAAACTCCAATTGAAGAGGTTCACTTTCATTTAAAGGTTGCAGAATGGAGAAAAGAGATGCCTTAGTAGAGCCACTACCCATGTCATACACGACATAGTACTCCTCTTCGCCGGGAGTAAAATCGCGCTGTTTATATGCGAAGTTGATTAAAACAGAGAGCCCATCACTGACCAAACAAGTTTGCAAATTGTCCACTGTGCTTGCGCCAACGTCGAGTAATGCTTTGCGCTGGTGTTGGTTGAAAAACTCAGGGACTGTTAAGGAGAGCTTGTCTACGAAGTCAAAACCAGAAGGATCCTTATCCTTTAACAATGCATTAGCTCTATTCACTAGTTCTTGTACGTTCATTGCCGCTAGCTCCTCCACCGAATATTCAACGCCATGTACGCGAAATGCCAATGAATTTCTTTCTGTCTCTACTATTTCAACGCCCGGATGCTCTCTGAGATATAAGGTTATATCAGTAACGTCCCCTTTTGTCTTACCAAGCAATGGTTTCAAATGCAATAGAGTATCTTTTGGAAATCTTGTTGAAATAGAGCCAACTGCAGATCCAAAAAATCGTTCGACATCATTCGAACCACTTGCAAATTTTCGAATGGCTAGACCAGAGATATCCTTTCGTTTAGATTCAGGGGTCAAAATTAGCTCCATGGGAGCCTGCGGTGATACCACCATAGCTTTCAAAAACTGCTGTCCATAATCAACACCAAAAACAGCCGCTATGACACGATCGTTGACGAATAAAGTAACGATTGTTATAAGCCAGTATATCACAGAAAATCGCATATTTAAATGGACCTAAACTTGTTGTTCTCAGAGGTTTGAAAATTTGTTTTTATTGAGTGTTCTAACTCTTTAACTTTTCAGCTTTTCAATGTCACACGTAGCACTTAAAATATGGAAATTTTTCGAATCGGTATGCGCTTCAATATATGGAAAGACATCTTGAGTTAAGAAAAAACCATTCAATCCTTTAGAGGAAATTAAACAGGGCATAATCGTGATATTGACTTATGAGTGGACAAGAGGCTCTAGAGGACTTGAGATCCAAGATCATAGCATCCATGAGACCGGATCAAGCGAGCCCCAACCCAGAGAAACGGCCCGTTCCAAGTGGCGACAGGAACGATGTGAACATGAAGAGGTCAAGAACTGGGCAGTTACCGAAGGGGCCAAGAAGCAGCAACAGGGAAGGTGCAGCCAATAGTTTTCCAATCAATGATAGATCCAGACACAGTAGATACGGTGGGGCATTGAACCAGGAGAACACCAGGCCGCCTCGGTCAAGGTTTAATCCTCATGAAAGGACATTTTCGAGAATGCCTAACGGGCCACACAACTATCAAGGCCGTCAACCATACCACGATTATAATGATCGATCACAGTCTGGAGCGCCTCAAAAAAGGTTTGGGGACAGTTATCTGCAGGATATCATTCCAATCGATCAGAGAAGAAGAATGCGACCCAGCAAGTGGGATGTGACTCCAAAGGGCTTCGAAAAAGTACCTGCGGAAAGAGCCAAGTTGAGTGGTTTATTCCCTCAGCCTGGGCAACCTCAAGAACTGGATCGCTACAAACTGGAGAGAGTTGCTATGCACGGAGGTACCAAGAGTAGGCGGACAAGAATTTTGTTTGATGACGCAACGAGTAATAATCTAACAATAGCAAGGATGGGCTGCACATTGGTTATAAAACATATTGGCAGTAGGCAGGATATGTCTGAGCCATCGCTGGAACAATTTTTGAAGAAGTACATAGTGAGCCTCGGGAATGATTACGAAATTAAGAGCTTCTCACGTGGCTCGCGTTTCGATTCAGTTGAGTTCAATTCACCGGAATGCACAACCTTGGTGTACGCTTCTAGATCATACATCAATGAGCAGGTGAAAAATACAAATCTCGAATGGAAAAGGCCAAATGAATATGTGCAGCAGCTGGACCACCCGGACAGATTGTGCGGGCCCGAGATTATTGCGCTGGAAGGTTTGCCCACTGACCACGAATCAATAGAGAAGTTCTTGAAAGACAACGATATCAAGTTCAATTTTTGCACGCCGATTTTCAACACGGAAAATGACACTCGTTCCTTCACCAAGTGCGTCCTATTTGAAATTGCAGACACCGATGAAACAGGACTAGACAAGCTAAAGATTCCCTGGTTCAGACCAAACTATAGCCACCTGGCCCAAACTAGCAGCTCGATAACTTACCAAACTATGCCAGCTTTTGTGGAAGAAAAAAAAAGAGCTAAGTCGAGAGTCATCGTGCTTCTAAATTGTGTGGACCCATTGGACTTGAAGTATCTACCCTTCTACGAAGAGGTGGAGGAAACGCTCAAAGAGACACTGGAAGGCGTCGAAACCATATGGATAAAGAAGCCAAACGTGAATTACAGACTGAATTTTGAGAATATCGGTGAAGGTATTGGCAGAATATATATCAAATTTAAAACTACCGAAGCGAGCGAAAAAGCCATGAACAATCTCCCGGGCCAGACGTTCAATGGCAGGGCAATATTGTGTTCGTATTTCGACGAGGATGATTTCGACCTAGTAAGGAATAACTAAATTAGGATCAGTCAGGTGTTCCACCAAAAGATTGTATATGTCGGAAGGGATTTTTGCTACGAATCCGACGCCGAGCTTGATGATTTCGTCCGCATCAAAATCAGGCAGCTGTCTCGTCAAGAGGTTCATGGGGGAGTCCGACTTGAGAATTTTCGATCGTATCTGCACCAGGATCGCAACCACAAACAAGATGTTCATGTGGAACCCGTAGGCAAACATGAAATCCCAAAGTTTGCACACCTGATCCAGCGGTTTGTTGCAACTCGACAGGGTTAGTATCGAGGGGATCCCATAAATCTCGGCCGTGAGCAGATTGTCGCTTAGGAACCTGCTCAGTTTCGGGTCGATGATCTTCAGGCAAATGTCCAGCAGCTTGGCCCCCTTGTGGACCCCAGATAGATTATTATTTAGGTAGGTAGGTATAATCGAATAGCACAGCGTCGAGAACAGCTGGAATGCCATCGGCTCGCTGGGGCAGGAATACAGCAGAGGCGCCAGCAGCACGTTCATCCCCTGCACATACGTGCTGACCTGGAAGTTGGGATCGGAGTCTGCGGCTCGGAGACTCTGCCAGGCAAAACACGACAGACATCTGATCAACGAGTCCTCCGAGACAAGCGTGATGAACTTCGGGTCCGTCTGCAGCGTTCGGAAAGTGTCGTTCTTGATCTTTTGTATAATGGGCGTGCGCACCGCCCCCAGCTGCAGAAAAGAGAGATACATTTGTGTAGACCTCTCCATCGACGTGCGTGACAGAATCGACCATATATAGCACCGTAGCCTTTGTTGTTGTTTATCGTTGTACGCGGGAAGCCCTTCGCTCAGGATCAGGTACCGCAGTTGTGCCAGCGAGCTATGTATTATCAGCGGAGGCTGCGATATGAACTTCTCGATTGACGCCATGACAACAGCAGACGCACCTGACTTCGTTAGCATTGTCTAACTCTCATCTTTGCAGGCATGTCTTGAGATATAGCTGGAGGGGAGACCAGAGGCATCGCCGGCGTGACCTGCCGTACAATATGAGCAGTCGTCGGACACGATATGAAACGTACCACATGATACACGTCACGACGTAACTCTCTCCCCGCTGGGGGTAACCCGGCCCGCCAAAGCGCACCCTGGGAAAATGAATTGAGTTTCCACACGAAACACTCGCAGGGCCTCGAGCTGCGCACGACCCCTCAGCTCTAGACACTCCAAATGTTTTGCACCCAGAAAAGTGAACCCGAAAAACTTCACGAAGAAACAAGCGCATGGCCAGCCGTGCGCCAAGCAGCATAGCTGAGGACAGAATAGCGTAGCTAGTAATCGAAAAACACCTTCAACCGACCTGTTGGCCGCCCTTGGCAAATGGACAGGACTGGTACAGAACTGCGATGTGATAGGTCGTGAACTCTGCTTGCAATTCAAGCCCGCACGAGGAGGTACCGGCGCTGGACAGCTACCGTAGTGGGTATTGCACCCTGAAAAGAAACAAAAGATCGTTGCTCGCTAACGCTCAGGATCGATATTTCTGGTGCAAACCCCCATTACTATGCCAGGACGTTTAGAGGTTAATGCCCACAAAAATGTATATATACATAGATATATATGCTCATTAATATGCTCTTGAGCTTTATCTTTGGTTTCTTGAGATATTTCCTCTTACAGCATCCACGAGATAAGATACCAGGTAGCGCAAAAAGATGAATTTTTCATATTTGGTATATATGTTAATCTCTCTGGGGTTTGCCAACGCGGCGACCCACACGTACAACTGGACCGCTGGTTGGACAAATGCGAATCCTGATGGGTGTTTTGAGAGACCCGTCATCTCATGTAACGGGCAATTCCCATGGCCAGATATCCACGTAGAGAAGGGCGACCGTGTGTTGGTTTATCTGACCAATGGGTTCAATGACTCCGATACGTCGATGCATTTCCACGGGCTTTTCCAAAATGGTACGAACCAGATGGACGGTGTTCCGGGGCTAACACAGTGTCCAATTCCACCGGGACAAACTTTCCTATACAACTTCACCGTCGACGACAACTCTGGTGCATACTGGTACCATTCGCACACCGAGGCTCAATATGAGGACGGTATGAGAGGTGCTTTCATCGTCGACGATGGCGAAAACAACAAGAACTATCCCTACGAGTACGACGAGGAGGTTGTGTTGACCCTAAGTGAGTGGTACCACGACTCGGTCGCCACGATGCTGCCAAAATTCTTGAGTTTGTTCAATCCAACCGGTGCTGAGCCAATTCCTCAAAACTTGATCCTTAACGACACCAGGAACCTGACTTGGGAGGTCAAACCAGACACTACCTATTTGCTAAGAATTATCAATATCGGTGGGTTCGTGTCGCAATATTTCTGGATCGAAGACCACGAAATGGAAGTCGTCGAGGTCGACGGTATCACCGTCGAGAAAAACAGCACTGACATGATATATATTACAACCGCGCAACGTTATACTGTCCTGCTGCACACCAAGAATGATACCTCGAGGAACTATGCCATCATGCAAAAGTTCGACGACACCATGCTGGATCTCATTCCAGATGATTTAGAATTGAACGCCACCTCTTCCTTGACGTATAATACATCTGCGCCATTTGCAGAGCAAAGCTATGTCGATTCGATTGATGATTTCTTGGACGATTTCTACTTGGTCCCACTTGACAAGCAAGAGTTATTGCCAGATCCAGACTATCAGATCACCGTCGATGTTGCTATGGACAACTTGGATGACGGTGTCAATTACGCGTTCTTCAACAACATCACATACGTTGCTCCCAAAGTCCCTTCCCTGTTTACCACCTTGTCATCTGGCGAAAACTCCACGGATCCTTTAATTTACGGTTCGAATACAAATACGTTTGTGCTCGACAAGGATGACGTCGTTGAAATCGTGCTGAATAACCTGGATACTGGTAAGCATCCCTTCCATCTACACGGTCACATCTTCCAAACGATTGTCAGAGATCGTACCTACGATGATGCGATTGGTGAGACCCCCGTATCCTACAACGAAAGCGATCACGCCGAATTCCCGCAATACCCAATGTTAAGAGACGTTGTATACGTTAATCCACAGTCCAATTTCGTCATAAGATTCAAGGCCGACAACCCTGGTATTTGGTTCTTCCATTGTCATATCGAATGGCATTTGGCGCAAGGGCTAGCCATCGTGCTTGTGGAAGATCCTCTTGGAATTCAGGAAAGATCGTCGCAACAATTGTCTGAAACCTCTCAAGGCGTTTGCAATGCGATGAACGTGCCATTGAAGGGAAATGCGGCTGGTAACGCCACCGATTTTTTCAATTTGCAAGGTGAGCCTGTGCAACCCAAAACTATCCCAACTGGGTTCACCCCTAAAGGTATTGTGGCAATGGTTTTCTCATGTCTGGCAGGTGTCCTCGGTTTGGTCACCATCGCCGTTTATGGTTTGATGGAGCAAACTCACGTGGAAGAACGCTTCATAGAAGATATGAACATGGATGTGGCCGATGTACTAGATGATGGATCGTCTACTACAGACACAACTGAGAAAGGTGCTCTACAACCGACCACTTATTCAATAGCCGAGGATGCTGCACCAGGACTAACTACCAGCGCACTGGGAGAAGGAGAAGCACCGGAATCAACCACTCGCAAATATTAATAGTTCTTTCCGCAGTATATCGGGTCCTGGACATTTCTTCCAGGGTCACAGATTTTTATGTATAGGAAACTTTGATTTAGACTAATACTTTAATATAACTATGACTAAAATTATAACTCAGTGTAACACAAATCAGATATAGTACAGCAGCCCTAGAGGTTTAATCGTCTTAATAATATATGCTCCAAGGTGCACAGAGTTCGTCGTTTATGACATGTTCTTTTTTTCACCCACTGTTGGCATCACAGCGGCCATCCATCTCTCTTGAAGAACCTTCTAATACTGACATGCTTAGATAGAATAAATGCCGAACGAGCAGTATAGAGTACATGCGTTAGCGGCGAATGGTAGTGTTGCAGAACTCCAAGCACTGTGAGAGCGAGTGCAGTCTCAATGGCAAGGTCAGCCGCGGCGGCTCCATGAAATCAGAGGAATCCGCGGGACCTGCGAACGCGGATAATCCAAAGAGGGCCAGCAATACACGTCCGAGAAGACCTCGATTTAGATTTAAAAGAAATATGAAGACCGAGGGCACGAACTATGATCTCATCACTTCTATGGACTATCTTACCGACAAGTACGGGATCAAAAAGACACATTATATTGAGAAATTCCTAAAATGTATTCACAAAAAAATGGACCAGGGTGTGAACAAGATCAGCGATAAGTATATTGGCTCTTTGAACCCATGGGTTAAGATCAAGTTCTTTCTTCTGCTAGTCACACTTGCGCAAAGGGGTGGACCTGAGTATTGGATGGACAAAAATGAGCAGGAGAGGGATTCAAGTGCAGCGCTGAGGTTAAAGCAGCAGCAAGAAGAAAGAAAAGGAAAAGGTGGCGTACAAAATACCTATTTTTCTCTTACTGAGCACATCATGAGGCAAAATATAAACCACGATTTCACAGAACGTGTATATGACGAGAATTATGTCTTTTCAAGTATATGGGCAAATTTCATGGAGGGTTTAATAAATCACTATTTAGAGCAAATTATTGTTCCACGTTCGGAAATGAAGGTCTGCCAACAATTGTACAAACCAATGATGAAAATAATATCCCTCTATAATGAATATAATGAACTAATGGAAAAGAGTGAGCGTAACGGATTTTTATCCGCTGCGACTGAAAAATCACAAGAGGAGAAATCAACCCTTACTTCTTCTAAAGGCATCTCTTCTGTTGAGAGATTGGGTGACGTTGAAGATAAGGATAAGGTCACACAGGAGCGTTTGCAAAGAGCCCAAAAATTACTCTGGCAAGCGCGACAAGATATACCAAAGACAATCAGCAAAGAACTGACCCTTCTTTCCGAAATGTACTCAACATTATCCGCAGATGAGCAAGATTATGAATTGGATGAATTTGTTTGTTGTGCCGAAGAGTACATTGAATTGGAATATTTACCAAGCCTAATCGATGTCCTATTTGCGAATTGCGGCACTGTGCAGTTTTGGAAGATCATGGTAGTTTTGGAGCCATTTTTCTATTACATTGAAGATGTGGGGGATGACGTTATCGAAACAGATGAAGAACGGGAGGAAGAAAACGATGAGCATTCAAAAACTAGCGGGTTGACGACCCAAGATGATAGAGAGGAAGATGAACACACGTTCAGGCCTGATCAGAGGGTCGTCATCTTAGAAAAGATTTGCGAAGTTGCCGCAAGACAAAAATGGATATAACATATGCATGTTCTTATATAGTTATATATTTCGGCTGTTTCGAACGATGGGATCGAAGACAGGAGAGCTGGAAAGCTAATGTTGTTTACTTGGCTTGTAACTGGGTAATTCCGAATACTTATGGTTCTTCGTACTTTTGAAATTCTTCATTTCTGACACTTTACCAAGAACACGACGCTTCTTTTTTTGTGCTTCACGAGTAATGTCAGAAAAATCTCTATAGTTGGTGTTGGCGTACAGAAAAAAGTACATCAGCACCAAGGCAATGATAACAACTGTCGGCATGGTAATTGCCACGTACCACCATTTGCTATTAGAGATACCTGCATCTTTAAGAGCCAATTCTTCCTTGGTATTTTTAAAAACGACAGAACCTTGGTCTAATGACAACAGGACACCGTTCTCTAATGGATCAAATTCGTCATCTGGAATATTCTCTGGCTGAACTGCTAATACGACCTTCCGTTGGCGATACCCTTGTAGCCATTCTTGCATAACTTCCACAGGGTGAAGACCATCAACATTTTTGAGCCACTGTGATGAGTAAAAAGTCGCTGACAGATCTCTCTTCAAGACACCTTTATTGTGTGCCTTATCCGTGACATACGACAAGTGCAGTCTGACATTTTCAATAACTTCATTAGAATTTTCATCTTTAAAGAAATGAGTATACCAAGTAGCAAAATAGGTGAACCCAACTTTCCATGCCACGTCCTCACGCGGAGTACAGAATGGCGCACTTAAAATATCCTTAGTGCTACCCTTCTTAAAATAATATTCTGGAGTACATCTGATAACCGGGTTTAAAGAGACATAAGTTTTGTCTTCATCGATGAATTCCTCCTCTTCGTGGGGCTCCTCCGGAGACAAGTTCATAGCTTCCATTTCTTCATATGAGTACGTACGTGTAGTCACAGATTTAAAATAAGTAGTGTAATCTGGGAGACCCTTTACTGTACGGCCGTTCTTGATTTCAGGTTTGATGGTTTTGGGTTGACCCAATTTATCCAATGAAACCCAAGGTTCTAGTGGATCCGGCGTGGCTTTTGGCTTAGCAGAAAAAGTAACACCGGCAATTACGGTTGGTGTAACAATTTCTTTTTTGGTACTATAGATAGTCCTTATCCATGGTTTTGGTACCTCTGATGTTGTGGGCTCCACCTTTGGGTTGACCTGGTCCCTGTAACCTTCGACACCCACTAAGAGAGAGACCCAAGCCAGAAAACAGGGTACAGCACTTCTCATTTGAATATTCTAGCTATCTCAGAAATTGTTTAGACGCGAATTTGATTAGTAACCCTCTTATTCTCGAATATGAATCTTTGTTGAATTATTTCACTTTTCTTTAATGTTGTCGATTTCCGAGTGAATTAAAAAAATCAATATGCACACACTCTTGGAGAATCCAAAAGAAACTTTAGAAAAGAACAAACAGGCCTTTCAATTGGTGTGGCATGGTTGATAAATATCAGGCCGATTATAAAGTGGACTTGGTACGAAATAATTTATTACATTATCAGTTATGGAGCGATGTCAATGTCTGCGATCGAAAGATGCATTGGAAGGGTCAAACTTTCCAAATCATCACTGGCCGACCATCTCATAAGCTAAGCAATGATGGTGATGACGATGATCACATAGCTTTAGAACATGTACTCCCCGTGGAGATGTCTGACTACAAGAATAATGATTTCACTTTGCAATGCTTGGATGAAGTGTTCTCAGAATTATGCGATACCAAATGTAAAAGGCTGACGTTGGCTATAGTTAACAATGACGGTACTGTGGTATTCTATTTTGTTTATAAAGGTATACATAAACCAAAAAGAAATTAGAGCGGTCTCTAGTGCAGTTTTCTGTTATATGTATCTACGCACACCATTGTATATGGCCATGACAGCGTTGCCTTGCTCTTGGAACGTAGGCTCTCTTTGATGAATCAATGGTTCAAAACCACAGCAAACCTGTAGTTGGTTGCGTAAACTATTGAAAATGTCCGAACCTAGAGTCTGAGTTAAATGACTCGATATTTTCTCTGCATCTGGTAGCTGCAGTTGCACGTATACATTAGCCCACATTAGTAAGTCAGCGGGTATAATTTTTTCAGACATTGAACGTTCTCTTATCCGAATCCACATTCTCAGACAGTCACTAAGCTTATTGAGATATATCAGATTCTGCTTCGCGTTTTGTAGTTCTTCTTTGCACACCTTTTTCTTTTCCCGTGTTACTTTGAAGGCCTTAGATTGGGCCAAATCTGATGGCTCTTGAGTGAGCGGAATTTCAGGGTCAACGAAATCAGGATCATCCTCATGAGCCGAATACTGAAGCATGCCACTGCATCTTTCACGAGCCTCCGCTCTATAGCGCAATGGGGTGTTATACCACATTGGCCAATACAGAAGTTGAGTGAAAACGTATTTCGTGTAAGTTTCATAGTTATGCCTATTCAAATAAAGCTGATACTCAGTCAGTACCGTCAATTCCGTGTCGGTATACTGTAGTAAAGCGTTGCGCAAAAGTGTAGCGGCATCATTACTAGGCTTTTCATTCTTCGCTAAGTAAGCTACTATATTCACAAACCCAGATATTTTGTCACCATCACCATATATTAGTACCGGTAGTTCTTTGTCTGGCGACAAATCAGTATTGTTTGTAAAAGATATTTCTACTCTTTGTCGAAATGAATCTCTTCCATAATCTCCGTTTAGAAACCAATAAAGCGCGACACACCCAGGTGAAATTGGACTTGGTTTACCGTCAATACCCCACATATGTATCACGGCGTCAGACATCGTCAACTTTGAATGCTCAATTGGTTTGAGGCGTGTACCAGTGGGGCACTAAGGCTTATTGCATGTGGTTGATATCTTGCGCATCGTTTTTCACTTCGTTACCCGTTCCCCAATCTCCCGCCAGTCAAGAAAGGCAAATGAAATTTATACTCAAGTTGAAAGTAGTGGATGGCCAACTGAACATTGTTTTAGAGAAAGTTCTGTCAAGAAACGAGCAATTTCGAATCTTTTCGAGCTCTTGGTATCCTCGAAATCACAATCAATAGAGGATGTCGAGTAGTGGTACCCCGGAGTTATCTATAGGGGCCAACAACAGGTCTTTGACACCACCTATGTCTAATTCTCAAAGGGACCCCGGTGATGTAGAAGGAATTCTACGTGATAAAATAGACACGGAACCTGTCAATATACTTGCGTATCTAGAATTGATCCAGTTTTACGAGTCGAAGGATGCATTCGATAAGTCTCGAAAAGTTTATGAAGAGCTTCACAAGAGATTTCCATTTTACTCCCCTCTATGGACTGTACAGTTGAAAGGCGAGTTGCAAAGAGACGAATTCGAGACTGTAGAGAAGCTATTGGCACAATGCTTGTCGGGAGAAATTGCCAATAACGATCTTTCATTATGGTCTACATATCTAGATTACGTCCGTCGCAGAAATAATTTGATCACAGGAGGTCAAGAGGCAAGAGCAGTGGTCGTAAAAGCATTTGACCTGGTCATGGAGAAATGCGCTATATTTGAACCACGATCCTCACACTTTTGGACCGATTATTTAAGTTTTTTGGAACAATGGAAACCTGTAAATAAATGGGAAGAACAACAACGGTTGGACATGATAAGAAAGCTATATAAGAAAATGCTGTGTGTGCCGTTTGATAATATCGAAAAGATGTGGAATAGATATACCCAGTGGGAACAAGAGATTAATTCTCTGACGGCAAGGAAATTCATTGGAGAGTTATCGGCCGATTATATGAAGGCACGTTCTTTTTATCAAGAATGGTCTCTTCTGACAAAAGGACTCAAAAGATCTACTCCCTCAAGTTTGGCCACTGCAAATAGGAACACCATCCCTCAATCTGCGGACTCGGTTGATTCTTCCCAGTTACAAGTATGGCTGGAATGGATTAGATGGGAAAAAGAAAATAAGATTGAACTTCCAGAAGATATTCTGAAGGCGAGGATAATATACGTTTACAAACAAGGTGCCCAGCATATGCTTTTCTCTGCCGAGATGTGGTACGATTATGCTATGTATGTTACTGACGATTCTGAACGTCAACAGATATTATATACTGCGGTCTTGGCCAATCCCTCTTCGCCTTCTCTCAACTTCAAACTTGCCGAGTGCTACGAAGTAAATAATAACTTCGAGGCAGTTCAGAAGTGCTTCGATGATTGTGCTCAAAGTTTACTTTCGAAATATCACCTATCTGTTGCTGATCAGGACGAAACGTTGTTATACAAGGTCAGAAAGGAACTAACTTTTGTCTATTGTATTTATATGAATTCGATGAAAAGATTGTCAGGTCTATCTGCAGCGCGGGCCGTATTTGGCAAGTGCCGTAAATTGAAGAACATATTAACCCATGATATTTACATCGAGAACGCTTATTTGGAATTCCAAAATCAAAATGACTATAAAACCGCATGCAAAGTATTAGAGTTGGGCTTAAAATACTTCCAAACGAGCTCTCTATACATCAACAAATATCTGGATTTCCTAATTTTAACCAATAGAGATTCACAGATCAAAACATTGTTCGAAACGTCAGTAGACAAGGTCAAGGATCTGGGAGGCCTGAAGTCAATTTATAAAAAGATGATAAGTTATGAATCAAAGTTTGGAAGTCTGAATAATGTTTACCTACTGGAAAAAAGATTCTTTGAAAGATTTCCAGAGGAAAATCTGATCGAAACATTCACTGATCGTTATCTAATTCAAGATCAGAACCTAATTAAGAAATTGGAACTCACATACATGTATGATAACAGTAATTCACCATCAGAGGACTCTGATATTGTAACTAGGTCTTCAAAGCGATTGCGTGAAAACCATGGGAATAATCAATCTGCAAAAAAGTCTAAAAAGGGTCCCTCGGTTCCTCCGGATATTATAGGTCTCTTGAGCATACTTCCTAAGCGTCAATATTTTAAATCTGCTTTATTAGATCCGCAGAGCCTAGTTAATTATCTCAATGAGCAAGTGGAGCTCCCAAAAGAAGAAAAATAGATTAATTTGTAAAGTGTATCTAATTATTAAGTAGTAGTAGTAGTAGTAGTGTAGGTCAATCAAATGAGCATGACCAATTTGCTTGATCAGGCTTACCACAATTACAAGCTCAACAAGCGCAAATCATACTCACGATAATTCCAACTTATGAACGATAATCACCATTGATGGTGACGTACTCATGAGATAAATCACATGTCCAAAATTGTGCTTCCTCGGTACCTGTGCCAAGGTCAACAGATATTTCGAGATCTGGAAGAGCCAGTATTTCTGAAGCTCTTTCTTCATCAATGTTTAGTTGAGGAACACCATTAACAACAAGTTTCAACTCCCGAGGCTGGGAGTCATCTGTTGTGACAAAACTCACATTAATCTTGTCAACGTCCAAAGAACTTAGATTATCCAACTTTGCATAGCCGATTGCGCACAGGATTCTTCCCCAGTTGGCATCCCTACCATACAATGCGCACTTGACCAACATAGAATTAGATATAGATTCTGCTATAATCTTTGCGTCTTCAAATTGCAGAGCGTTTTTAACGTTTACTGTTACAAATTTGGTAGCTCCTTCACCGTCACGAACCACCAACTTAGCCAAAGCTTGTGCAAACTCCGTCACTTGCTGTTTAACTTGCTCGAATTCAGGGGATGATTCCGATATTTCTGGGGTATCAACAGCACCATTGGCAATCATGCAAATAGTATCATTGGTACTCATGTCTCCGTCAACCGAAATACAATTGAATGAACGATGCGTGGCATGTGTCAGCATCTTCTGCAAAGCTCCACTCTCAATTGGTAAGTCTGTAACAACATAACCTAGAAGAGTAGCCATATTAGGGCAAATCATGCCGGCACCTTTGGCCATCCCAGTTAAAGTATATTCAGCTCCGCTGGATAGAGTAAACCTGGAAGTAATCAATTTTGGAAAAGTGTCAGTGGTACATATGGATTTGGCAATATTCAACCATGATTCAAAATCAGAATTGAATTCATCTTTTTTAAATATATCTTTGATACCTTTCGAGATTTTTTCCATCGATAACCGTTGACCAATCACACCAGTTGACATGACCAACGTGGAGTCTTGATGGCCAAGCTGGCTATTGACCAGTCCGACCATCTCTTGGGCATCTTTCAAACCCAAATCGCCGGTGACCGAGTTAGCGCAACCAGAATTGACGACAATGGCATTTATTCCTTTACCATTGGTCGAGTCCAAGACTTTCTTGCTGATTAAAACTGGAGCAGCTTTAAACTTATTTGTAGTAAAAACAGCGGCTGCAGATGACTGGTACGATTTATTGGTGTTCAAAAGGACCCCCAAGTCCAAATTACCGTTTTTTTTGACTCCAGTCACAGCAGATGCCACCTTAAATCCTTTGGGGAAAAAACCCTTCTTTGGCACGTATAAAGAATACTTATCTATCATCTTCGCGCCCTCTTGTAATAACCTGGAATTAACCTTCATCCTGTAGTTCTGGTAGTTCAATACTTTTTCAACCTTATCTGGTGTGTAGGTAATAGTGGACGCTTCTGATAACGCCTATTTTTTCTACCAAGGCTGCTACGCCGGTGCCTTTCGCACGACTGAATTTCAGTATATCCGATTCGAGATGACGGATAAGTACCAGAAGAGTCATATACTCAAATCAACTTGAAGGAATTTGCTAATATTAACTGAATAATAAATTAGTGCTTAAGCTCAATTGAGCCCTACGTGGTTATATGAGAGAGTACAAATTGTAATTATGAGAAATATATGAGATCAATTAGAAGGGGCCGTTTGATCATTGGCTGGTTTTTCATTCTTGGCGGACGAAGCATTCGATGAATTGTCGTCTTCTTCATTTGTTTGTGTTTGGCTATTTCTGGTAAATAATGCATAGCCATGAACACCATTCTCCTCACCCTTGTCGCCGTCCATGTCATCTTCCTTTTCCATATCGTCGTCGTATAGACCCAATGCATTAGCTTGGTCGTCAATTTCTTGTAGCGACAATTTAGGCAGGTTTTCAGCAACTCTCCATGGTTGAGTGCCGTCTTCGTGTGCTTTGGCAAAGATGATGTCGATTTCTTCCAGGGTTCTACCGGCGGTTTCAGGATAGAAGAAGAAAATGACTGGGATGTAGAGGTAGTTCACGAGAGCGAAAAATAGGTAACAACCCCAGCCCGATTGGCCAATGAAAATTGGTGTGAACATGACGACGGCGAAGTTACATAACCAATTGGTACATGTAGAGAAGGCATTTGTCGATGCACGGACCTTCATCGAGGCAATTTCGGGTGGATAGATCCATGGCAGCGACAACAAACCTAAACCAAAGAAGGTAATGAACAGGAATAAACCAACAGCGGCACCCTTGGCATTTTGCTCGTTTTCTCTGATCAGACATGCAAATGTAATGGTAAATGAAACTGCTTGACCTGTGGCACCCAGCAAGAATAATTTACGTCTGCCCAGTTTCTCAATCAAGAAAAATGACCCAATGGTCGACAGCGCATATATTGTGGAGAAAACACCACCCAAGATCATCGACAGCTTGTAGTCTAGTTTGATCGTTTTGTTAAACAGGACCGTCGAATAATAGATGGCGGCGTTACAACCCGTAAACTGCTGGAAAAATTGGGTAGATGCCGCGACCAACGCTCTGTGCAGGTTCTGAGATTTGCCCTTGGAAAACAGATTGGAGATGGAGTTCTTTTCATTTTGGGTTCTCTTCACTGTGTCGTGAAGCATGGCGACTTCAGCCACAATTTGATCGTCATTTGGATCCACTTCGTCCAAAGCACCCAACAAGTAGCGAGCCTCCTCGGTTCTGCTCTGCGAAATCAACCAACGTGGGGACTCGGGCAGCTTGGTCATGAAGACGAGTAGGCACAAGGCAAAGAAAATCTGCATTGAGACTGGAAATCTCCACTGAACTGAGGTGTCAATATATGAGAACCCGAAGTCAATCCAGTAAGCTATCATGGTGCCGAACGCGATGGTGGAACCCTCCAAGTTGACCAACAGACCTCTGTTTTCTGGCTTGGACATTTCCGATTGCCAGACAGGGATAGTGGATGTGTTCAAACCGGTACCAACTCCAGTGATGACTCTACCGACGATAAACTGACCCAGAGGCCAGTAGTCGCGGAACGCACATGTAGAGATGGTGGCACCCACGATGGTAATAACGGACCCCATCAGGATCAGAGGCTTTCTGCCGATCTTCTCACCGTAGAACATAACGAACAAAGAGCCGGCAAAACATCCCAGCTCATAGCAGGACGTGGTGGCTCCCTGAACAACGGTTGCGTGTCTGTCATTGTCGCCATTCTCCTTCGTGGCAGGGAACTCGTAGTTGAACTGTTTACCCGTGATCAAACTGGCCATTAGACCTTGATCGTAGCCGAACAGAGAGAAACCCGTCATGGAGGTGACGGTAATAAAGTAGCGTAATCTCTTACCTGTCAACCCCCAGTGACTGGTTCTGTCGAAGAACCTTGACTTGATCTTAGATTTTGTGGACTCTTTTATCATACTAGGCATAATAACGGCAAACAAGTACTTTGTCTCCTTGCTGTATATAATTATTTATCACTCCAAGAGACATGACCAAGCAACACTCTTACACCAGGTCACATCCGTGGTGGTTTATATACTTTGACAAGTTTCTTTGGGTCCAAACAAACTGCAAATCCGACGATGAAAAGTTTTGTTCAAGATGCCCGTCATGGCGCATTGGCGTGTTCCGGTAGCACTGACATTACGACATTTCTTAGTACTTGGTGCGTCCACCAGTCAAAGCTTGTACTTTGAAAATTTGCTTCTTGGTAGTTACCGTAGCCAAGAAGTACGCAGCGATGAGGTCTTGCCGAGACGCGCTCGAAGAGCCCTTCACCGGAGTAGCCAAGGAGAAAATATATCTTCGAAGAACCAGCGGCACAGAAAGCTGCCCTCGGGAACAATGAAATCTGACTGACGTAATTTGCGATTGGCAAGCGACCTTTCTTTTTACGTCGAAACTCTTGTAGGACAAAGCGAGCGGCGACGTGCGTCCCCCCGCGATCGGTGATAAAAATGTAAGAAGGAAAGGAAAGGCCGAAGACGTCATTTGGTCAGGCAAGGGGCTCCCCGGAGGACCCTGCCCTGGGACAAAATACAAAAAACAAAAAACAAAAAAGGGACAAAGGACTAGAGGCCCGGGACAATGCCCTATGTTTGATAACTACACGATGTATGTAATTTCCTACTTGGGAAAGGCTAACGCACCCTTTCCTTGGCCACGGCGTTGGTTGTGGCGACGGCCTGCAACCATTCTAACTGTATCTTGCTCACGTTCCGGGCGTAGCCCTTTGTGGTAAAAACGTACTCGGTGTACATAATTGCGGGGCACTGTTTGTTGAGAAATAACATCGAGGACGGATGAATGCTGATTGGCTCCCCGGTTACTACTGTGCGATATGACCTGTCGGGCATGCCGATGGCGCAGTTCTTGGCGAACCCCGTTAAAAAGCACTTCAGGATTGTAGCGGTGTCGGCAGCTTGCGCGGGGGTCTGTGTATCGATCTCTTCCCGCGGGAACAGGTGCTTGCAGTACATTCTCAGTTGCTCTCGTATCTTGACTACGTTTTTGAAGCCCCGGTACGACACACAGAGCTCCCTGCACCATTCCTGCTTCTCAGGAGAGGCGCCAAGCTCGTTCATGAAGATGTCGTACAGCTCTTTCATCATGATCAAGTCCCCGTACTGCCTGCCCTCATTACACAGGGTCAGACGCTTCTCGTTGACCTCATCTCGTTGCTCTGGCAAGGGATTGAGCATCAGGTTCTCAACACTCAAGCATGACACAATGTCAATTACGGTGTCCAGACAGGCGTGCTCGCTGGCGTTTATCAATACACTACTAAGCTGGGGAGTCAGCGGCAGCAATGCCATCTGCGCACCCCTTTTGGTAATCTTTCCACGGTCATCCAGCGCAGCCAGCTGATACAGCTCTTGTAGACCCAGGATCAGCGCCTCTTTCCCCGGATTTTCAAACCACGTCCAATTGATAATGTCGTCAATATCGTACTTTTTCAGCATTAACAAGGGCGAGGTTATATCGCTTCTTGCAATCTCCGGCTCTGTCTGTAAGGGGAGCTTGACGAAATCCCCTTCACAATAGAGTCTGTATGATTTCCCTGCGCTTTCTCTGCCTGCACGACCTGTTCTCTGCATGGCACTGGCTTTCGAGATAGGCACGGTCAGCAAGGTGGCCAAGCCTAACTGGTGTCTCCAGACCTTGACCTTGCGCAGACCCGAGTCTACTACGAACTTAACGCCGGAAATGGTGACGGAAGTCTCTGCAATGTTTGTACTGAAGACGACTTTTCTCTTGAAACCCTTGACTTTGGCGAATACCTTTGCCTGCTGTGCAGGTGGCAGTGCTGCGTACAGCGGCAGTGCTAGCATCAACGGCACCCCGTTCTGCTCCGAAATGTATTTGGATATCTTGTTTAAAATCGTCACAGCTTTGTCGATTTCCTCTTGGCCAGGCAGAAAGCACAGAATATCACCCAATTGCTCGCCCTGATTGATTTGTACACAGCATCTGATGATATTGTCGACGACATCGTCGCATGGTCCTGGTAGGTAGTATTGTGTGACGGGGAACTTACGGCCCTCAACAAACAATATAGGCGCGTCATCGAAAAATGAGCTGAATGTTTCCGCCTGTAGAGTGGCCGACATGACTATTACTTTCAAGTCTGGCCTCGATCCTCGAATCAGAGATTTCAAAAACCCCAAAATCAAGTCAGTCAATACTGTTCTCTCATGGGCCTCGTCAATTATCACGACGTCGTACTCCGTTAAATCCCTATGCATCATCAACTCTCTCAGCAGCATACCGTCTGTTAAATATTTAAGGGACGTCCGCTTACTCGTACAATTGTCAAATCTCACCGAGTAACCCACTTCGGTACCGACATTACAGCCGTGCTCCTGGGCAACTCGTGTAGCCAGATTGAGAGCCGCAACACGACGAGGTTGCGTCACTGCAATCCCACGGGGCTTCCCTTTATCGGGCTTATTCAGATCCTCGAGCAGAAATTGGGGAATTTGAGTAGACTTACCTGAACCTGTTTCACCGATTAATATTGTCACTTGATTAGCGCGTATGTGTTTCATAATTTCATCTCTATTCTGATACACCGGTAAACTTTTTCTTATTTTGAAGAGCTCCTGCGCTTTCAATTGCAGCTGCTGCGGACTTAGGAAGTTGCTCGATGGTATTTCGAGATCATCTGAGTCTAACTCATCCGATTGGCCCCTGCTGAATGATATCTCCTTCCTGCCCTTTTCGCCCACTTTGCTCCTTTGGAAAGGACGAACTTTTTTCAACGATTTTCGTTGTGGCTTTTGACCTGGCTTCTCAGACATGCTTCTACTAGCGAACGAGCCAATTTATTTAGGTTTCCAATATAAATAAATGCAAGCTGAGTACAATGAGGTGTAATCGATCAGCGCTTGTGGCAATTTTCTTCATATCTAGTTTTTAGCACATCTCATCTCATCGCATCTCTGCAGAAATCATTTTTTTTCCACGTTTTTGAAATCGTGTTTGACGTAATTTCAGTATGCGTGCCAAGCCCAACGAAAGTCTAACAGAGAAAAAAAGGCCCTGTCAAGTCAAGTAATTCCGCCGCTTCTATTCACAGCCTGGTTGGACGTTTGACTGTATTATTTTCCACGTTGAGGTCAACCGGTGTTTGGCGATATATTTTAGTATACTCATCAAGCGGAACCCACCTACATGATAGGTAGGACTTTGAGCCATGTACCGACACTTGCATCTTTGAACATTCGCTATGAGAAATCATTTGGTCATAAGGTCAGAGATGCGATTGCTACGTGTGGCCACCATTTAAAGCCCATCAAAAAATATGTTTTCCCAAATTTTCTGGCAGTGCATTATTTCTACATTATCTTCATGACGATTATCACATCGATTCTTTTGTACCCAGTGAAAAATGCTAAGTACATTGACATTCTTTTCCTCTCTGCCGGCTGCACAACACAGGGTGGTTTGAATACAGTGAATCTAAATGACCTTCGGTTATATCAGCAGATTATCTTTTACATTGTTTGCTTTTTCTGTACCCCTATAGCCATCCATGGCTGCCTTGCATTCGTTAGGCTTTACTGGTTTGAAAGGTACTTTGATGGGATAAGAGATTCTTCAAAGAGGAACTTCAAAATGAGAAGAACAAAGACCATAATAGAAAGGGAAATGACTAGCAGAACGATGTCTCGAAACCCTCAGCGTGCGGCACGAACTGCGTCTGCGTCACAGAACCACACAGCGCCGACTGAAGACTTCCAAGAGAAGCTGTTCAGCGGTAAAATGCTATTTAGAGATGAAGAAGAACCAAATCATGCTGATGACCACAATCGCGAAGAACACAGTGTTCGAGCGAAGGATAAAAGCGGCCTAGATTCGAACGGCTCATCATGGTCTAGCTCAAACACTATGAAGGATAACGGCAATCACCTCAATCCACCAACGAGTGGCGCTTTGACCTTTTCTGAACCACTTAATAAGAAGAATAAACAACCCAAGGAGAATTTTGCTAGTAGAAGACGATCTGCTGATATTTCACCAGAAGACATGTACAGATCAATTACCATGTTGAAAGACCAGCACCAGGAGCAGGATGAAGATGACGGGCCTCCCTTAGTTATTGGTGCTCCCGTAGACAGGAAAGTTGGAAATGCGAAAAGCAAGAAAAATGGAAATTACAGGAACGCTTCAGTTTTCCGAGAAGAGCACATAAAGGAGGAAGACGAGGCGCCAGAAGCTAAGAAGGCACCGGATGTCGTCAAAGTCAACTACAAACATTCAGAGGATATCTTGCCGAGATCGCATAGTTTAGAGCAAGAAAACAAGCATGATCAAGATGGAGATCACACATCTACTCTGACAAATTCACCTGAAATGCATAATGATAAAGAGGGATCAGTTGAGAAAACCCGCGAAAATTTTGGTGTTGTTTACTCGAAGACGGATCATGGAACAAACAATGAAAACGCGGGTCCTCTCATACAATTTGACGTGTCCGCACAGCCAAACAGAAGGCCGTCACGTCCGAAATATGGTGGAAGTAGTCAAAGAATTCCATCACAGTCCAAAAGTATGCCCAAGAAAGCTCTATTGAAAGGATTGAGCAAAGGAAGAGGGCTGCGACAGAAGTTCAAGAGAAGAATATCAACCAATTCACTTGAGAAACCTCCAAAGGAAGACATTACTAACGATGAAAACAACATGGAAGAGTATTTTGCAGATGACGATGTGAGTGATGATGAAAACAACTCTCAGCGATCTATACGAAATAATTTGCCATTAAATAAAGCTAAATCGTTTGATCAGGGTACTTTTCCTAAATTTGGAAGTGGTTTGCGTAAAACCGGGTCTCTTGATGTAAGAAGTGCTAAAGATCTCGACGAACTAGCCCAGTCACCAGATTTTCAAAGTATGATTTACAAAAATTGGAAGAGAAAACACAAAAAGCAAGCTTTGCTGAAGCGTCGGAAAAGTTGGAACAACAAGTTCTTTGATAATGAGCACGGCACCGAGTTTCCATGGAATCAGGACAACGCGGAGGGCGGAAATGGTTCGAGTGGAGACGAAGCGAATCATGATAAACTACGTAAATACGTGAGCCACCCTGGCTCTCACCATCGTGCAGAATCTGATGAAGATATGCGCGAAGGCCACGAGGAATCCGAAAACAATAATAGCATCGCTGGGCAAGATATGGGTGATGAAGAGCAAGGATATTACGGTTTTGACATTGACCCAAATTATGAAGCCGTTGATAGTCGTCCAGGTCTATCAAGGACAATGAGCACCAATTATCTATCTTGGCAGCCTACTATTGGGCGTAATTCAACATTCATGGGATTATCCAGAGCACAGAAAGAAGAATTAGGAGGAGTTGAATACACATCTATCAAGTTATTATGCCGAATTCTATTAGTATATTATTTTGGGTTTTTCATCATGGCATTTGTCATGCTGGTCCCGTGGATATCCGCTGAAGAGAAGTATAAAGAAATTGTCAGAGCGGATGGTGTTTCGCCTATATGGTGGGGATTCTTTACCTCTATGAGTGCATTTACGGATCTTGGTTTCACCTTGACCCCTAATTCCATGAACTCCTTCAACAAGGCCATTTTCCCACTAATCGTAATGATGTGGTTTATCGTCATTGGAAACACGGGTTTTCCGATTTTGCTGAGATTTATCATATGGATCATGTTTAAGTTATCCCCAGAGCTTTCTCAAAGGCGGGAAAATCTAGGGTTTCTATTGGATCATCCTCGTCGTTGTTTCACATTATTATTTCCATCTGGGGCAACCTGGTGGTTACTAGCAACTTTGATATTTTTAAACGGAACGGACTTAGTTTTGTTCATCATCTTGGATTTTGGATCAAAAGTTTTGAAGCCGTTGTCCCATGGGTTCCGTGTTCTGAGTGGTTTGTTTCAAGCCATCAGTACAAGAACTGCGGGATTCACTGTTGTTGATTTAAGCCAGCTGCATCCTTCGGTCCAGGTTTCTTATATGCTGATGATGTATGTTTCTGTTTTGCCTCTGGCCATTTCTATTAGAAGGACGAATGTTTATGAGGAGCAGTCTCTTGGATTATATGGAGAGATTGGGGCAGAAAGTCAAAACAATAACGAGACCACCAGTTCCAACAGCGATAACCATAGCATAAACGCCAGCGAGCGTACGGGAGACGGCGAAAGCGTCGACAGCGGTACAAACGACGACGAAAGCGCCGAAAGTCACGTATCGAAGAAACCTGAACGGAAACTCTTAAACGAATCATTTATCGGTGCTCACTTGAGAAAGCAACTGTCATTCGATCTATGGTTCCTATTTTTGGGCCTGTTCATCATTTGCGTCTGCGAGGGAGGGAAAATTCAAGATCCCTCAAAACCCCAATTCAACGTCTTTGCAGTATTGTTTGAAATTGTTAGCGCGTATGGTACTGTTGGCTTATCACTAGGCTATCCCAATACGGATGCTTCCTTCTCAGCGCAGTTCACCACGCTATCCAAATTAGTAATTATCGCGATGCTCATCAGAGGCCGCCATAGAGGCTTGCCCTATGCGCTCGATCGTGCTATTATATTGCCGAGCGAGAGACTAGATAACATTGACCATATTGAAGATTTGAAGCTAAAAAGAGGAAATGGCGAGACCAGTACTAATGTAACAGATCCAGTCACTGCTTATTTCAAAAAGAAATCTGGATCTGTTGGCAGAACCCTCAGGAGATTGAAGCGCAGCATCAGCGAGCCAGAAGAACACTTGCTCCACTCATACGCCGAACACCACCATAACCAGGGGTACAATCTAGAGCAAAGCGATCAAATAAGGGATCATCCACTTCAAGAAAGCTCCTTCTCGCGGAACAACAATACTGTCCAGGGCGGCCCCTCATCATCGCCTCACCCAGGAGTTGACTACAATGGCGACTCATACGAAGATGATGTAGAAGATGACGACGACGACCTGCCAATGACAACTCAAGCCCCAATAGCGTTGCACCAGACTTTGACCTCCTAATACGCTTAACCTGGTCTGCACATGCCGATGAGTTTAGAAGTTTGTCATCCCGATTTTGCATTTTCTTCTTGAACTAATTCTAAGTAGCCATTTTCACGGACTTTAAGTAGCTCGCAAATGGATGATTTGTAATATGTATGAATAGGAACAGTATACGGTCCATAATGCTGCCCCATGTCGAAAGGCTCCTTAGCCTGCAACCTAGAGTACTTCATAAAACTTATATACTTATTCAAGAAAATTTTAATGTAATATATATCAATTAGAGACCGCTATTCAGCAAGATAGACATGAAAGGGACAGGAGCCGACCAAAAGCATGTTAATGGGAATCCTTGCCGATTATCACATTGCATGGCAACATCGCTCGGTCACATGCACTTGATGTCGCCGAAGGATCTGGACCGCGAAGAGCAAATGTCCGTGTGAAGAAATTCGCCGTCGGAGCTACGCTCGGTCGGCCGACGCCTTATTAGGTAAAATGTCCTCAATATGTCCATTTGTGTCCATATAATCCGATTGCTTACGAAGACATTTTGGTGGACAAAAAAATTTTCACTTTTGCCGCCGATGCGATACATCTTGGGCGATGCGATCCACACGGTATAAATATCATATCAATTTTCCAGTATTTTTTGTAATCCAGATTATGCCTTCCCAACTTTTTATTATTACATTTTAAAAGGAGGTATGTTTTAATCATTTTATTTTACTTTCTGGTTTCACATCATCATTATTATCTTGTAGCATCTTATTTTTACTGTTTTCTTCATGTAGCACTATCTTTCAAGAAGACCAATAATAGAAGACATTTGTGACGGTCGATTTCACCTTTGTCTGAACTAACACAGTCGATCAAGGATTTCAAGAAGCGCGAGAACTTGCCAGCAATATAAGAAGTCTCCCACACAATTTCCATTGCGAAGCGCACTCGTTTATCAAGATATAGAAATTAAGCTTGATTTTGAAGAATCAAGACAAAATATTGTATATTCGGTATGTTTTTACCCAACAACCTGGATGAGATGAGCTGGTGCATCCAAATAGTCATTTGACACGGGTGCAGTATTCCTCTTCATTCTGCAGGTGAAAAATGACGGATGGCTGATGTAGTTCTTTGCTCGATGGCATTTGAATCTCATCTTCATCATATGGAACCTTACAGGATTCACATCTTTGAATAAGTCATACTAACTCTTTGGTTTAGATAATTGTCCCCACAGCTTAGTCTAAGAATCATTGCACATACCCCTCTCTTTTACTGATGTCTGATATTATTCCTACTCCTCCTGTGACTCCTCCAATGGAAGCAACGGGTGAACGTTTGGTGGCCCTGGAGCTGAAAGACGGAACGTCACTGTTTGGTTATTCGTTCGGTGCCGAGACATCTGTTGCTGGTGAATTGGTGTTTCAAACCGGTATGGTTGGTTATCCTGAATCGA
Source organism: Zygotorulaspora chibaensis (assembly GCA_030565665.1). Classification (NCBI taxonomy): domain Eukaryota; kingdom Fungi; phylum Ascomycota; class Saccharomycetes; order Saccharomycetales; family Saccharomycetaceae; genus Zygotorulaspora; species Zygotorulaspora chibaensis. The sequence goes on along the minus strand of JAJMCM010000004.1, from coordinate 158,215 downwards.
TCACAGACCCTTCCTACGAGGGCCAAATTCTAGTCATAACTTTCCCGCTAGTTGGTAATTATGGTGTTCCTGATCGCCACCTCAGAGATGAGTTTGTTGAACAGTTACCAAGGTATTTTGAAAGCAGCAAGATTCACATCGCAGGTTTGGTTATTTCTCATTACACCGAAGAATATTCACATTGGTTGGCTAAGTCTTCTTTGGGCCAGTGGCTGAAGGAGGAAAATATTCCAGCAATGTATGGTGTGGACACAAGAGCTTTAACCAAGCACCTTAGAGATTGCGGCTCGATGCTTGGTAGACTTTCTATACAGAAACCAAGTGTTCCCACAATCGATCTCGCAAAAATTGACTCACAATGGGAAAAGAATTTTGACATTTCTCAGTGGGTTGACCCGAACGTTCAGAATCTTGTCTCCAAGGTATCAACCAAAGAGCCAAAATTGTTCGTACCACCAACTGATAATGACCAAGTCAAATTACAAACTGGTCCCGATGGCAAGGTTTTAAGAATATTGGCCGTTGACGTCGGTTTGAAATATAATCAAATCCGCTGCTTCGTTAAACGTGGTGTTGAGTTGTTGGTTGTGCCATGGGATTACAATTTCACTAAAGAACAATATGATGGTCTGTTCATTTCTAACGGCCCCGGTGATCCATCTGTTTTGGATGCTTTATCTAAAAGATTATCGTCTGTTGTAGCATCAAAGAGAACCCCTATCTTCGGTATTTGCCTGGGTCACCAATTATTGGCTAGATCTACTGGTGCTTCAACTTTAAAGCTGAAATTTGGTAACCGTGGTCATAACATTCCTTGTACTTCCACAATCAGCGGTAGATGCTATATCACTTCACAGAACCATGGTTTTGCTGTGGACGCTGAAACTTTAGCGGACGGTTGGAAACCATTGTTCACAAATGCAAATGACGATTCCAATGAGGGTATCTATCACACTGATCTACCTTATTTCTCCGTTCAATTTCACCCAGAATCAACACCTGGACCACGAGACACTGAATTTCTATTCGATGTCTTCATTCAAGCCGTCAGCGAGCACAAATCCTCTGGCGTGCTAAAACCAATCGAATTCCCTGGTGGGTTACTGGAAGATAACCGTAACGCTCATCCAAGAGTTGAAGCCAAGAAAGTCTTGGTGCTGGGATCTGGCGGCTTATCCATCGGTCAAGCGGGTGAATTTGATTACTCCGGCTCCCAAGCCATCAAGGCCTTGAAAGAAGAAGGAATTTACACTATTCTGATAAATCCAAATATCGCCACCATTCAAACATCAAAGGGTTTGGCTGATAAGGTCTATTTCTTACCAGTTACTGCAGAATTCGTTAGAAAAGTTATTCTTCATGAACGTCCGGATGCTATCTACGTTACTTTTGGTGGCCAGACCGCTCTATCTGTCGGTATTGAAATGAAAGATGAATTTGAACACTTAGGTGTCAAAGTTTTGGGTACACCAATTCAAACTGTTATCACAACCGAGGATCGTGAACTATTCGCCGAAGCCATTGCTGAGATTAATGAAAAATGTGCGCAATCCGCTGCAGCAAATACTGTGGAAGAGGCCCTGCAGGCTGTTAAGGAAATTGGCTTTCCAGTTATCGTTCGTGCTGCATATGCTCTAGGTGGTCTAGGTTCCGGTTTCGCGAACAATGAGAAGGAATTGATTGATTTATGTAACGTCGCATTCGCATCTTCTCCACAAGTTTTAGTTGAAAGATCCATGAAAGGTTGGAAAGAAGTTGAATATGAAGTTGTCCGTGATGCTTTCGATAACTGTATCACAGTTTGTAACATGGAAAATTTCGATCCTTTAGGTATTCATACTGGTGACTCTATCGTTGTTGCGCCTTCTCAGACGCTTACCGATGAAGAATATAACATGTTGAGAACTACTGCCGTGAACGTCATTAGACACTTGGGAGTTGTTGGTGAATGTAATATTCAGTATGCCTTAAATCCATTCTCAAAAGAATATTGTATTATTGAAGTCAATGCTCGTTTATCTCGTTCTTCTGCTCTGGCCTCAAAAGCTACTGGTTATCCGTTGGCATACACCGCTGCTAAATTAGGTTTGAATATTCCCTTAAACGAAGTTACCAACTCTGTTACCAAGTCCACCTGCGCTTGCTTCGAACCTTCATTGGATTACTGTGTTGTTAAAATGCCAAGATGGGACTTGAAGAAATTTACAAGGGTCTCTACCGAATTATCATCCTCCATGAAGTCTGTCGGTGAAGTAATGAGTATTGGTAGAACTTTCGAAGAAGCTATCCAAAAAGCTATTAGGTCTACAGAGTACAGTAACTTGGGGTTCAATGAAACAGACTTAGATATCGATATCGATTATGAATTGAATAACCCGTCTGACTTACGTATTTTTGCTATTGCGAACGCCTTTTCTCATTTAGGTTATTCAGTTGATAAGGTTTGGGAATTGACAAACATTGACAAATGGTTTTTGAACAAATTATACGACCTGGTCAAGTTTTCTCAAAAGATTGAATCATTTGGGTCAAAAGAAAAATTACCTGCAATCGCGTTAAAGCAAGCTAAGCAACTGGGCTTCGACGACAGACAAATTGCGAAGTTCTTGCAGTCTAATGAAGTCGCCATCCGTAGATTAAGAAAAGATTACGGAATCCTTCCATTTGTGAAGCAAATTGATACTGTTGCCGCAGAATTCCCAGCTCATACCAACTATTTATACATGACCTATAATGCTTCTACGCACGATGTATCATTCGATGACAAAGGTGTAATGGTTCTGGGTTCAGGTGTTTACCGTATCGGTTCGTCTGTGGAGTTTGATTGGTGTGCTGTCACAGCTGTTAGAACCTTGAGAGCCAACAATATAAAAACTATCATGGTCAACTACAACCCAGAAACTGTTTCCACGGATTATGATGAAGCGGATAGACTCTACTTTGAAACTATAAACTTAGAGAGGGTTTTGGATATTTACGAAGCCGAATTATCAGCTGGTGTCATTGTTGCTATGGGTGGTCAAACCTCAAATAACATTGCTATGTCTCTGCATCGTGAAAATGTCAAGATTTTGGGGACTTCTCCAGAAATGATCGATGGTGCTGAAAACCGTTATAAATTTTCCCGTATGTTGGACCAAATTGGTGTCGATCAACCTGCTTGGAAGGAATTAACTTCTATGGAGGAAGCCGAGAACTTTGCCAATAATGTAGGATATCCCGTCCTGGTTCGTCCTTCTTATGTTCTATCTGGTGCTGCAATGAATACGGTTTATTCCAGAGATGATTTGGAGTCCTATTTGAATCAAGCTGTGGAAGTTTCTCGTGACTACCCTGTCGTCATTACAAAATACATTGAGAATGCTAAAGAAATTGAAATGGATGCCGTCGCAAGAGATGGTGAACTAGTTATGCATGTTGTTTCCGAGCACGTTGAAAACGCTGGTGTTCACTCGGGTGACGCTACCTTGATTGTGCCACCTCAAGATTTGGACCCTGAAACAGTAGAAAGAATTGTTGTCGCTACCGCAAAAATCGGTAAAGCACTAAAAATTACTGGTCCATTGAACATTCAATTCATTGCCAAGAATAATGAAATCAAAGTTATTGAATGTAACGTCCGCGCTTCTCGTTCTTTCCCTTTCATTTCTAAAGTTGTTGGTGTCAATTTAATCGAACTTGCTACAAAAGCTGTCATGGGCCTGCCATTCACCCCTTATCCGGTGGAGAAGTTGCCTGACGACTATGTTGCTATAAAGGTGCCACAGTTTTCTTTTCCACGTCTTGCTGGTGCAGATCCTGTACTTGGCGTAGAGATGGCGTCCACTGGTGAAGTTGCCTCTTTCGGTCATTCTAAATATGAGGCTTACATGAAGGCTTTATTATCGACAGGCTTCAAGTTACCAAAGAAGAACATTTTACTTTCTGTTGGTTCCTTCAAAGAAAAACAAGAGCTCTTACCATCTGTGAAGAAACTTTACAACATGGGCTTCAAACTGTTTGCAACAGCCGGTACAGCTGATTTCATCTCGGAGCACGGTATTCCGGTCCAATATCTTGAAGTTTTGAACCAAGAAGATGACGAGAAGTCCGAATATTCTCTAACTCAACACTTGGCTAACAACAAGATTGACTTATATATTAATTTGCCATCTGCAAACAGATACCGTCGTCCTGCCTCCTATGTTTCGAAGGGTTACAGAACTCGTCGTATGGCCGTTGATTATTCTGTTCCATTGGTTACGAACGTGAAATGTGCTAAATTATTAATTGAAGCTTTGTCTAGAAATTTGACCTTAAACGTTTCAGAGCGTGATGCACAGACTTCTCATAGAACTGTGACACTTCCAGGGTTTATTAATATTGCCACGTTTGTTCCAAACGTTTCAAACGTCATCAAAGGTCCAGGAGAATTGAAAGAGACAACACGTCTATCTTTGGAAGCTGGGTTCACCTTCTGTCAAATTATGCCAAGAGCTGTTGTTGGTCCTACCATCACAGATTCAATCTCGTTGAAGGCAGCAAAGTCCGCCTCTGAAGATTCTTCGTACACCGACTTCTCATTTACTGTTGCAGGAACTGAAAACAATGGTTCTTTCGTATCACAAACTGCGAATGATGTAAGTGCATTGTTCTTACCCTTCCGTCAGTTGACAAACAAAGTGTCGAAGGTCGCCGAAATACTCCAGGACTGGCCTATTGATAAACCAGTAATTGCAGAAGCCAAGACTTCCGACTTGGCATCCGTTATGTTGCTAGCGTCACTACAGAATAGATCGATTCACATAACCGGCGTTTCGAACAAAGAAGATTTATCCTTGATCATAACTGTCAAAGAAAAAGATCCAAGAGTAACATGTGATGTCAACATTCACTCTTTGTTTGTCTCGCAAGAAGACTATCCCGAAGCTATCTTCTTACCTACCGAAGAAGACCAGGAATTCTTCTGGCAAAATTTGGATGCTATCGATGCATTCTCGATTGGCCCACTTCCGACTTCTTTGGCGCATGTCACTGGTAATAAAGTAGATGTTGGGTTGGGAATCAAAGATGCTTTGCCTCTATTGTTGTCTGCGGTTGAGGATGGGAAGTTAACGATTGATGACATCGTGGAACGTTTACACGACAACCCCGCCAGGATTTTCAACCTTCCAGAACAAAATGATTGTGTTGTTGAAGTTGATTTGGATTACTCGTTTAGACACACTAAAAGATGGTCGCCATACACTAAAGGTGGATTGAATGGCGGTATTGAACGTGTTTTGATTAATAATGAAACCGTGGTATTAAGTGGCGATTTAGTCGCGACCCAGCCCGAAGGAAGATGCGTCATTACCTCAAAGAAGGCTCCATCAACTCCTTTGGTCTCCAACGAAACTCCTTTGAATGTCTCAACTACAGTATCTAGGAGAAGATTCTCATTTTCAAATGAAAGACGTAATTCAACCTCCAGCTTTGATGAGGGTGAAGGCATGATTGACCAGCCTTTGGAACAAAGATTGATGTCTTCTAGACCTCCCAAGGAACTTCTTGCCCCTGGTGCGATTCAAAGTTTGATTCGTGGCAATAATCCATTTAAAGGAAGACATATTTTATCTGTTAGACAATTCAAGCGTTCAGATTTCCATGCATTGTTTGCCGTTGCCCAAGAATTAAGGGCTGCCGTTGAACGTGAAGGTGTTCTAGATTTAATGAAGAGCCGTGTTTTGACCACCATTTTCTATGAACCATCCACACGTACTTCCTCTTCTTTCATTGCTGCTATGGAACGTTTAGGTGGTAGAACTGTCAACATCAATCCATCTTCCTCATCTGTTAAGAAGGGCGAGACCCTTCAAGACACCATTAGGACTTTGGCTTGTTATTCCGATGCCATCGTGATGCGTCATCCAGATGAGATGTCTGCTCACATTGCCGCCAAGTACTCGCCCGTTCCAATCCTTAATGGTGGCAATGGTTCTCGTGAACATCCAACCCAAGCTTTCTTGGATCTTTTTACCATTCGTGAGGAGCTGGGTACCGTTAACGGTATTACTGTTACATTCATGGGTGACTTAAAGTATGGTAGACCAGTTCATTCTTTAACAAGGTTGTTGCAACATTACCAAGTAAGAATTAACCTGGTTTCTCCAAACGAATTGAGATTACCCAAGGCATTGCGAAACGAGTTGGCTGAAGCCGGTCTATTGGGTATTGAAAGTGAAATGATCACACCAGAAATCATTTCAAGATCCGATGTTCTATACTGTACCAGAATTCAGCAGGAAAGGTTCGAAAATAAGGATGAGTATGATCGTTTAAAAGATGTTTATATTGTTGATAACAAGCTTTTATCACACGCCAAGCAACATATGGCTGTCATGCATCCTTTACCTCGTGTAAATGAAATCAAGGAGGAGGTTGACTACGACCACCGTGCTGCTTACTTTAGACAAATGAGATATGGTCTGTTTGTTAGAATGGCCTTGCTAGCTATGGTGGTTGGCGTGGACATTTAAGCGCAAACATTTCATTGGTGAATACGTGCCACACGAAATGGGTACCATCTTTTTGTGGGGACTTCGGGTTGGGCCCTCTCGTGTATTACTTTTGCCGACGGAATAGTGCACATGCTTATTCAATGAACTTTACAACGTGTATAATATTTATAATTCGTAGCTGTTTAAACCAGCATTTGCTCTGCTTATTGAATCGCGATTTAAAGATCCTTTCTTTGGCTGTCATATTAAAGTGCTACCCAACGTTTAGAACGATCTTCAATTCTTACAATAGCATCAAGCTCCACCATGCCAGGTCTCTGATATTGTATCAACTCAAATCAATGTGATTTTTCATTGGCTAGAATACGTCCTCCCAGATGGCATCTATTTGAGTAATGATAAAGGCAGTATTATACAGAGACTCAATAAACCAGCTTTCATGTTTAAATGCTAGGAGGTGTTTCGGAAAGACTTGCTTAGGATACAACTGGGTACTGAACAATGACCTCATTAGAAATGCCATCTCGTCGAAAAATCAAAGGACCACCAGACTCGTAGATTCAAAGAGTTTAAAGGATGGTGAAAGCGATCGAAAATACGGAAAGGTGCAAGCACATCTAAGCGCCAGGCACGAAGCCTCACCAAGGAGAAGAAATTTGGTCGTAAAGTGGAATACAGGCACAGAAAGAGATAAGGCAGCTGCGAATTTAGTACTTGCCCAAATATTTCGGATGAATAAAACAGGAACCATCAATATTGTCGACCCAGTAAGTAAAAAGGTTGAAGAGACTAACATTCGTAATTTCGCAAAGGGAATCAATCTCAATGAGTTGGGATTCAGTATAGTTAATCTCGAGCAAGTGAATGAAAACACGCACGTACCACTCGTTAAACTGGTGGATCGAAAAACGGCTATGAAGAAGTATGCAGATGAGGTCGCAAAAAGAAAACGGGAGGAGCTAATTGGCATGGGAGTCTTAAAAAAGAAGCAAACCAAAACTAACGACACTGAGAAAGCAGAAGACGCAATTAAACAGATAAAGTTGTCTTGGCAAATCAAAGAGGACGACTTGACGAAACAGAAGGCACATGAGATAATAAACCAACTGAAAAGGGGTTATAAAGTACATCTCTATCTCGATGATAAAAACAATCTGAACTCCAACAATTGGGCCGCAAATTATGAAGAGACTAATCTAAAAAAATCAGAAGAAAAAAATGTACCCGCTAGCCAAATAGAACGCCGTGAGTCTTTATTGGAACAGCTTGAAGAAATCATTCAGGATTATTCTGTGCAACCCATAAAGGACGGAAGTGTTCACAGTAGAATGATAGTCAAACTAGCGCCTAAGCCAGTTATATATGATCAAAAGGCCAAAGATAGGCTAGCCTTAAGGGAACAGCGAAAAAAAGAAAGACAAGACAAATTGTTGAGAAGGATTGAAAGGAAGAAGCAGGCGATTTGAACTACTACTCAGCCGCAATTATCATAAACTCTTCAAATAAAACTGGAACTATCTTGCGCTTTATATCTTGTAAATAATCAACTACCCAATGTAAATATGTATTTTATTATATATAATGTATCTATTCGGATCTACTTTTCAAGACATCAGAATCGCACCTGTCAATTGATGCCCATTTAGATTACCGTAACCGAATTGCGGGACACCAATAATCAAATGGCCTTGTAAGTATGCCTTTAAGCTATGACCAAAATTGGTAACGCCTTTATCATCGACAAGTGGATTCACCATATGCAAGTGTTTCAAGCTGTTCACTAGGAGAACGTCGAGTTTCCAAAAGTTAACCGTTTCGTGAATCTCTTCCATTGAGATCTTCCAAATTGCGCCCTTACCCTCATAACTCCCAGGTGATGAAATGAAAATAGCTTCATCTTCATCACTGTATTCAATAGCAGCACCGAACCTGACACTGTAAATAACAGGCTCAGATTCAACAATGAGACTCAAGGTTAGAAAGTATTCTAGGAACCCATCACTTTCCTTATAGAGAAAAACCTTATTGAATAAGTGTTGTGAAACAATAATGAAATTGTCGCCATTGTAAGAAAATGTATGCAGGGTTTTACCGAACATACCATGAGTCTTTGATGAAACTTTCTCAAATTTAAAGGGAACATCTTCGCTAGGTAACATTATGTTTTTCTCCATCACAACATATTTGGGAAGGACATTATTCTGCAGTTCAGTGAGCTTGTAAGCAAATACAGCGCCTAAATTTTGACAAGTCACATACAAAAACCCTTTCTTATTCCACATAGACGAGGCGACTACATTAGCGCCAAAATGTTGATAAGGCACGGAAAAAGGACCGCCATGGAGCCTAATCGTGTTTATAGAAGATAAATCGATTGTCTTGTGCAGATTTTCAGTGGCCAAAAACGGAGCTATACTCGCTCCAAAGATAATCGTCACAGAACCCGTTTCGTTTATCCCATAGCTTTCGCCTGCCAACAAAAGCTCGGGGACTCCATCACCATCAACATCTTGAATTGAGGACACATAAAGCTGCAAAGCGTTGCCAGTCAATCCATCCTTAATGATAAGCAGCAATTCATCATTGTGATAAAATAACAAACGATTCAAGCCTGGCTCTGATACAATTAGGTAGTCGATGCTATTGAAAGAAAATTTGTTGACCCTCTTACCTCTCATAGAAGTAAAAGGTTCCAGAGTATTTGGATGAAGTGTCTGGGATTCAATTTCTTCGAGTGGAATCAAATAGACCGATCCTCGACTATTTTCCATCGGTGCTCCAACCGCCAGGTAAATCAAACCATCATTTTTAAATTTTCCAAGTTCTAAGCTTGTACCGAAGGATGAAAGAGAAACTGGTGGAGTAATAAGTTTGATGGTATTACTTCTATCTATTCTTAGTACTGCCGGAGAAATGGCATTCAAAATACTGGGAAGGTTTCCACAAAGTTCCAATTGACTCAGCATGTCTCGTGAGTCCATATCCTGGTCGAATAAGCGTCTAACTGTTGGTAGGCATTTTTGTAGCATCGCGATCAAATCAAATTCGCCGCCAAGCCAGCAATCTTGCATAAAATCGCGTGCTCTAGGAGATATTCCATATGCGACATTCAACAACTGAGCTCTTCTCTTGGTGAATGTGTAAATTTCACTTACTGATGCGGAAAGACCCCTCTTGGCACAAATATCTAGTTCAGTGAAAGAGATATCTTCATCGGTTAGCCCATTCCTGTATAAAATGTTCATGATATCAGTCTCATGAGGTAATGACCAATTGGCATTTGTATAGAACATCCATGCGCGACTTTGCGAATTTCTCATAACATTACTCAGACCAATAAATTCCCCCATCACGTCGATGAAATCATGAGCCTCGTCAATCCGGCCATCAAACTCGATCTCCGAAAGTACTCTAAGTAACCCATGCGATCTATAGCCCTTCACAAGAGAATGCCAAGAGGAATCTACGACTTGATGAGTGAATATCCCTAAAAGAAAGGCCTGCAGCCTAATAGAGTCCTGGCAATACCTGATTTTAGAATCAGAGCCATATGTTTCATGCCAATACTTGATAGAATCAATTATGAATGGAGGCCAATGAGTGACTTCTGCGAAATCACTTAATTTCTTGTTCGGTTTGCAGGAATACAACGAATCTGGGAAGAATGCACCCGCTTTCAACCATGGATAATAATCGTAGAGCTCTTCAGGAGCCACTCTAGCTAGGAAAGTTAAGTGAGAGGTAACGCCAGCACATTCCACCTTGTTGAAGTCCCAAATTAGTAACTTAAGAATGATAAATACTACCTCGAATAGACCGAAAACAAGCATCAAAACACGACAAATATCCTTCACCCCGGGTTTTTAAATCAAATTGTTAGACTTCAATATCACATGTGCCTATTCCCCGAAGTATATGTCCGCCTAATAATTATCTTACTCTAACAGATCCGTACTCTCTTTCTTCAATGATCTAAGGCGCTTCTACCTGCGAGGTAAGGGAAGGGGCGTTGCTTCACCCAAAAGATGAGCCACTAATGAAATCTAGACAAAAAGAAGCCTAAATGAAGAACAAGCCTGCCTTATGATTATTGGCGGATACTTGCCCTGGTGGTGGCAAAGTGCATGCATCGTGTGTACGGTTGTCTCTCTAAGCATATCAGGCTATTCGATAACCATGCACTTTTTAAATTATCGGAAACCACATGAACAACGCCTAAGTGTACGGATACAATTGATGGTCCCCATATTTTGCATAACCTGCCTCACGGCTACTCTATTTCCAAGCATATCGGGGATTTACTTTGATCCTATACGAGAGGTTTATGAAGCATTTGTCATATACACATTTTTTTCTTTGTTGATACTGATACTTGGTGGTGAACGTCGAATTATCACAGAAATTTGCCTTGAGCATGTACCATCTAGTCATGCAATACCAATATTTGGCCGGTTCATGAGAAAGATAGATTTGTCAGATCCTAGTGATTTTCTAATGGTGAAAAGAGGGATATTACAATACGTTTGGTTCAAGCCATTATATTGCTTGGGAAATTTTGTCTGCATATATTGGAAACATCCAAAATTAGAAATGGTGCTTTTGTTGTTATACAATTTGTCAGTTACGTGGTCTCTTTACAATTTAGCACTTTTTTGGAGATGCCTCTACGATGATTTGAAGCGTTTCAATCCTTGGAGTAAATTTCTGTGCGTCAAGCTAATTATCTTCGCTTCATATTGGCAAGGTATCATAATTCATGTGTTGAATTTGAGCAAGAAGACTAACAATGGCACGGAGTTCGATCAAGGCTATGTGTACCAAAATGGGCTATTGTGTGTTGAGATGGTGGGATTTGCGATCCTACACCTAGTTGCTTTCCCATGGAGAGTTTACGCAACAAAAAATATGCCGCTAAGCGCAAGGATGGATTATTTTCACTCATTGAAGGACTGCTTTGGATGTCGTGACTTAAAATGGGACTTTACTTACACGTTAATGGGTCCGACATACTACAACTACCGCAATTTCGAACCAACCGCTGAAAGCTCACTAATAGCCAGAGCGGATCCACACTCCAGAATGCGTAGATTACAGCAAGGTTACAGATTTGAGAATCAGGGAGAGAGTAGACACTGGGTTGACTATGGCAGCATCCCTTCTGAAAATAATGGTTCAGAATCTACCTACTCCCAAGACGAGGATGCGGAAAAGTGGGACGACAGTATTGCAGGTCAAGGTTATATCCCAAATGATCCTAATTATCCAGTTGTGTCTGATATATCGAAGGGCCATCGTTATAGTACTGATATCGATAAATTGAGAAGGGATGTAACCAGCCGAGCCAGCGTTGTGTAAAAATCAATCTGAGCGAGCGGCTGAAATATAGTGCCTTGATTCTTCAGATAGAAAGAGAAACGAAAGAATGTCTTGAGGATGTCAGAAACGGTAAGTGATTTTGTTTAAGCTAAAAATAATAAATTAACTGCTATAAAACTAGTGTCGTTAAAATATGTAGTTGTTCAAAGGCGCCTCATTTTTAATGGATTGCCATACTTCCTCAATTTCGGCGACTGCTTCCTTGGGTAATGGTCCCTCTTTAATCGCATTGAGTGTGTCAGATACTTGCTTGAAATTTTTGCCTCCAATGATCAGGCCATCTCCATATTTTGTGTCCAACGCAGAATGGAATGTGATCCATCTGTAAGCCAGATGAGCCAAAGGAATTTTGTACTTTTCTGAAATTTGATTCCATGTTTCCAGACCTTTGATCAGAGAAGGTCTATTGTATAATTTACTGTATAATTCACCAATCCTATTTGACTTATCGAATCTACCTTGCCCTTCTTCGATTTGTTTAACGCTCTTGACTAAGAAGCCTCCAGCGATGGGCGAATACGCATCAAATTCGATTCCATATTTTCTCAACAATGGAAACAAATTCTCCTCGATACCACGAGAGAATGCATTGTAATTACCCTGGAAAACAGTTGGCAGAACGTAATTTTTACTCTTGGCAAGTTCGTAAATTTTTTTGACATCTTCAGGAGAATAGTTGGATAATCCAAATCTCTTGAATTTGCCCTGTTTATACAATTGATTGATTGCCTCTAGAGTCTCCTCAATCGGAGTGTTTGGATCTGGTGCATGTAGGAAATAAGTTTCAACACTTTCGGTTTTCAACTCTTTGAACGATTCATCAATAGACTCAAATATTCCCTCCTTAGTCAAATTTTTCTCTCCAAACCCACGAGCCTTAGTTCCAATTGTGAAACTTTTAGACGCCCCTAATTCACCAATAGACTTTTCACTATTAGGATAAATTCTGGCGGTGTCCAATTCGTTGACACCATTGGCCTTCAATAAACTGAAAATTCTGTGGGCTTCTTCTTCTGGTAGGGAGGCCAGTGGAAAAGCTCCGTATATGATCTTGGGGTGGGTAGTCATGGTAGTGTATGTTCTTCGTTTGAGTGATAACGCATTCTATCTGACAAGAGTCTCAGTGTCAAGCATATCCTCGCCTTTTTATAGTAATTGTTTTCAGATTTAAGTTTAGGGGTAACACGCATTTATCCATTCAAGCCTTACTAATGGGGCGGTCTTGTTCCTTCTTATTCTCAACATTCCAAGATATTACTAAACATGGCGCTTGTTAGGCGGACTTCAAAACAAGCCACATCTAGAGACTGAAAAATAAGACAAAGCGGCAAGACATTGATGTTAAAGTGCTCCACAAAGATCAATTGATCGTTCGAGCAAGGTGAACAAGTTTTATCAATTGCCTAGGTAATATACATAGTTATTTACACTAATTGGGTAGGCATTGGGAATTGCCGCTTGGGCGGAGGCGGGAACTGAGATTGATTTCGAGGTGATTTCGTAAAAATATACAGGAGGAGGTTAAAAGTCGGTGGAAGAATTCGAATCAAATGATTTTTTCGTTAGAGATCAGGAAATGCTTGGCACACTCATAAGCTGTCCATGAAATTGCAGTTGCCGGCATGTTGGCAATAACTCTTGGCTTCAACCCCCGCCAAAACCCGCTCCAACCGTGAATTTTGAAGATAGCCTTAGTGGCTTTAGAAAAGGTATCTGCCTGCTTGAAAATCGGAAGAGAAACAGACTCGCTACCTCTTACTTGCAATACCGTCTTGATGCAGTCCAAAGGCGTCGTAATCGCTGCACATGTGGCGCCACTTATACCACCGCACATACAGTGTATCAAAGGGTTGTAATCATTCGATGGGTTCAAATATTTGACGGATGACTCGTAAATGACAAAGTTAAATGTGGCAAATGGTATATTCATTGCGATTGTGGTCGGATAGGAATAAAAAAACGCCATGAGACCCTCGCGGTGGTAAATCTGTTTCGCCACGTTGACCATTGACGAGGAAGTACTCAGTTGCATTCTTTGCTTTATGGTATCGAAGGGATTCATCAGAGCGTCTGCGGCGATCGTGGCTGTACTACCGCTAAGGGCCGTCTTCAAGGGCTGGTGTGTGCTGTAGTCCTGGGGATCAATCAATTGCGATTTGGCAAACTCGTACGTAGCAAAATAGACCGCATGAGCAGGACCTGCGCCCAATATCACAGACTGCACACCCTTCCAAAGAGCCATGGAACCTTCCGATGTGGAAATCTTCGATATCTGGGTGAGCATGCCTGTGGAGGCGTTCGATATGCTGTTGGCAGACTGTATTCGAGTCTTCAACGCGTCGATGGGGAACATCACTGCATGTTCCATTATCCCAGCAAACGCACCCGCAATCAATTGCGTCCACAACGGAGCATTCGAGGGTAACGATTCATAGTCTATCTCTTGAGCTGTAACACCTTCAGAAGTATTCATTCTTGGCTTCCTTCTGAGCGACAAGACGGACCTCCTATGTCTCCTATTTCTCCTACTTCTTCTATAATCTGGGATTTTCCTGATTAATTCTGAACCTCGATTTTTTCCCTGCGATGTGAAAAAAAGTCGACTAAAAATTTGTCATATTATAAACCCTTCTAGAATTGATAAAAAAGTGAAAATAAAATGAACCAGAGAGCGCAACATCTACTGTGACTGGCAGTGTACTTCTTTGATTATGTACAGCAGACTTACGCATGACACATGCATCGCCCACAAAATTGGAGGGTCAAAACGTAGGTGTTTTTCGAAATAATTAAAAAAGGGTGCGTCGCAACTGAATGAGGAAGCCCTGGCGACCCTGCTGGTTTACGAGTTCGCTCTCACCAGCTGCCCGACAAGAACAAGAAATAACCGCCTGAAGCGCTCTTTCAGCTGCCGTTCAGAGCACCACCATGCTCTTAAGCGACGGTCTGTAAGCACCGAGTCTTCAGTTGCCCTGTTATCTCTGTTTTACAGTGACACAAAGGATGTCCGTCCGGCTCTGGAACGAGCTGGCGCGTTAGCAAGGGCGAACGAGATCGCAACGTGCAGTTTCTGTGCCCACGTGACCGACGGAAGACGAGGTCTCCCCTTCCGCGGAAACGTGACTTGTTCCGTCATATGTGCGCCGGGTAATCTCTGCCGGTAGGATCATCTCCCTGGTCACTGATAACGAATATTGGACAACACCACATACTGACAGCTACTGGCGGATCGCCATCACATTCTTGATTGGCCAAGATGCCAATTCTCTCGAGATCTGTTCGAAATGCATGACCTCGACGTGGGTAGGCCAGCGGGGCATGCATCGACCAGGCTTCTCAAAGGTATATAAATGGCTCTAGGCAGGCAGAACAGTACTCGCTCTTGGGCCAGGAGGACTGTGCAATGATCGGTCAAGGTATGAGAGCAGGTGTTAAGGCGGTGAGGGCAGGTTCCTTGTCGGCGCCAATTTTCAAGAAGTCTCCGGGCAACTCTTTTGTGTCGTTCAAAGAATATAGACAGGCGGCTAAGACTTACGGCCCATTGAGTGCTTCTCTGGCCCAAAGAAGACATTTGACCCACACAGTCAAACATTGAACTCTTAACGATGAACTGTATATATATACAAACTCTCTATATAACGGCATAATTTAATGATTGAATTTTTCATGACATAATGTTTAGTGCTGAAAACACAACGGGGCACACCGCGACCACGGTGAAGGGAACGCCTGCGTAGATTATGAATCTACCGACAATGTCGATCTTGGCTTCTCCGATGTAGAGTGGGCATTGTGTCTCGCTTGTTTCTTTCACTTTCTCGTGCTGAAGATGCTTATCCCTTCTATCATCTTTCATCCCAACAACGCGAGTAAGCACGGTGTAGACCAGAGGCTTGCTTATCACGTATTTCCAGATGGCGATCACCGGGACGCCGACCACCAGTCTGTAGAAAAAAAATCTCAGTCCATTCTGGAGCCCCATCCCGGAGCCCGCTCGGATGCCTAGGTTCTCCAAAAACCATTCGCTGCACTCGATGCCACTGATGACGCCGACAAACGCGACGCTGTCTTGGAAGCACGGGCACTCGTCAACTGGCCTGACATGGAGGAACAGTATTGCCAGCCCAAATGAGATGCTCAGCAGCGGAAGCCACATGTAGGTGCCATATTCAAACTCCGAGAGAAAATGGCCCAGGACAAATTTCATAGTGAAACAAAATACCCCCACTAGCGATCCGCTCACAACATCGAGCAGTCCGTGCATACCACAATAAATTCTACCGACAACCAGTGTGAGATAGTACCCTATCGCAGCTAATGTCAAGACTAATTTGAGTAGCAGAGAGCTTTGCGAGGATTCCCAGATACGCCACAGCAAAAGCAGCGTCACTGCTGTTGCATTGGCAGAATGCGAGCTTGGGGCGCCGTATTCCATCGTCGTGTATGCACTGAAAGTGATTCGGTGTAGTGGGGGGGACCTCGGTCTGGGCAAACACCAGTAGTCTTTTAGGTAGCCACTAATATAGATCGAGTAGCCCAATAGATACACCATATCACGCACCATCCCGAAATGTCCTATGAAGGCAGGTATTGGTAAACATAGTACATAAAATGTGTGCGAACCCAGTACTGAAGTGTAGGCGAAAAAAAAATCTCTCAACTTGGTTCTGTGTGCAGACTGCCAATGGTAAAGCCCCGGAGATTGTGTGTCCGTAAATCTTAGAAGGTACTGTCTCATAGCAAACCGCATTGGTGACATCTTGGATTTGAAATGCTCAGGAGGATGATTACCAGGGTCCTTCAACATATATTTTTGCAGAGTGTCCTGGGGTTCCGAGAGACCTCGAGGCCGCATTGCCTCTTCTACTGTCATATTTAGGATAAGACGGTTCTCCTAGATGATTACTATGCAATTGTAAGCTATCGCTTCATCTAGAGAATACTGGGAGATCGAATCTACGATATACATAAACGCATCTTCCTTAAAGTGTTCCCATGTTTTTTTTGATGCTGAAAAAGTAGATTTCCATTCCCGAAGAAAATACTGCCATGAAGCAAGCAATGCCCAGTTGATAAAAGACGAACATCCATCTGACAACCATAGAAGGTAGTTTCGTTACAACTTGTCTTGAAACACCTATTCAAGCTAAATCAAATGTTCATCTTGACATAGTGCGGTGGTTAGCGACGGGCACCATATACCACTGCGCCAATGCGCAACGAAACGTGTAAGATCAGGCCGAAGATGGCACGACTTTTAATTTCAGAGCCTGCCATTTATGATCTACGACACGGGGACCCTGGTGGCATACCGATGTGTGGGTCAAGATCCGACGAAGGGGGATCAACTTTCAGCCCGCACGTGCAAAGCTTATAATTGCGGTCCAGGGCGACGGCTAACTGTGCAGTGCAAACTGCAACGACCCTCCCCCTACCAGGTGTCCAGTTCTATCGAATTTCCTACATTCACCCAAGACTGCAAGCGGCCCCCCTCCCCTGAAACACCCAACGAACAAGACGAATCAGCAATCACAACTCCTTTTGAAGGATCATTTCATGTCTTCAAGGCGCCTATAATGTTTCTCTTAGACACCTTTGCCTCAGTTCTTGATGCCATTGCTTTTCCCTCAGACTAGGTGTGATTTGCAATTACGTCAGTGCGGATCGGCATTCTCTCCAACGGACTCTCTTCCTTAGTGCTGCTTTTTTGATTTGCATAGGCAAATTCTCCTTGTTTTGGTCTTGTCGCACCAGAGACTGGCCAAGGGAAGCATCGGAAACAACAATCCACTTCAGTGTCGGGTTAAGGGCTCAATCCCTAATATTCATTTCTTACTCATCGCTCTTCAACTTTGTCGCTCGTATAGCATGAGTCCGGTTGTTATTGGAAAAGAAACTAAATGGTAGAAATATGCGAAGTTTACAACAAATAGTCTCTCATTTGTTGACACTAGGCGAAAATTTATGATATATTGCCTCTGGATTGGCTGAAGTTCATTGGCATAGCTAATAGGAAGTTGATTGCCGATGACAAATGGAGCATCAGATCCTATGGATCTGCTGATGGTGAATACAAGGAGAACCGAGCACAGCGGTGACTTCTCCAGCGAATTAACCCGCGAAGAATCCTTGCGTTCCACGGTGCCTTATGATGAATCAGAGACCACGCTTGAAGAGAAAAGTATTCAAAGAATGCCTACTGCTTTTGCTAGAACGCTTTCTTCCATTCCTAGTTTTGAACAAACGAAAAAATGCACGGATATGGCAGACTGCCATTTGAAAGTAGTGGTCGTTGGCGATGGTGGTGTCGGGAAGACGTGTTTACTGAAGTCCTATGTTCAGAGGGAATTTCCCACAGACGATGTACCCAATGTCTTTGAGAATTATACAACAAAGATTGAAGGGCCTAAGAATAAAGTTATCGAGTTGGCCCTGTGGGACACTGCCAGTCAGGAAGAGTTCAATAGGATGAGGCCACTATCATATTCTGGTGTGGATATAGTAATGGTGTGCTATGCTGTCGACAACAGTAAATCGCTGGCGAGTGTTAAAGACGTATGGTTTCCGGAGGTTAAACATTTTTGCCCGGATATTCCGATCATGCTTATAGGAATGAAATCAGATTTAAATGTGAGAAATTTTAATTTCAAGACGAATACCAAAGAAATGGTAAATCTGGAAGTGGCAGAGGCAACTGGCAAGAAGTTAGGTGCTTTTGTTCATATACAATGTTCATCAAAAAACAAGACTAATGTTGATGAACTTTTTAACATAGCATTGAATGCTGGGCTGTACGATGTATTATATGGACCTAAAGAATTCCCTCCTGTTCTAAAGAACCCTTTCAAGAAAACTGTATCCCTTAAGAAATCTAACTCGGATATCAAACCCAACCGCGATAAGCTTGATGATAAAAAAAAGCATAAGTGCGTGATTCTCTAATGCGAAAGTATTGTAGAATACGTATAAGTAGTCTCGTACTAACGAACCCGTAGTATGTTCTACGTATATCGGGCCTCTTATCCTGGGGCATTTCGATCTCCAAAACTTTCTGTTTTATACATTTTAATCTTACTTAATGCTAATATATAATAATAAACAAGTACTTTATCACTTTGCGCCTCACATGGCCTATATTCTAGGCAGATTGGTTGCTGCGGTCGGAAGTTGATATACATTCCGTCGCTTTCGTCCCTTTATAAGGATAATCCGGGCCCGTCAAGTCTCCCAACAACAAAGAGATAAGGAAATAGGCGAAAAAAATCACGTACACTTCATGAAGGACAACAGCGATTTAGAAAGCGTTCATCCTAAATGGAGAATAGCTATTGATAGAGGCGGAACATTTACTGATTGTATAGGAAACCCCGGTACAGGGAGGCAAGAGGATGATATTGTTATCAAATTACTTTCAGTGGACCCAAAAAACTATCCAGATGCTCCATTGGAGGGGATAAGACGAATTTTGGAGAAATTCGAAAACAAGGAGATTCCTCGTGGAACTCGGCTGGATATTTCAAATGTTGAAAGTATCAGAATGGGTACTACTCTAGCAACAAACTGTGCCTTGGAAAGAAATGGCGATAGATGTGCCTTTGTCACGACCAAGGGATTTAAGGATTCCATCTTGATTGGGGACCAAACAAGACCAAGTATATTTGAACTAAATATCAAGAAGCCGGGGCCATTGTATGAAATGGCAATTGAAATTGATGAGCGTGTGACATTAGAAGACTTCTCTGAAGATCCTGAAGGAAACCATTCGTCCGCCGATTCTGCCTGCGACACGGTCACCGGTAATAGTGGAGAGGTCGTAAGAATTCTGCAAAAGCCAGATGAATTTCAAATAAAATCAGCACTTAAACTGGTTTATGATTCGGGTATTAGGTCAATAGCGGTGGGCCTGCTGCATTCTTTTACTTACCCTATTCATGAACATATAGTTGCAAAAATTGCCAAGGAGATGGGATTTACTCATATCTCCTTGTCTTCATCAGTTTCCCCAATGATTAAATTTATACCAAGGGCACATAGTGCAATAGCTGACGCTTATTTAACACCAGTCATCAGACGCTACCTAGATAGTATCGAAGAAGGTCTTTTGAATACTGAGAACACTAGTATTCAATTTATGCAATCTGATGGTGGTCTGGTTGACGGTCACAAATTTTCTGGGTTGAAGTCTATTCTATCTGGGCCCGCAGGCGGTGTCGTAGGGTACTCAAGTACTTGTTACGACAAGACGAATAATATCGCTCTGCTTGGCTTTGATATGGGTGGTACCTCCACGGATGTGAGCAGGTATAGCGATGGTAAATTGGAGCATGTTTTCGAGACCAAAACGGCCGGAATCGTGATCCAATCCCCTCAATTGGACATAAACACAGTTGCTGCTGGGGGAAGTTCAAGACTGTTCTGGGCAAATGGCCTTTTTAGAGTTGGGCCAGAATCTGCGTCCGCCGATCCCGGGCCGGTAGCTTACCGTAAAGGGGGTCCATTGACTATCACAGATGCAAATCTGTTTTTGGGTCGACTGGTACCTGAGTTCTTTCCCAAGATATTTGGACCGAATGAAAATGAGACTCTGGATCTTAATTCCACAACAAAAAGGATCTTAGAACTGACTAGGACTATAAATGATGAATTGGGATCTCATATGACTCCAGATGAGGTTGCTGATGGGTTTATAAAGGTGGCAAACGAATCTATGGCAAGACCCATTAGAGCTCTCACGGAAGCCAAGGGTCATATAGTATCGCAACATATATTAGTTACGTTTGGAGGGGCTGGTGGTCAACATGCAGTGGCTGTGGCCGATTCACTTGGCATTCATGTGATTTTAGCTCACAGGTATTCGTCTGTTTTATCAGCCTATGGTATCTTTCTAGCAGATGTGGTAGAAGAAAGACAGGAGCCATGCTCATATATCCTGGGTGAGTCAGGTACTCTTGCAGCCATACATCTCAAATTTGAACAGCTCTCCGGGGAGAGCACGCGCATTCTTGTGAAACAAGGCTTCCCAGTATCGGCGTTATCTTATGAAAGATACTTGAATCTGAGATATGAAGGAACTGAAACTGGTTTGATGATTTTGCAACAAGGAGATGAAGAAGATTTTGAATCTTGGTTCAACGCTGCACACAAGAGAGAATTTGGATTTTCATTCAGCGATAAAAGAATAATTGTGGATGACATAAGAGTGAGAGCAATAGCCAACTCTAATGTAAGATCCGAGGAATCTGTGGACGAGCAGTTGAAGAAGTATGAGCGTAGACTTGTATCAGTTTCAAAAGAAGCGAGTTTTTTCAAAAAGGTTTTTTTTAATGGCTCTAGAGTTGACACTCCGGTGTTTCGCATTGAGGATATGCAATATGGAACTGTGGTCGATGGTCCTGCTATTTTGGCCGATGGAACCCAAACCAATGTTATACCGCCCAATGTGGAAGCGACAGTACTGAAATCGCATATTTATATTAAATTGCTTGATAAAGAATCCTACAACCTCACTCGGATTGACAAAAATAAAATAGATCCTATTTTATTGTCGATTTTCGGATATAGATTCATGGATATTGCCTTGCAAATGGGAACCCAGCTTCGCAAAACGTCAGTATCTACAAATGTTAAGGAAAGATTGGATTTCTCATGTGCCATTTTTGATCCGAGTGGCGCTTTGGTTGCCAATGCGCCACATATTCCAGTTCATCTGGGATCCATGTCGACTTGTATAGCTATGCAAGCAGAATTATGGAGAGGTAAGTTGAAACCAGGTGACGTAATAGTCACCAATCATCCAGAAATCGGTGGGACTCATCTGCCCGATATAACTGTAATTTCGCCAGCGTTTTCAAAGGAAACTGGGGAAATCAGCTTTTACGTTGCATCTAGAGCTCATCATGCTGACATTGGCGGAATTCTTCCTGGATCTGTTCCCCCAAATTCCACTCAACTATATGAGGAGGGGGCAGCTATTTACTCTGAACTTATTGTAAAAGAAGGCAAATTTCAAGAAGAACTGATTACGGACTTGCTATTAGTAGAGCCAGCCAAATATCCTGGTTGCTCTGGATCCAGAAGAATAAGTGATAATATTAGTGACCTAAAGGCGCAAATCGCCGCAAATAATAAAGGTGTACTTTTAATTTGTAAGCTAATCGACGAGCAAGGTTTTAATGTTGTTGTCAGGTATATGGGAGCCATTCAGGACAATGCCTCTCGCACTATTAAGAAGATGTTGAAGCAAATGGCCGATCATTTTCAGGCCACGGAGTTTACTGGAGAGGATCATATGGATGATGGTACCGTGATCAAACTAAAGGTTTCTATGAATGTGGAAGAAGAAAAATACACTTTTGATTTCACTGGAACCAGCCCACAGGTATATGCCAATACTAATGCACCCGAAGCCATAACGCATTCTGCGGTATTATATTGTTTGCGTTGCTTAGTCGCTGAGAATATTCCACTCAATCAAGGATGCTTGCGGCCAGTCGTGATAAAAATTCCAAAAGGCTCCATACTTTCTCCGACAAAAGGTGCTGCAGTGGTTGGTGGCAACGTTTTGACCTCTCAAAGAGTTACCGATGTTGTATTGAAAACGTTCAAAGTAATGGCTGATTCGCAAGGTGACTGTAACAACTTCACTTTTGGAACCGGTGGCTTGGACGCCGCGACAGGTAGAGTGGCTAAGGGGTTTGGGTATTATGAAACAATTTGTGGAGGTCATGGGGCAGGTGCCCCTTCTTGGAGAGGACCAGGTTGGAATGGGACTGATGCAGTTCATACCAACATGACAAACACAAGAATGACGGATGTCGAGATTTTTGAGCGGAGATATCCCGTTTTGCTAACCAATTTCTCGGTGAGAAGAGGTTCTGGCGGCCAAGGAAAATTCAATGGGGGCAATGGTGTCATTAGGGATATTATGTTTCGCTCCCCAGTACAAGCCTCGATTTTATCAGAGAGAAGAGCTATTGCACCACACGGCCTAGAGGGCGGATCGGATGGTGCAAGGGGATTGAACTTGTGGATCCGGCATAGCGATCAAAGTGTGATTAACATTGGAAGCAAAAGCACCGTTAGCGTCGAGCCAAATGACCGCATCATTATCATGACGCCCGGTGGAGGAGGTTGGGGAAAGCAGTGAAAAGAGGAGAACGTGCTTTCCACCACCAATAACTTGTCTTTATTCAGTTTTTTATCATCAATTAGTGATACCATATGTAACATCTCAACATCTTGTCGTTTTAGTCACTCTAAAAATATGATGCCTGCTGCCGCCGAGGGTTCAACCGTATGTCACGTGAAAGATTAGACGTCATTTCGGACGTCTCTTTTTTTTCACGGGCTCGATCGATGCAGCTCATGGTCATCGCATAATATTGAAAAATTGATGATATCTAGATGCGTTAGTAGACTTTCTGCTAATAGCCTATGCTCTCCATTGGGAAACGTACTCTTAACTGTGTATCTTCCCTTGCTAAGCTTGAACTTTTCTCAAGAGGGACTGTGCGTTATAATATGACTGTGGAAACAACTCTCGCCGGAGAGGATGTCTCGCTGATCCCCAAGCGTCCTTTGGCCACGTCTACACAACCTCAAAGGAACAAGAAACCCAAGAAGGCTAAATTGAAGAAATACAAGGCTAAAAAAGTGGACGCAACTTCACCTCTTGGAGTTTTGCAGTTTGAGATTGATGAACTCTTGGAAGCGCAGAGTTTGAAGCGGGATAATGTATGCAATGACGTCTCTGCGATCCTTAACGATACATCAACAATTGACGGACCTGTAGCAAGAGCGTATCACCGTGAAGTAGAAAACGTCAAGGTGATAAAATTGGGCTCTAATGGAGACGGTCTGGGAATCATCGACAATCCTGTTGAAGACAATAAGAAGCAAGTCGTTATAATCCCATTTGGTTTGCCGGGAGATGTTGTTAAAATCAGAGTTTTCAAGACTCATCCACACTATGTAGAAAGTGATCTGTTAGATGTGATTGCCAATTCGCCCATGAGAAAGGATGACTTGATCAATTGCAAATACTTTGGTAAATGCTCCGGCTGTCAATTTCAGTTTCTCGATTATGAGAAGCAGTTGGAGTTGAAAAGAATGACAATATCTCAAGCTTACAAGCATTTCGCGCCGCGTCTCTTGAGCGATGGCTTACTGCCAGATATCGATTCAACCATTGGATCGCCTTTGAAATTTGACTACAGAACCAAGCTGACACCGCACTTTGACGTTCCAAGAAAGGTCAAGGTTTTGGAAACAAGGCCACCGCTTGGGTTTGGTCAAAAAGGAAGGCCCAGATGGAGAAAAGATACGGAACATATAGGTGGCACTTCATCCATACTTGACATAGAAGAATGCCCCATCGGAACGCCGATAATTAACAAAGGAATGAAAAAAGAGAGAGAGATATTCGAGAAGGATTTCACGAAATATAAAAAAGGTGCCACGATATTATTGAGAGAAAACACTACTCTTTTAGACCCATCAAAAGATGCCAAAGTCCAATTAACCTCAGATGGCTCAAAGGATACTGACGGGACTTTGAGCTACATAGAATCTTGGGATAGCGTGCATGACCAAAAACTGGCTAAAACCTGTGTCACGAATACCAGACAGATTGTCACCGAATATATTGATGGTTATACGTTCCAGTTCAGTGCAGGAGAATTTTTTCAAAATAACAACTCTATACTACCATTGGTAACAAAATATGTGCGCGAGAATCTACGAATAGCAAACTCTAAGCCAGATGATGAACACCATCTTGTTGACGCATATTGTGGTTCAGGCTTGTTCAGCATATGCAGTTCGAAGGGTGTCAACAAAGTAATTGGAGTTGAAATCTCAGCAGATAGCGTCTCGTTCGCTGAGAGAAACGCCAAAGCAAATGGTATCGAGAATTGTAACTTCATTGTGGGAAAAGCGGAGAAGTTATTCGAGTCAATTGACATACCAAACGACAGAACGTCTGTGATTCTGGACCCTCCCAGAAAAGGCTGCGACGAATTATTTTTAAAACAGTTGTCAGAGTACTATCCTGCGAAAGTCGTCTATATCTCCTGTAATGTTCACTCACAGGCAAGAGATATCGAATATTTTTTGAAAGCTACGGATAAAGGTAAAGACTACAAGATAGAAAGTCTGAGAGGGTTCGATTTTTTCCCGCAAACTCACCATGTGGAGAGCGTCTGCGTTCTCTCTAGAAAATAATATACAAGTATATAGAGAGAAGTCTTATTTATTGCCCATATTTGTCACGAGAGCGGCGATGATATCTCATTTTGGTGACTGTCGCTCAGAAGTTGCATCCGTACATTTGCATAACATCTGTACACCCTGTTTTCACTAAATTTCTGCTTTAAAAAAAGATGCTTTTCAGCGTGCTCGCCCGCGATGTACGACGCTTTGTATGGCCAGGTTGGACAGACTTCACCTTGGAATCAGACCGCTGCAAGGCCCAGACAACGTGAATATTCCAAGCGAATTGATGAATTTCAAGCATTCGGGCTAGTGAAAACAAGTGATTAGCTGAAGAATAGCTTTTTGATCATTAATTAGAAATATAACGTGTATCAACGAGCCAAGATGGAAAACGATAAGGGTCAATTAGTATGTGGATATAATTCCTTTAGAACTGAACAATGATGGGAAGACCAAGGCGAACCGTAAACCAGTGAGACAAGGAGGAACCTATACAATACCGTCTCGAATCAAGTGCCAGATCGACGATAAATGAACTAAACACCTTTTGAAAGACTTGATTCAGAGAGAGGAAAGAAGTGAAAAACGCAAAACAGGAAACGCAAGATAGTGCGACACTTGTAGCCGTAAACTTCGCGGGCTAATGATTGTACTATGAACTCGTCTCTGGAATTCCATATCCCATGTTCACGTCAAATGTTTCGATAGTTCCTTGATTTACTAACAAGAATTTTCAACTCTTATATCTAGGTCGAACTTTACGTTCCAAGAAAGTGTTCCGCCACTAACAGAATTATCAAGGCCAAGGACCATGCCTCTGTGCAAATCAACATCGCCAAGGTCGATGAAGAGGGCCGTGCCATCCCAGGTGAATACATCACTTACGCTTTGTCTGGTTACGTCAGATCTAGAGGTGAAAGTGATGACTCTTTGAACCGTTTGGCTCAAAACGATGGTTTGTTAAAGAACGTCTGGTCTTACTCCCGTTAAGTTGAGGATATGCTATACTATTCTTCTACATTTAAACTTCTATAGCCAAAACCTAGGTACGTTTTTTAAGCAGAAAAAACTAATATATACTGTGTTTCATTGCATTGTAATACATGATATAACATGCCCTTGCTTCGGCCTGATGAGATCCGGATCTCTGCATCTGCATCTTATATTTCTTCTGCTGATCCGACATTGCCGTAGTTTGAATACGCTCCTCCCCGCTCCCCACAAATTTGCTTAGTATCTGCAAGAAAAATTCACGTAGGTGTAACCTGTAACCAGAAACTTGTGAAATAGCAGGGAAGCTTGAACACACTAATATTATTTGCAAGTCGGGCACTTAAGAAATAAATCTAGTCGGTACGAATTCATTTCACTAAACAAATCAAACAAGCACATGTCTAGAAGTTTCGGGGTTGCGACCCTGTTATATTCGACCGATTACCTACCAGGGGTATTTACTCTGGGCTATCAACTAAAAAAGTTGTTAAGAGATAAGGGGGCTTTCAAGGCCTGCTTGATAGTGACAAAACCGTTATACCAGAATGATCTAAGTGATTTATCAAAGAAAATTCTCGAGGAGCTATTCGATGAGGTTGTGCAAGTGGACCCCTTGAAGGATCAAGATTTATTTATGGAACAAAATGCTTCAAATTTGAGTTTGCTTCGCAGGCCTGAACTTGCATTTACGTTTATTAAGGCTCGTCTTTGGGAGCTAATCCAGTTTGATAAAGTCCTGTACCTCGACGGTGACACGTTGCCGCTTGATGAAGGGTTTATCAAAATATTCGATGTTATCCCGGATCAAAAGAGCTCTCAAGTGGTCGGTTCGCCGGATATTGGCTGGCCAGATATGTTCAATAGCGGGGTTCTGATGTTAGTGCCAGACATGGAAATGGCTTCGCGTTTGCAAAGGTTTCTGCTAAATCATGTTTCGATGGACGGTGCCGATCAAGGGATATTAAACCAATTTTTCAATCCTTGCTGCTTTATGGGCACAACCGATGGTCTTGGGAAGGAGGTTAATGAGTGGGTGCGTTTGCCATTTATCTACAATGTTACGATGCCTAATTATGGTTATCAAAGCTCTCCCGCCATGAAGTACTTCAAGGCACAAATAAAGCTGGTACATTTCATAGGCGAAAATAAACCATGGAAAGGCTGGTCGCAAACAAATGCCAACGGTTACTCCACGCTCTGGTACAAAGTTAACAAGGCCTTCCAGGAGGAATACCAACTCACAAAATGCTTCGAGGAGTTAAGGGTCGAAGAGAAACCAAAGGAAAGGCTATGGGATCCCACGGCGTATTACCGACAACAAAGCCAGGACCGCAAGAGCGCTGAGGTTGGCATCCTTAACTCAGCCGCAGATAGAGTAGGTGTTCAAAGAGGTATGACAGTAGACGCGCCAGAACGTGTATTTTCAAAAGAAACCAGGACCCAAACGATATTAATGGAGAAAGCGTCCATTGAAGACTTCCGCTCAAATCAAAATCATAGCTTTGACCCGTATTCCGAGCCAGAACGCGTATTTCCTGCTGAGACTGGCGCTGCAGCGCTTCTGAACGGTTCCGATGACGTCGGCGGCTCAAATGACCAAAGTTCGACTGCAACTTATGCCCAACACGAGACAACACCTGAAAGAGTTTTCCCTCAGGACGCATCGGCGCAGCCTCATTCAGCAATCACATCTTCGACTCATGAACGTGTTTTCCCCGAGGACACAACGAGTACAAGTGTGGCACAAAGTTCTTTTGCTAATGAATTTGAAGCTCTGAGGCACTCTCGCAGCAACAATCCTCATGGTGCGGCTCTCAACAGAGAATACGTTGATGGTATGGTAAAATGCGTCGAAGACGCAGAATCCATGTTAAGAGAGAGATCGCCACCTAGGGACTCCCCTATCGAGAGAACGTTAGCCTTTATTCGAGAGGAATCTCGGGAACAATCGTGGCCGCCTCACATTTTCGATTGGGAAGACACTGACTATTTAGCTAACGTAGAAAGAGCGTTTCCGGATAAGTCGTGAAATCAATCGTCCTCCGCGATTGTGATTTCTTTAGCTTAAGTTCCACTTGGCCTCCTGGATCATCGTTGGTGATTTTTCAATTGATACAGGAGCTCAATGCTATTATATACAGCATAGTTTTAATATTATTAACCCCAGCATAGTGATCGCCTGCAGATATGCAATTTATGCCTCTTCCATATCACCGTCATTGTTAACGATGAATCAACGTGCATGGTGACTGAAAATTTTTTAAACGCTGCAAAGCTCTACCTTTGATGAGCTTCATGATATTGTAGAAAATTTAAATCCTTACTCTATCAAAGTTTGGTTTCATTTTCTCATAGCATCAGATCTAGTTAAACTAGTAGCGTAACAGATATAATAAAACCATTGCGCAATATGTCTGCTGAAGGAATTACTGAAGTTGAAGAGTCTCAAATCTTAACCAACTATGACAAGGTTGTTTACAAGTTTGATGACATGGACTTGAAGAACGAATTGTTGAGAGGTGTTTTCGGTTACGGTTTTGAGGAGCCATCCGCTATCCAACAACGTGCTATCTTGCCAATTATCGAAGGTAACGATGTCTTAGCTCAAGCTCAATCTGGTACTGGTAAGACCGGTACTTTCTCTATCGCTGCCTTGCAAAGAATCGACAGCGAATTGAAACATCCTCAAGGTTTGATTTTGGCTCCAACCAGAGAATTGGCTTTGCAAATCCAGAAGGTTGTTATTGCCTTAGCTTTCCACATGGACATCAAGGTCCACGCTTGTATTGGTGGTACTTCATTTCAAGAGGATGCCGAAGGTTTGAGAGATGCTCAAATTGTCGTCGGTACTCCAGGTCGTGTTTTCGACAACATCCAAAGACGTAAGTTTAAGACCGACCACATTAAGATGTTCATCTTAGATGAAGCTGATGAAATGTTGTCTTCTGGTTTTAAGGAACAAATTTACCAAATTTTCACATTGCTACCACCAACCACTCAAGTCGTTCTTTTGTCTGCTACTATGCCAAATGATGTCTTGGAGGTTACCACTAAATTCATGAGAAACCCAGTTAGAATCTTGGTTAAGAAGGATGAATTGACTTTGGAAGGTATCCAACAATTTTACATCAACGTCGAAGAAGAGCAGTTCAAATATGACTGTTTGACCGATTTGTACGATTCTATCTCTGTTACTCAAGCTGTTATCTTCTGTAACACCAGAAGAAAGGTCGAAGAATTGACCCAAAAATTGAAGGCTGACAACTTCACTGTTTCCTCCATCTACTCTGACTTACCACAACAAGAAAGAGATATTATCATGAAGGAATTCAGAAGTGGTTCTTCAAGAATTTTGATCTCCACTGATTTGTTGGCTAGAGGTATTGATGTTCAACAAGTGTCTTTGGTTATCAACTACGATTTACCAACAAACAAAGAAAACTATATTCACAGAATTGGTAGAGGTGGTCGTTTCGGTAGAAAGGGTGTTGCTATCAACTTTGTTACCAACGAAGATGTTGGTGCTATGAGAGAAATCGAAAAGTTCTATTCTACTCAAATTGAAGAATTGCCAGCTAACATCGCTGAATTGTTTTAAACAGGAACTTAATATATTACTGGATTATGCTCTTATTTTATCTTTAACTTCTCTTCTTTCTGTTTGCGTTGATACTACTTTATGTCTTTAGTCTCAAAACGAGATTGAAATCTATCTACTTTTAAACTACATAGTTATGTAAATATTTAAAAGGGCTAAATTTTTAGTGTGAAACTCTATTCTATGTGACGCCAATGAAAGACTAGATTCTTACTGTGTGGTCTCAGATTCGTGTTTTTTTCACTTCGGTCATCGGTTTCAGCTCATCCCGTTCGACATAAAAGTGAAAAACTGTAGATTGGTCTCGAGGACAAGAGGCAACCCATTGATCACAACTCATCGCAGCTATCGCATCCCACGTTTCTCGATGGCTCCCGCTCCAAAACTTACTCAAAGCGAAACTCCAAGGAAAGCTCTGGACTCTTTGCTGGGGCACTGTAAAGTAGATCCCCATTTACAACATGACAAAAATGTTCATATTATCATGAGCATGAGTAAAAAAATGGGGGTCCAGAATGATAGCATACCTCGTATCATACCATTAACGTCCTGTAAGCTTAATAAACCGAAAGATTTACGAATTCTACTCATCACAAAGGATCCCTCTACCATTTATCGTGACACTTTGACAAAGGACGATACTACAGCCGATCTTTTCAAGGAGATAATCAGCCTCAAAGGATTAAAGAGGAGATTTAGAGGGGTCAAAATGAACCACATTTATAAAGAGTTTGACTTGCTAGTCGCAGATTTTAGAGTACATCATTTATTGCCAGCTGTGCTAGGTAAAAGATTCTACAGCGGCAATAAAAAACTACCGTATGTGATTCGAATGTCCAAGGAATCTATGTCAAAAGCTAAGAAATCCATAGACGAGTGTGATGCCGCATATGTAAAAGCTCAGTTGCGGAATATATGTAGAAACACTTCGTATGTTCCCAACAATGACAATTGTCTCAGCGTCAGGATAGGTGAAGTGAACAAAACACCCGTGAATGAAATGCTGCATAACATACAGGACATTGTTAATTTTCTAACTGATAAGACAAAAAAACCTCAAGGTGGTATAGTAAAAGGAGAAATCACTTCCATATTCATTAAGACTACCAACAGTCCAAGCTTGCCCATATACGAAAATGTGCCTAAGGCCGCCGCTGTTTATGAGGATGAAGATTTGAGACTTTGATAAATATTTACATATATATATATATATTAAAACCAGAAGTTGTTTATATATTGAATACTCCATTTGTCCTTATTTCAAAAGTGTTGATATTCACATCAGTGCACCTTTTGCGGATCATACGTATACTTCCAGCGATGCATTATGAAAAATATTTGGATTGAAAATCTTGAAAAACCTCTGAAACTAGCTGAAGGCATCGAGATAGGGTTTTATAGGGGAATCGATTAATGTTTGCATTCATATGAGGAAAGTGTATTTATTTTTGGCAATAGGCGCCGGTGTTACTGGTATTCTTTTGGCCAGACTGTTTTCTGAAGTTCTAAGAAGTTGTTACAAACAACGTAAGATGGAGCAGTCTTTTTTCCAAAAATCAAGAGACGTAATTACAAAGTACGATTCAAAACGTCAGAGAAACATGTTGAAGCCTCTGAAGCTATCAACAAATACTTATGATGATAGCGCACTTCTTTGGGAAGCTAAGAAGAGCAGTGACAGAGAGAACGCTACACTACTGATGTTAGTGCGAAATTGGGAGCTTCCTGGTGCTTTACGGTCAATGAGATCACTGGAAGATAGATTTAATAAAGACTTTCATTATGACTGGACTTTTTTGAATGATGTGCCATTTGACTCTGAATTTGTGGAGGCCACAACTGCAATGGCAAGTGGGAAAACGCAATATGCATTGATTCCCTCAGAAGATTGGGACCGTCCTCAAGAGATTGATGAGGAAAAGTTTGAAAAGCGGTTACAATCCCTACACGATAGAGGTGTTTTATATGGAGGTTCAAAATCGTACAGAAATATGTGTCGATTCAACTCGGGCTATTTCTTCAGGCAGAAGTTACTAGATGGCTACGATTACTATTTTCGTGTTGAACCGGAAGTCGAGTATTTTTGTGATTTTCCCTACGATCCTTTCAAAATTATGAGAGAAAATAACAAAAAATACGGATTTGTAATTAGTCTACACGAATATGAGGACACTATCACGACGTTGTGGGATGTGGTTGAGGATTACATGGAAGAGAATAGCGCAGATACTAATATGCACACCAACTCTTACAAATTCTTAACTGACAATTCTATAATAGGCAAATACTCTCCGATTGTGGATTCGAACAGTGACTATAATTTGTGTCATTTCTGGTCTAATTTTGAAATCGGTGATTTGAATTTCTTCAGAAGTGAAGAATACAAGAGATTTTTTGAATTTTTAGATGCTAGAGGTGGATTTTACTACGAAAGATGGGGAGATGCGCCCGTACACAGCATAGGTGTGTCATTATTATTGAATCGTGATGAAATTATACATTTTGATGAACTTGGTTACAATCATGTTCCATTTACAACGTGTCCAAGCGCATACTATTTAAGACTACAGCAAAGGTGTCAATGTGACCCCCAGGACGAAAGCAACATAGATATTTCGCCCAACAGTTGCCTCATGAGATGGTGGAAAAATGGTAGTGGGAAATTCTTTCTCAAACATTAATCAGTAGAGGGTTTCTAAATTCGATAATTCCTTCAGTATCCTTTCCAAGTCATCATCGGAGATTTTGTTATTCAAGCTCGGAATTAGAGTTTTAGCTTCGTCTGCGGTATCGCACGCTAGTGACCCCAATTGAGCAACTTCGAAGGGGTGTAATCCCACACTTTTCAATAATTGTATCACAGCACTCACGGTCTCCTGGTCTCTAAATCTCGAAAAGTTGGTCAGGTATTCCATTGTATTCTTTAGATCTTTATTATTTCCTCCTGTAGTTTGTTCAAGTAACGCATCGAGCGACTCTAATTCTTTTTCACGAGTTTCTGTCTGCAGAAAATTGTCCTCTTCATCGTCGTCATCGTCATCATCGCTAATGTTGTTCTCTCCGTCAGATCCGCTGCCGCCATTTAGCTCTTGACCGTCTGGTCCATCCTCTAACGATCCATTCGATTTAAGATTTCTAGATTTGTTTTTCTTTTTCTTCTTCTGCTGTTCCAAGGACCTTTTAAATGCTCTCCTGCGTTCAGTCAAAGCTTCTTTAATGACTAAGCGTGCCTCACTAAGGTTCAGGGAAATTAGGTCTTCTTCTTCGCCCAAATGATTGACCTGCTTCAGTTGAAACTCTTGACCTAATTGAAGTGTACCTGCATTTTCTTCTTCCTCGACTTTCTTTAGCCTTCTTCTTCTCGTTTGAAAGGTCGAAGTGGAGACATTCATATTGGGCACGGTTCAAATTTCACCAGAATGACCTCGAATAGAATCCAAGTACGCCGCAATCTTAATGTTTGTCCTGATTTCTGAAGTTTTGTTACTCTCGACCATAATTTTTCAATCACCAACAACGTATTTCTTCATCCTTAGATAGTCCAATATGTTACCCTACCGTCTCAATTGACCGACATTTACTCAATCACCGACAATAGGCAAGTGAGGAGTACTACCAAATCAGCTTGATGCTAGTTGGTGTTCAGGTCAAATTTCTGATTACAAATATATATTCGATGGCTTTTTCGAAGTTACACTTGGTGTATACAGTTTTAAATTTACGGCACTTTCACTGAATATTTGACGTAGATCATGATCTTGACGGCCAGATACGTTGCAGGCTTTGCATGGGCTAAACCCAGGATTAGAGGGGACAGGAAATAATAGAGACGACGGAGTCAGAGGTCTTGTGTCGGCACCTTGAGTATTGATAAAGGTGTCTGCATCGTTGGTGTGTAGTTTGTATCAGTTAGAGCGTGCAAGTGCCACTTTTACACCATCAAAAGTGGATCATAATGCAACAGGCAAGCAATCCACATCCCAACGGGGATAATGGTGACAATGGCAAGCAGAGCATATGGAATCCCTTATTCATGAGTAACCAGGATTCAGCATCGTCACAACAACAGCAGCAACAACAGCAGCAACAACAGCAACAGCAGCAACAGCAACAGCAACGGCAACAGCAACAGCAGCAACAGCAACAGCAACAGCAGCAACATCAAGAGGATGTGGAGCAGCAACAGCCCAAGCAGCAAGTGCAATTTCAAGTGCAAGACCAACAGTACAAGCCCCAAGTGCAATTTAACTTTGTGAACCCCTGGGGTGAAAATAGAGAGCAAGGAGATGGCAGTTCGACCACATTAGATAATGTAATGGAGGAAAATATGCTTTTGCCAAGAGATAGTATTAGTAGTGAGGCTCTGAGGAGACGAAAATCAAGCTTGATTATACCTCCAACAAGGGCGCCTGGCCCAAATCCTTTTGAGTATGACGATGTACAACAATACCCTAACATCTACAATTCGCAGCAGCCACAGCAGCTAAAGCAGAGACCTATATTCAGTAGTAATCAACTTAATCAGCAGCAGCAGCAGCAAAATAATTTGAGATTTGTTCCATCTTCATTGTACACGGGGCAGGACCCTCGCAGAAGGCAAAGTGTGGCAGTTGTTAATTATCCTTCTACGAATATCACCAACGCTACAAATCCAAAGCTAAATGTCGCATCCAATACATCAAATCCCGTCATATATCCTTACAGAAGATTGAGTGCTTATCCTCCAAGTACCAGTCCGACAACGTCCTTGCAACCCCCATACAAACAACTAAGAAGAGACGCCAATACTCAAGTGCAAGCAACGGGGGCCAGTGCACAGATAATAATCCCTCAGATGCAAAAATGTAGCTCCCGATTAGATTTAGCACCCAATCTGAATGCCACGCCCAAATATCGACGTGCATCTTTAAATTCAAAAACGATATCCCCATTAATTGCCTTGACTAAGAGCCTGATTACCACCTATTCGCTTTGCTCGCCAAATTTTTCATACCAAACATCGAAAAATCCCAGACGAGTTTTAACGAAACCAAGTGAAGCCAAGTATAATAATGGATACGACAATACCAATAGTGATTACATTCTTTACGTAAACGACATTTTAGGGACTGAGCAAAATCGAAAATACTTGGTGCTTGACATACTTGGCCAGGGAACTTTCGGTCAAGTTGTCAAGTGTCAAAACGTGTTGTCTAAAGAAATGGTGGCCGTTAAAGTGGTCAAATCAAGAGCAGAATACTTAAATCAAAGTATTACGGAAGCGAAGATTTTAGAATTGTTAAACACCAAAGTGGACCCTCTGAATGAGCATCATTTCTTGCGGTTACATGACACATTCGTCCATAAGAACCACCTTTGTCTAGTCTTCGAGCTACTAAGCAACAATCTCTACGAATTATTGAAGCAGAATCAATTTCATGGCTTAACCATTCATCTAATACGATCTTTCACTATTCAGATGTTAGATTCCCTAAGCGTTTTGAAAGATAGTAAGCTGGTTCACTGTGATCTAAAACCAGAGAACATTTTGCTTTGTTCTCCAGATAAACCGGACTTGAAAATAGTCGACTTCGGTTCTTCCTGTGAAGAAAGAAGAACCATTTATACCTACATTCAGTCAAGATTCTATCGGGCTCCCGAAGTAATATTAGGCATACCATACTCCACAAGTATTGATATGTGGTCACTGGGATGCATTGTAGCAGAGTTGTTTTTAGGGATCCCCATTTTCCCAGGGTCCTCCGAATTCAACCAGCTGACTAGGATCATTTCGTGCTTGGGATATCCACCTACATGGATGATGGATATGGGAAAGAATACGACGAAGTTTTTGAGAAAGACCGACTGCGCCAAGAAAACGAACTATACCGCCGATACGAAGAAATACGAACTGAAAACCGAACGGGAATATAATGAAGAATATAAAGCCGACGAGCAACCTAGTAAGCAATATTTTAAATGGAGTAAATTACCGGATATTATAAAAAATTATCGCCTGTCCAAGAAAATCAAAGGAAATCCTGCCCTCACTGAGCAGGAAATGCGCGATCGTGAATGTTTGACACATTTCCTGACGGGCATACTTAATATAAACCCTTTGGAAAGGTGGACACCTCAGCAGGCTGCTATGCATCCTTTCATTACCCAGCAGCAATTTTCGGGGGAATGGTATCCACCAGGCTCATTGCATGGACCTTCGCCATCTGCCGGGGATCAAACTTCCTCAGTTTCAAGAAGACCGAAAAACGTCAGGCATCCTTCGTTACAAGAGGGAACTGCCAGAGAATTTAATAAATTACGCATCGTTGAAGACTAAGATACAACACAATTAAATACCATTCCAGACATTACATTTCCTTCTGTTCATTAATTATTAAGTAACTCAAAATTAATGTATTTATCAAAAATATTCATCACATACAAAACTACAACCGTCTCTTCATATATACAAGTGTCATGCAATTCAAACTCTTAAGCTTGTAAAGGTTGAGGGGAAGGTGCAGCGTCAGGTAGAGGAGGCGCCATTGGCTTTGCTTGCCATGCAGCGTATCTCTGAAACATTAAGCCCACACCTTCAATAACACCAAGCAAACATGCACACGTTATAGCACTATTTCTAGTATGTCTCCAACCACCTCTGATGGCCAATGCTCCACCAGTGAAAAACCCACCGATGATCGCATTCCACGGATCCTCTCTTTTCCTTACTGCCTTAACAGCACAATCAAAAGTCGAGAATAGACCACCCCACACACCGAAGTTACCACCAACCACTGGGGCACGCGCCTTTATGGCACTCATCGCTCCAGGTCCTCTTTCACCTAGCGGTGAGTTTCTAAAGCCTTTAATACCGTGCCAGACACATCCACCGATGGCACCCATGGCGAAGGCACCACCGAAATCGTTAAGAATAACGATTGGACAAGGATCTCTAGAATGATCTGCTGACATAACCCACCTACTTTATAGCTTGCAACGGAAGTTTTCCTTGTAGATGGACAATCTCGCCTGATTCGCATCAAATTTTAATTAATTGACCTTTCATGGCTGACAGCCCAGTATTTTTTTTCAACCGTGTAACGCGATGTTCGGGTAAGCCCATTTCTCTTCAACAGTAACAAGGCTAATGCAGCGTACCTGTAGATCATATGCAGGATCTGGATGTGTACCATTCTTGGGGGTTCGAGTTAGATGCCATGCTCCGTCCGACTGATACGCTGTGGGGAACGATAACTCTCCCTCACTCCGAATTCCAAAAAAACGACCGGCTTGGCAGCAGCTACTGTTGGCGGTAAATTGGCAGCATCCGTGCTCTTGGCGCCTGATTACTTGACTCAGGTCTTCTGTCTGCTTACATTGGACTTTCTGACATTCCTATATGAAGTAATTTTCTCCTGTTACGCTTGCGCAAGCGCACAGGTAGTTAGTGGATGCACGTTTTCAAAGAAAGTGGTCCCAATTTAGTAAAGTGCGAGGCCCCTGCATTTTGAAATCAAGCATGATGATTGCAATCATCTCTGTATGAGCTAAGTGCGACTTCCAGATTCTTTAGACGCAGGCATTTCAAGTCTGTGGCACCGAGATGTTTGCAGTCGCGCGGGAAAACGTTCAGCGACAGACGTCAAGACGAGAAATGTCAGTAAATGAAGCAGTATATACTGTATGGAGAAGCAAGAGAAGAGAGGCCCGGGCAATCTTTAGTACTGCAAAGGTTCTAATTTTGTGGATAGCTTGGCTCATTAGACCCTCGTCGAATTACTGCGAAAGCCGGCATCGAAAAGGAGGAAAAAGGAAGGGCCACCTAATTGTTAGCTGTCCCATACGGTGTTTCAGAAAAAAACTGGAATGCGATTGAAAACAGTCGTCCAAGCTGGCATTGCTTTCTCTGGTGCTACTATCAATGCTGAGCGTCTCGTCATTTCGCCTCCATATAAGTACGAATACGGTGATTATGAGCACTTAGACACGCTTATACAGAGGGTGGAGGGATCGAACGCTACGGCTACAGCAAAAGAACTGTACCAATTTGCCATTTTGAGTTCTGGGAAAAGCCTGTTGCAGGATACAACTCTAAAGCTCTCCCTAAGTGAGCTGACAAATACTATGGAAGAGAGTCTTGTCGCGCTGGCCATATCAACAAAGAGGCAGGACGACTACATCTTGGATGTGATAAAAGAGTATCACGATTTTACGTGCCTGAGTTCACGACTGCAATCTTCGATGAAAAAATACGAGACTCGGTTGTTCAGCCCGGTTAATTGGGCGTTTCTCAAGCCATGCGGATTGTTGTTACAAAGGTATATTTCATATTTGGACAGAAATCTGCAATATAGAAGAGCCGCGTTTCTCATGGATGGGGTGCAGCAAATAGGTCATTTTTCACATATTTTGAAGCGAGCAAAGATTTTATTGATGGCCGCACAGGCAGTGCTAACATCGGTCGAGGAGCTAGGGATTGCGAAGGTCTTACGTAGGAATAAACTTCAATACGTTAAAGCGTTTCTTCCCTACGAGAATGGAGTACAAATCGGAGAACAATTGGCTAAAAGAATAACTGCGAACGAGTACAGCGGGCTAGAGCTGGCATTTGGGGCCGCCTACTGCTTGTTATCAATTATGGGTACTTGCATAATTGTCCCCATAATGTGTACAACACCAGCGTTCATGTTCGGCCAATGCATGTGGATGATATTTTCATTCGCTGGCCTACATCTCATCGTAATAGCGGCTTACATCTCTTTTTTAGAGCAGTGATTTTTAGTAGCGCTTTAGTCACTAAACACTTAGTCATTTCAACATGACTCGTTTAAAAAGCGCTTGTGGCACTTGTCAAAGGTATCCCGCAGGGGGAAGAAAATGGATCTGAAAAATTCTTCAGTGGGAGACAAGCGTTTCATTCAGTCGAATAAGTGTTGGATAACCGCTTGCTATGAAGTGTGGCATGACCTGGAAATTTTCGAATATTTAAACTTGTCCGTTATAAAATTGCCAATTGTATTATTTCAAATATTCTACATTAGAGAGTCTATCGATTTGAAGAAGTAAGATAAACCGTTCATTGACTAAAAGCATACAAAAGATGAGTATTAGACTTTTTTCCACCTGCAGGTCTCTGCTGATTAAATCGAACGTAGCAAGAGGTGCTGCGGCTACTGCTGCGGCTACTCCAAAAGATGTGCCACTCGAGGCGAATGTACTGGAGTCACAGAGCGCATTAGACTATGCCCTATCTCTTGAGTCGGCAAGACATCATTGGACAAAAGAGCAGTTGGCATCCATTTACAACACACCTTTGCTCCAGTTGGTCCATAGTGCTCAATTGCAACATAGAAAGTGGCAAGATCCAACGAAAGTGCAATTATGTACCTTGATGAATATCAAGACGGGTGGTTGTTCAGAAGATTGTAAGTATTGTTCACAGTCTTCGCGTAATGATACTGGTTTGAAGGCTGAAAAGTTGGTACAGGTCGACGAAGTCATTAAGGAAGCTGAAGAGGCCAAGAGAAATGGATCAACGAGGTTCTGTCTAGGCGCTGCATGGAGAGACATGCAAGGTAGAAAGTCAGCCATGAAGAGAATTTCTGAAATGATTACCAAAGTTAATGATATGGGTCTTGAGACGTGCGTCACATTAGGGATGGTCAACGAAGATCAAGCTAATCAATTGAAAGATGCGGGTTTGACGGCGTACAACCATAATATCGATACCTCTAGAGAGCACTACAAGAATGTTGTCACATCAAGATCCTACGATGATAGATTAGAAACAATTAAAAATGTTCAAAAAAGTGGTATCAAAGCGTGCACGGGAGGTATCCTGGGATTGGGTGAAACTGAAGATGATCATATTGGATTCTTGTATACTTTGTCCAACATGACGCCTCACCCTGAATCTCTGCCAATCAATAGGTTGGTAGCAATAAAAGGTACACCAATGGCAGAAGAATTGGCTAAGCCAGATGCTAAGCAACTAAAATTTGATGAAATTATTAGAACAATTGCAACTGCAAGATTGGTGATGCCTCAAGCTATTATCAGGCTAGCCGCTGGTCGTTATACTATGAAGGAGACTGAGCAGTTTCTGTGTTTCATGGCTGGTTGTAACAGTATTTTTACCGGGAAAAAAATGTTGACTACAATGTGTAACGGGTGGGACGAAGATAAGGAAATGCTTTCCCGGTGGGGTTTGCAGCCAATGGAAGCATTCCAGTATGATGCGCTTGAGGAAGAGAGAAGAAAGAAATCTCAAATGGCAGCTGCTTGATTTCTTCAGGAGATGTAGGTCCTTATTCTGATTTGTATATTAACTTATTATTATTATTATTATTTATTTGCTTATTTAACTACTGGACACTGTGTTCAAATCAAATTAATAACACGCTTTAATCGATATCTTCGTTGTTATGTCTTTCCAAAATAAATAAACCATAATCGGTAGGTCTGACGTCCGCATGATTCTCTTGCTGTAATGTTTTTCCCGTATCAGCACCACCGTAAGGTGTCTTGGGACAATCCTTCAAGTAGCGGCCTAGCTTCTTGCCATCACTCAAAACAACGAATTTCTTCATGGTTTCTTCATCCACAAAGGCCTTGATGATATCATATGCCCACCCAAATAAAGCAGGCACGTTCACGAAATATTTGGCAAATAACAGTTCAGGATAAAATTTCTGGAAGATATGAATAACCTGCTTAGTGCATTTTTTGATATCACTATCCATTCTAAACACGGACACACCTTTATAGTCGTGGACCTGGGTCATGTAGCAGTTCGATTCATTAGTGAAATCCAATAAACGCAATCCTCTTTCCATTAAGCCAATCCTATATCTTAAGAATTTGTCTACATCTTCGAAGAGATGCTTCTTTTTAACTAACTGGCCATATAAGTTCCAAGTGACTACTTTCTTGTTTGCATCTCCAGTCGAATATGATGTCAATATGCCAACTTCTTGTAATTCTTTATTGTGAGACTCGAGGAATGCCGCACTCAAAGGATTGAACTCTGATCTCCATTTCATGATACTCACGAAATTAGCTTCAATTTCGGAATATTCAAACTTATAAGCCTTGCAAAGCTTATATATCAAGGCACTAGCGACATCCTCTTTATAATATTTTTCAACAAGGTCCTTATCGTCATCCTCTGGACTCATCTTGTAACCGTACAACTCATCGTATCCGTCGCATTTTTCCTTTATCAATCTTGGGACTGCTAGGGAGAACTTCTCAAACACCTTCTTTTCTTCGTCACTACCGAACTTAAAACTACCCATCGTCATATAATTGATCAATTTTGACTACTTTCTGGTAAAGTTGCAACTTGGTGATAGTTTGTTTTGGTTACATGTCTTCAGCCTTGCCTAAAGATTCGCAAAGCGAGAAAAGTACGTCTTGCACGTCTTCGCACACAGATGATATTGATCAAAGCGCCTTGCAAGTAGCAAAGTCCAGGGGCACGGTTGCGGCGTGTCGGGGCTTCCAATATGACTTTGCCGTAAGATGCTTTTAAGGTATATGAACGTGATGTTCTTGGCAGTATTGAGGGCCCCTGTCGACCACGGAGTTGCCCTTTGAACAGTTGCACGTTTTGGAACGCCAAGGATCGCGCATGGTTCTCGCAGGCTAAGCAGGTGTTGAACATGTAGTGTTTCTGAGATTTCGTACCACGCATACAACTATCTACTAAAATCTCACGGTGAAATTATGAGTACAAGAACACTAAGAGAAATACGGAGGTCCAAACCATTAATTTGAGAAAGTACACTTAAACACAAAACATTAAAGGGATATTTCATTATAACTGATAAACTCTACATAGTGTCCTCTTTCTCAATGGAACTGGCAAGCTCCCTCCAAATAGATAGCTCTTGATTCGCTGCCGAATCGTCCGAGTTGATGGTACCACTAAGTTTGTGATTCCAAGGCTCTATTGCCTTGAAATCAATAATCTTAGAGTACGTATCGGGTTTACTGACAGCCATCGTCGACATCTTAGAGTATTCATCAGAAGATATAAAGCCCCAAGTTTCATCAAACAGAGTCTTGAGCACATCGCAATCCTTCATGGAGGCAATCTTTCCTCTTCGGTCGTCCTCGTCTATTCCATAAACAGTAAAAAACTCGTTGATACACATTGCCACCTCCTTGCTTGGTCTTAAAATTAAAACTTGTATATTATCATCGTTACACTGTCCATCGGGCAATCCATTAGAGAGCAGAACGCAGGTGTCATTATCAATTTCATCGCTGACTTCTTTGCTATCCAGCAGCTCATCCACATTTTCTAGTACCATACTGGTAGGGGATAGGTAACAAACTATATCAAAGATTCTCACCAAGGCGATGAACAAAATAAGTCTGGAGTTGGGATGAATCGCTTGCAATACCTCGTCAGACAAGTAGTCACAATAATTCAATGTTTCGATTCCCGAGTTTTGTAATCGTGTAACATCTGTGGCATTCGAATGTAACACATAAAGTTTGTATTTTGAGTTGACCGCCAAAAGTGATTTGTGGAGAACTATAATGGGTGTCATCAGTTCAGGTTGATCATCCGGCAAAATGGTTGCCCAACACAGCTCTGGAAATGAAGGTATTTGCGGCTCTAGCGATGATGCTCCAGAAAACGAGCTCCTTGGATTCAATAGTTGTCTTACTCGCTGAACCTCCTGAATAGAACTTCTTCTCAAGGGAAGAGGTCTACTTATCTGTGACACGTCCTCTTCGTATTCTGGTCCACCTAGAGTCAAATCTATTAAGATGTCACTTATTGATTTATCAGTATTCTCTGTCAAAGAGTAATGGCGTTCGGCAGAGTGGGGCTCAATAGAGGCCTCGCCACTTGCGCGTGTGAAGTTAGAAGTTGGGGAATCATATCTGTTCGAAGACAAATTAGAATCCGAAGAAGATGTTATGTAGCTTCGGTTGGTAGGCGTCCCCATCGGAGATTCTCTTAGCAAGGGAGATTCATTAAAATTCTGTGGTTCGGACCACGACTTCCTCACAGCATTATCTAATTCGTTTGTGAAGCTGTCAGGAAAATACTCTGGGCCGGTATCCATTGTTAAGCAACTTCAATCAAGCACAATCCCATCGATTCAAACCAAAAGTCCTGTTCGCTATCTCGTGACCCCTTCGTGCCTATCGACGTAGCAAATAACCGTGGAAAACCGATCTTGACGAGCTTGGTCTAATTAAAAGAGTTCCAATAGTCGACTCGCCAGCTCCAGCTGTCTGACACTCAATACTTGAGAATGAATAGTTAATGTAGAAGATAGACGTTTTAGGTGACTATCGTCTATTCCACCCACCAATATCTTGTTATCTCGTTTGCAACCACACTCGCTGACGATGTAACCACTGCGCTAATGTTAAAGCTGTATTTAAAGATAAAACTGGTTTGGTAGCAGAATTCTTTCGTTATTTAACGCAGCACACAGGTAACTTGGGATTCTTTCAAATATACGTGGCTGATTCTTGAATTTCGTAATCAATTTGCCTTATTTTGCCCTAAAAACTTAAATAGAAAATGATAATCTGGAAGCGAGCCATTGTCCTCACATTCACAGCTGATGAGGGAAAAAGGCGGTTGAAGATAAAAAGGCATTTGATCAGTAAATAGAGTAGGACCCCATGAAAAGGACTTTTTCACTGCTGTCTTCGAAATTACTTAAGAAAAAGGAGAATGACGAGTTGCAGGCCACGCTGAAATTTCTAGCAAGAGGTTCGAAACCAACTACTTCAATCTCTTCGTTTTTGAGTGG
This sequence comes from Zygotorulaspora chibaensis, assembly GCA_030565665.1. Taxonomy (NCBI): domain Eukaryota; kingdom Fungi; phylum Ascomycota; class Saccharomycetes; order Saccharomycetales; family Saccharomycetaceae; genus Zygotorulaspora; species Zygotorulaspora chibaensis. The sequence goes on along the minus strand of JAJMCM010000004.1, from coordinate 114,791 downwards.
ATCTAATGCCAAAAGTAGACTGGCTGCTGATTCATCAGGCAAGGACGAAGATTCAAAACACGTTGAGAGGATTCTTAAGATTTTAAATTCCACATTACCGGAGGTCGAGTCAAAAAAGAAGCGGGTCGAAGCCCACTATGATGTACTTTTCACCCAGTTGAAAAACATTGTAGAGAAATCCATAGAGGATTCGGTTGGCTCCAGGGCATCCAATTTGATCAGTGAGAGCTCCGATGTGCTTTATAATAGATTGATGATGTTGCAATATACAAACCAGTTAGGCAACGTGAAACAATTGACGAAGATCATATTGGCAAAGAATTTCCAGGCGTTCGACGAGGTCTGGGAAAATAGATCATTGTTCGATGATAAGCAAAAATTGACTCTCACCATACTGCTATACTATCGTAACAGTAGGGAAGAAGTACGGCATGAATATATCAATAAATGGTTCGCGAACTATCATGAACTTCATATCACAATACAAAGGGTGCTCTGGAGATGTATGATGAAGGAAAGTAATGATGGCGAGAATCAGTTTCGGTATATTCAAGACTGTATCGAACGAATTTCAAACTGGAGTAGTAATGACACTGTAGTGCTCTACCAATCGCTATATGCAAGGGCACATTTATTGCCAAAAGATTTGGGTCGCAGCGGAATTCTATTGAGTGAAAACCAGGAACTTTTCATAGCAAGTTTGAGGATCCTCTCGAAATATGAGACTATCGTGAGCGGTTTGACCAAATGGCTGATTAAATTAGTGAAATTGAGCGTTGAGAACAAGTTGGCAACCGAGAAAAAGCAGCTGGCACGGGGTGCGGGCTCTTCTTCCTGTTCGGACATATCAATATATCAATATAGGTTTATAAGGGGATTGGATCTGGAGTTACAAGAACTCTACAGTCTATGCGAGGGGAAACCAAAATATGCACCGCTCCAACGGGAGCTCGAAACGATTTTGAGAAGTGCTAACGATGAGGAGCAAGAGGTAAAGTCACAAATGTCGCTAAAGTTTATATAAATTTTAAGAAAATGTCCCATACTCTAGGTCATCACCGTTTCATGGATTGCTTAACCAGTAAACTGGAAGCAACCTCTAACAGCGATGGTTTTAAAGATGGATAAAAATTTTCCAACAACAGATGCTTAAGAGATCTGCAATCAAAAAATAAATTTATCTATGGCATTGCAGCGAATTCTTAGTGAGAATGGTAAAACTTCAATGCGTTTGGGTTCTCATACTCATATAAATCAATATATTAAGATAAGCAGCACAATTGAAACGACCAATTATATCTCAGGCAACGCCATTATCTTATTTTTAAAAGTAATATAGTAAAAATGTGTAATTAGGCAGAAAAGAGAAGTGGTTTAAGTTTTTCTCTATTTATATGAAAATTTTCTGGATATTGAAAAATGAGAATCAAAAAACGGAATCTAGAAAAGGTACAATATACTTGCACTTATCCCGCAGAAAAGCTAACGGTGCATACATCTTATAGAATGAGTAGGAATAACGACCCCTTACTCGCTAATCTAAATGCATTCAAGAATAAGGTGAAGTCTGGACCTGTTCTTCCGGCAAGAACGACGAATGGAAGTGATAGAAGCAACGGTACGCCAAATGGAAGTCCTCAAAAAAGGGCAGCGTCTCAACGTGACGATGCAACAAAGAGCATAATTGAAGTAGAGGAGATCAACGGGGACGACGATGATGATGATGATGACGATGGAGATGACAATGATGATGACGATGATAACGGGGAGGAGGATGAGGAATCACCCATGAAGAAAGTTAGACCAGGTTCGATTGCTGCTGCTGCATTACTAGCGTCCCAAACGGATATTTCCAAGAGCCATGACTCCTCGAAATTACTTTGGGCAACTGAATACATTCAGAAGAAGGGAAAACCTGTCTTGGTTAATGAACTAATGGATTATTTATCGATGAAGAAGGATGACAAAGTTCTAGAGCTATTGAAAAAGTTGGATAAAATCCAGCACGATCCCAAAAAAGGGACATTCAAATATATGTCCACATATGACGTTCACTCCGCACAAGAACTGATAAACCTACTGAGATCCCAAGTGACGTTTAAGGGTATCTCATGTAAGGAACTAAAGGACGGGTGGCCGCAATGTGACGAAACCATTAACGACCTAGAAGAGGAGAGTAAAATTCTGGTACTGAGAACAAAAAAAGATAAAACCCCAAGATACGTATGGTATAACAATGGTGGAGAGTTGAACCGTATTGACGAAGATTTCGTGAAAATGTGGGAAAACGTCCAGCTTCCGCAGTTTGCAGAATTACCCAGGAAACTGCAAGACCTTGGTTTAAAGCCCGCGAGCGTCGACCCTGCCACCATCAAAAGGCAAACGACGAGGGTCGAAACAAAGAAAAAGAGACAAAGAAGAGGAAAGATCACCAACACCCATATGGCAGGAATCTTGAAAGACTACTCACACAAGGCATAAATGAAGTAAAAATTGTAGATGACTGTTCTATTTATTTGCATTCTAATTTTTACTTTAATACAAAGTTTATATAATGGGAAAGCTTTGCTATTTCTTCTTATCCTTTTTCTTCTTGTCCTTTTTATGTTTCTTTGATGGCGATGACGATGAGGCCGCAGTATCCTCGTCTTTACGTTTCTTCACTTTTTTCTCCTCAGAAACCCCATAATCTTTCGCATCATAACCAGTCGGGAAGTGTCTCATCTTCAATCCTTCTACTTTCACCACATTAGAACGGGGCACCCTCAATTGATCAAAGTCAATTCCTGGTATAGACGTAGTCTCGCTTATTGTGAACATTCTATCCAGTGACAGCGTCTCGCTCTTACCGTCGCTTATACGCAGTGACTCCCTGCTTTCGTCGGGCACCAGTAAGGTCAGGTTACTGTTATCTAGCCCATCCTCCTCGGTTATGCTGTATTTCTTGTTCCCTACGTCGAGAGCTGTTAGCGAGCTACCATGGCGCTCTGCGTCAAAATCCACCGGCAAACTCTTCAATTTCGACACGTCCAGGCTTGCGGGCAATTTTATAAGCCACACCTGCTCTTCCGGCTTCTTATTAAATTTTTTCAAATGCTTGCATTTCTTGTAGTCTGATGGTGCCCTGAATACCTGGTCTTCCTCCTCGTTGGTTTCAACCTCGGAATCCGACACATACTCCTTGGAAAGACCTTTCATTCACTCTGATCGACCCTTGCAAGCCAGCCCTGATCAATCCGCAACTGTCTCGATATTCTTCATTTACCTGCTCTTTCATTACCATTCAGCTCATCGCATTGATATCTTAAGGCCTACAAAATTTTCATATCCCCATATACGGCCCACTGAGAAACCTTCGTATCCGTCTACATTTCCCACGGCCCAAAGCCCTATGTAATTTGATGAAAAGTTGAAAAATTTTCGATGAGCCTAGAAAACTATATAAAGGACCGATATTTCACTTCTCAAGAAATATGATTAATGTAATGTCTATTACACATTTAAATATAAGAAAATCAAGAAGCTCTAACACTTGAGTATGGGCTTCTTCAACATCTTGGGGTCAAGTTGCTAGTCCAAGATAATGACTGTTTCAAGGGTGAAATGTCACAGGGAAAAATTTTATGTTGAGGGTTTGAAAAAATTGAGTATTAATGCTCGGCTTTGATGATAGCGGTGATACTTCTTTCCCAGTCCGATTCGACCATGACGACAAGGGATTCTACCACGTTTCGGTAGATCTTCTTCGGAGGATTCTACATTAAGGGACTTTTCTTGCCAGTATATTTTTCAATATACGATAACAAGACACTGAGCCATTTCAAAACACCAAACATATTATTCTTTTCCATGTGACACTAGTCAGATTCTGTATTTGCTTTTTGCGACCCACATTTTAGCTAATAGAAAAATGTTCGCGATGATGAAAATTTGGTTAAACATTCGCAGTTTCCACGGTAGGAGTACGCTTACGAACCCATCGTTAGTACTCTCGGTGACCGCTCTCATTGAGACCTTCCTAGGATGTCTGAGTGAACATTTTATCTTAAACAGTTTTCTTGCAATGCTATTTATTTAGTTATAACGTGCCGAACGCCCTTGGTTCCCAGCTCGACGGCTGCGACCATATCTTGACTTTGAACTCTAGGCCTGGCAATTTCGCGTCACCGGTTTTATGCCTTTTCATCCTCTCTCTAAGATTGGAAAGATCGTCAAGGATTTCGCTGGTTTGACTTGTATTCGAGGTGCTAGCTGACGGTGACTGTTTCTTTACCTGTGAGAGTGCATACAACTTTTTGTTCGAAGGCTTGAAAAGCTTTGAAAGCCTACTGATCCTTTCTTTCAATGGTTTCTCGATCTCCTGGGTTATGTCGGTTTGCCTCCGCTTTTTCCGCCTTTTATTAGCATGAGAATTCTTGAGTTGATCCAATTGCTCCAACAGAGATTTGCACATCCAAAGTGTCAAATACGAGGAATCACAGTCGAGTAACAAATTCCAACTATCCCACTGAGATATCAGCAGATTCATGTTCAAACTATCGATAAAATTTGCAAGTAAATTTTTTTCAAGCATGCTCCAATTGACGAACATCTTACTCAGTATTCCGGCCTCGCCATTGGATTGGCTCTTAAAAGACTTTGAAATCCACAAATAAAACTCCTGATCGAACCCTTTAATCTTAATGATGAAAATTTTGAGTAGAATTGGTTCATAATTTGCCACAAATTCTTCGATGAATCCTTTTTTATCATTACACTGTTTCCAAAGCGCTTTGCAATTAGATATATACTCTTCGATTTGTTCGTTCGGAGACAAGTTTACAGTTATCTTTCGCCCAGTAATCTTCGACTCCTCAGCAGTAAAATTGGAACTGCTGATCAGGTTTATCGTGCTATTTTCCCAAACCCACCTATACTCTATCAGCAGATTCTTCAACTCTCCCCCGATCTCGAATATTCTTCGTAATTCCCTTGAAAGATTTCTCTCCGAGTCACTAGAAACTTCATCGTCACTATCATCTAATTCATCATCGTTCCAATAGTGTTCCCATAGCCATATGAGTGCTTGTTTAGATACGTATCGAAGCATATCCAGAGTTGGTAGATCCCTTTCATGTGTTCCCCCATGCCTAAGGTCGACGAAGAAAGATGGTAGGCCCACTTTTTCGGCCAATATGTGGAGTGGAATGGCATATTGTGACTGTTGTGTTGGATCCAACAAACCATTGACATACCGAATTAACGACATTGTATAACTCAATCGAGTGGGGAAATTGTCATCTCCCATTCCAGAGCTCCGCTCGTCAAGAAGCACTGAGCTCGTTATCTGTGCTGTTGCATCTATCACATGCGGCAGATATTGCGATCCCCTACTTTGGTAACACTTAACTCTTTGAATGGCCCTCCATCGACAATCGAGGCCGTCGACGACCTTCGGTTGGCCAGTCTTATCGGGATAAAACCATTTTTTTAGTTCTTCTAGCTCATCTTTGTGTGACCAGGGAACTATACGTGCTTGAACCATCCAACTTTACTGAAAAATAAACTTTTGTCGTTCCTTTCAGCCTCGAGATGAGTTCATCATAAGTTCTTTTTCACATAGACATTTTTCATAATAAGATCTGCAATCAAGGTATACTGAAAAATAAATCCGTGACAATCAAAACAATAAAATTAAAAGGCACGAGTGGACCTGATTTTTATCGAAAAGTTTGCGTTGCTATTGTTTGATGAAATCTTTTCAAGGATGTCGGATCTGAAGGCTCAATCTCGGCAAACTGTGAAGAAACGTAATCGTCTGACAGTGGTGTGTACTAATTGTAAGAGACGCAAAAGTAAATGTGACCGAAAGCAACCGTGTAGCAACTGTGTCCGGCTGGGTGATCAGGATACATGTTGCTACATAAGTTTGCACCCTGGTGAGAGTGGACCGGAAGAAATATTGAAAGTGCAAAAGAAACCTACAAGAGCTGTTGATAGTAACAAGGAACAAGTGAACCACATTTCTGGAATACCAGGGAATCTAAATGAGTATATGCCAGCGGGCGAACCCTTGGAATTAATAAATGTTATACCCAGTGGTTTTTTGGTGGCTGTGAAAAGGTCGGCAGCCACGGAATATTCGTTGTTTACAGACGTCTCTATGGAACATCGTGACCCATATTTAAAATGCTTAATAACCTTTCGACATATTGCTATCGGAATGACCGTTAAAAATCTGAAAAAAAATAACGTGCACTTGAATTTTAATCCGAGTTTGCCTCAGTCTTTTACCCCGTTATCAATCTTCGACGCTGATGGAGATCCATTATCATCGGAGGGTGCCTTCAGACAACTCCAACTTATTCACAAATCTTTGTTTGACAAATTTGGTTCCTACAGGAAGTACGATGCATTAAAATATGATGAGGATGAAAGCTTCGTTGCGGAGAATCTGCCGAGCAGGATGCTTTTTTTGGATGAAATTCTCCCGTATTTTGTTGCTCATGTTATCAGTTTGATTCCAATTTTTGATATGAGAATATTGACATATGAAATTAATGCTTTCTATGATTCTTGGGAGGGGAGGGGAAAGCTCTCCATCAAAGACTTTGATCATGTAGTTTACTCTATGGTTTTGTTGATAACGAAGATATGTCAGTTATCAATGAATTTATCAAAGCTTTCAGCTAAAATTCAATTCCCACTGCGTGATTTAAACACCAGCAAATACGTATCGATAGTAAATCATTTCCTTTTCAAAATGAAATCATTAAGAAAATGTACGCTACTCCAGTTACAATGTCTAATTTTACTTCGATTTTATTACTGGTGTGGACCAGAAGATGGGGATGGAGCGGAACTTCAGCACAGTCGGATCCTTTTGGGTACAGTGATTGCAAGTTGTAAAGAAATGGGAATCAATTGGAACTCGTTACTCTCCCCTGATGATTACTTTTTCGAACTACATGGACAAAGTCGTCCTGATCCTTCAATAATGACTCCTGAGGATTACAAAAGGGTTTACAAAGCAATATGGTCTTATGTCTTGTTTTGGGACAGAAAAATGTGTTTTATTAATGGGCAAGAATGTCTCATAACAAAATCATTCCACTACAACTGCATCAGTGAAAACGCTAGCTGGTACGAAAGAGTGGCAGCTTTGGATTATATTTCTAAAAATATAAGTGATTTGTTAAATGATACACCTACTAAAGTTGATATTAAATTACTTTACCGAGAGTTGGCGAAGGCTCGAAATGCTTTTTTTAAGTTGAAATCAGAGAGTAATAAAACCTTGGACTTCGAATATGAATTACTACTCAGTGTTTTTGAGTTGTGCCTTATTCACGCAGAAATGATTCATTATGAGTATAAAAATGACGCAGAAAGGTTTTCCATTACTATTCAAAAGCTATGGGGTCATATTGTACATTTATCACATATTTCTTTAAGTTATTTCAATGACGAGGGAGAGCGGTTTGACAGTTTTACTAGATTTTACACCAACAAGGCAATGGCAGCAGCTGCCAACAAAATATGTGTGCTAATTCCTTCTATGATCTTAAGATTTAACAGGTTTTCCTCCCTAGGATTTGCTGAACGGGACATATTGGTCAAGTTCTTATTTGGCTTTTCCTCTTTGTACTTCACGGAATTTGGCTTCGACTATTATCGCTGTTTTAAAAAGATGTTTACGGCCAAGATCACCTACAAAATTTTGAATCGACCTCCTGATAAAGATTCATGGGTCATTATATTAGAATTTTTGCTGCATGAGCTGAAGAGAGAACTGAGTGGGAAAGTGGGGGATGAAAAGAATGTAAGAAATTCGATACCACTAATAATAAAACTGCGAGATGCCTTGAGCGAAATTCCAAAGCATGAACGGAACGTACTGAAAATATGGAATGAACAAATTTTTCCCATCGGAGGATGTGGCAACACTCAAGGATTCAATCTTTATGTAGATCAGCTGCACCCGTTCCTTGTAGATCTCTTTTCGAGTTCATTTAACTTATTTGCATCGTTCTACGATAACGCAAGTTCCAGACTTGTTGATGGGACAGAAAATACAAAATCTAACGAAAATCCTCAAATTTTAACGAACTCTCCAAATACAGAAGTAGAGGATGTTGGCATGCCATCGAACGGTGACAATTCTACCACAAGCTCGAACGCAGATCTTGAATTGGCAAATCTCGAATTAATTCAGGATTTATTTGAACCGTTCGATTTTGTATCCTTCTTCTAATTCTCCATTCAACAAAATATTAATAAACTTGAAGTGAAATTTCAGCTAGTTTTTTATATAAATCAACCTCTATGGACCATTATAAAACATTTACCTGGCCAGTTCAATACTGGTCACCTGAATTTTTTGCCAGCGTGAAATGCGTATGCTATGTTGCCTGCTACAATAGGGTTACTTTTCTCGAGACGGAATCATTCGAGTCACCACTATTTCTACTGTTTTTGTTATGTTTTTGAGACCATCCTTTCAAATTCGACTCAAAACCTTCATGATAGAATATGGGTTGAAAAATCCTTTCATTATCTTCCTCGACTACGACGGAAGGAATATCATTCAGCATCAAAAATCTCAGCTCAGGAAACCCCCTCAGGAATGATACATAGGTTGCTTTATAATGGTGCATTAAAGCATGATAACAAGAGATAACATCTTCGCTTGTTAAAGGTTCGTGAGGTAACCTTAAGCATGCATACTCCAGAAAAACTTTGTCCATATCTTGATCATGTTCTTCTAGGGGAACTAATTGAGATTTATTTTGACGATAGATGAAGATGTATTGATTCATTTTTCGAACAAACTCGTTCAGATTCATAGGTTGAGTTCGGACACTTGGATAGCAATCGCAAGCTTTAGAGTAGGGCAGTAAAGATAACACTCGCATCATTTTGAATATATCTTTAGCAGCAAACTCATAGTTATCCGAGAAATCTTCATCTTCTGGAAATAAGAATAGTTTCCTTTTCAAAATGTTTTCAAAAACGTGGCTACAATTATTGCAGTAGCATTTTTGATTCAGCGTATACTTATCATCGTGAACAGAGATTATCGGAGGGTCCATAGCTTCAAATCTCATGTCAATAAACTGGAGTTTTTTGCAAACTAATAAAATCGTTAAGAATATCTCTGGATTTGTCGCGTCAGGCAAAAAGTCTTCCAAAAAATCCATTTTTAATCTTTTCAGATTGTTTAAATTATAGAAAAGCGAAACCAAGACGTCAAAGTTTTGCTTGATGGAAATCAACGATAGATCTTCCAGATGGATGAAATCCTTGAAATCTTTGATCATTTGCAGTTCGCTGGGAATTAATACTTCGTTCCATGAAATAACCGTCAAAGTCTTTAATGTCCGCACTTCGAAGATGTCAGAAAGTTTTGTAAACGGTGGGGTTCGTAGCCTAGTCTTGAAATATTTGGGGTCGTAAAATTCTCGTCTCCAATGTAATTTTAAGTCAACAATTTGTAACTTATGTTCCAGAGGGTACAAATAGTTGAATAACTTCAAAGGATCAATAAAAAGAGTCATGTGCGATAGCCTGTCCGAGATTCTCGCTTTCAAATACCTCTGTAAATTTACAATGTAGTCTTTTGGAACTTCACACTCGGGCAAGGAGTTTGGTGGTGCCATATCAAAGCTTATAACTTTTTGTGAGGATATTCTGCCATTGGCAATAATATCATTGCTAGAGGGGTCTGTAATATTTTCTAGTCTTTGCAAAGAGCGTCCTGTTGTGCATAAAATTGAAAGTATGTTCTTTTGTAAGGTGGAATCTAAATCCCAATTGATTCTAATCCACTGAACGCAATCCCGAGCAGACTCATTCAACGTAAGAGTGCTAATAAGCTTCTTTAATTTGATATTAGCAATCTTTCGCGAATCTTCTTCGACAAGAAACGAAGGGATACTCAATAGGGTCCAGTTGACTGCCAGGTTCATATAGTCACTCCTCACCACATTTGAGTCGTTCAGGTATATCCTTCTATAGATAAGTTTTATGCCGATGTTATAGTGCCTTCTGCTCAACAAACAAACATTAAGCCTGTCTGGTTGAGGTAAATGTGAGAATGTCTCACGTATTAATTCATCTGGGAGCCTCTCCAAAGGAAAATGTACTTGCGTCCCTAGACTCATGGTGACAACGCCAAATACTGCGAAACTGAAAGAGCTCTCCGAGTTTTCTGCAAAAGATTATAATTAAGGCAAATATATCAGTGTCCTGCCGATACAGATGCCCTCAGAAACACATTCTCTATCTCTCTAACGGTCATTGCTCTTTCACAGCTATAGGCTTCAAGGTGCTCAACATTTGACCGTGATGGACTGATCGTTTATGGCCGGGTAATATAATTTTCATACGGTTAAGATGGTTTATAATTGGAAAGGGGCATCGATAAGAATCTCGCTCACACTTCATATAACCTTGCAAGGGTGAGAGATACGTAGCTGTCATCACACAAAAGAATTTAGATGAAAAGTGGTCAAGTTACCCACACTCAGAACACGCCTGCAAGTTCCAAAGCTAAAATGGGAAAGTTTTCGGTTAACAAGAGCGATATTCTCTTGCTGATTCTGTCACTTTTCGTTCCACCAATCTGTGTCTGGAAGAGAAAGGGCTTCTTCTCCAGAGATTTCTTGTTGAATTTGCTTCTGTTTGTTTTCTTCTACGTCCCGGCCATTATTCATGCTGACTACGTTATCTACGAGACCAGTGAGAAGAGAATTTCGGACTACGAGTCTTTGTCGACCGGTGTCCAAGAGGCAGAGCAACCAAGCAATGGCGACTTCGACGTTGATTTGGAAGCTGGTAATGGCGACCTTCCACAGTATGATGATGTGGTAGGGTCCTCTCAAAACGAGAGCTCAGAGCCTATTGCAGCAGCCAATGCGATGGATAATAAGGTTCAAAATTAGACATCCGTGTGTTTTCTTATTTTTTTATCTTTACTCAGTGATATGTACATAAAGTAGCTAGATGGTAGATATTGGAACATATTAGAATATATTTTGAGTTGTTAAATTATTTCACTCGGCAGAGCTCAGAGAAACTCTCTAGCCTTTCTCCTGAAGGCGTGACAGTCTCTTAGCCATTGTCTATATTCTCTCAAAGACCCAATCTTCTCGCCGTAATAGTCCGGGACTGGATTACTAAAACTATGGGATGAAGCATCGACCCTGTTTTCAATAACTCTTTTTAAGAACTCTTTATTCTTCTGTTCAAACCCCTCCAACTTTTGCTTGTGAGTTAGATTGAACAACTGGGTACCAATCAATGGACCCAGCAAGTACCCCAGCACACCGGAGGCACCGATACCGGCAGATATGACAGCCAAGGGGTCGAACCCTAAAATCGATTGCGTTGGATCAATTTCCATCGTAGATAAATATGCCCATGATATATTACAACCTAGAAATGCAGTGAAAATTGAGGAGCCGACATTAATTCTGCGCTGCTTCTTCCTCAACTCAAAAAAATCAGTCCAAGACAGCTCTGTAGATCCTTCACGTTGCTCTGTCGAAACAAGCCTGCTTCCATTTACCCTGGCAATTCTAACGTTGAAAGTCAACAGTTTTGGCAAACTAGCCCTGCTAACACTCACTTCGCTGGCCAAATGGCCTCCAATTCTAGCAAACATTGTCCAAATACTCTTGCAGATCGCGTGGGTCCAAGGAAAGTGCTCGATCCTTCACACATGTTCATAGCCATATGCCTTTCGAGTGTCTTTCTTCATCACACCACAGCGCAAATGCCCAACACGCAGCAGAGGACGGGTAACCCAGCCGCCTTTAAGCGATCCAACCCTCCAGCATAGGAAAGGGCAGACGCACGCAAGTTATGCGACCAGCAAGCTAAAGAGAATCATGCACAGAGGCGCACCTGGGCTTTAAGCGGTCGAACCAGGAACTACTTGCGAACAGTCGTTGCTACATTACGTGTTGCGCGCGCAGAAAGCCGGTGCTAGTTATTTTTACATCAGCGGCAGGGAAGACAGCTTTACAATACATACACAGATTGGCGTGAAAGACCGGGTATTAATGGCTGAGTATTATGAAAGTGAGGCAGACCCCTATGAACAATGGTACTTGGAGTCCAACGAGTCTTCCGAATCGACCGCTGGCAGTCAGGCCCTGCAAACAGAACAGCAAACCGAATACTACCTGCGGAGCCTTCCACAAGAACCTTTGCCAAAGCTGGAACCACTGCAGGGTGCGCGGATCATAAGGGAGCAGCACTGCGAGCAAGTCGAGTCGAATACGAGCAAACGCAGGCACTGATCCCTGGCTTTCGCTGTGCGTTGTGGTCTGCGTATAATCAACTGTGCCATAGTATTTGAGAATTTGATTTACCTACTACAGTATGGATGACAGGTTCTAACGGCCACGAAGTTTTCGCCAATCCTCTCCAAGGGGGCGCAAGCACTCTGGCGCGAGAAGACCTTTCGCTTGAAGAGTTGCAAGTCGAAAGATGATAATTCTTCAAGAGCTATGAGTAACGCAGTGATGTCACGGCCGCTTTTGGGCGCGGAAAGTGCAAACACAGCGCCGCTTTGACAAAGGAGGTTCCATTGCCTGAAGCGTCTAACTTCAGCGCAGCAATAAAACAGCATGTTCAACTTGCCTCTGCAAGCATTCGATGGTCTACGGCGGCTTCCAGCCTGGCATCGGCGCATTGTCAACCGCAGATGTACCTCAGGCTACATAGTTTTTCAAAATATTTCCATCGGAGCAGGACCGGACGGGCTTGTCACGTTACTGAAAAAAGTAAAGCTAAAAATTTTCCTTGATTTACTTCCCCCCCTCCCCCCTCAAATAATTAGACGTCATAGGCAGGCTTGCCCGATATTTGAATTATGGGTCTCTGTGGAAAAAGCGAATGCTACAACTTTAATTCTTGGATTGGAAGTATCAAATCCTTCTTAAGAAACAGCAAATTCGTTCAGGTAGGCTCAACGTTTGGAGGAGCCAAATCCTCCTTTAATCAATTCAATACCATAAAACGGGGTTGAAATTTTCTGATTTTCGAAAGGAACGGGAAAGAAAATTATAAATACTTAAGGGTCGTACTCGGGACAACTTTTAGGGGAAGAATAACAGATCACAACAGCTGGAAATCTGGTGTTTATTTTGAAGTGGTGACATGGGTATATGCGGATCAAAAGAGAGTAGTGCTGATTCGCCAAGCGTGGGGGGCACAACAAGGCAGCAGCAGTTGCAACAGCGTCAGAGCAAAACTGGAGGCCCCAAAGGCGATTCAGTGATTCAAAACCAGACTCTGTCTGTGGCTGCGGCTGGCAGTTCCAAAGGCAAAGGCGGCAGCGGTGGAAGTCGACACTCTGAATCTAATGACACGGACATTAATAAAACAGAAAAGGCGGGATCCATTCAAACACAGACCACGGCTTCGAGGATCAGTAATAATGACGAGAAAGCCAACAGCAGTAACAAAGACAAAGAGGTCAAGGTCCTTCTTTTGGGTGCAGGCGAAAGTGGTAAGTCTACAATCATTCAGCAACTGAAAATTTTACATCAGAACGGTTTCAATCATGAAGAACTCTTAGAATATAGGCCAGTGGTATATAAAAACATCTTGGAGATTGGCAAAGAGCTGCTGGACGCCAGGAAGAAATTTGTGCTAGGGTTGGACGATGAATCAGATGTTACCGAAGACGATATTCATGACGTTTACTCCTTTGATCAGTCACAGGAGAACCAAGATAACAAGGAATCTATCGCGGAACAAAGTGAAGAGATGTTAAAAGACGTACAAAATTATCCGTCCTTAAGCACTTTGACGCAGTTTCCACCCAACGTATCCAGAACGTTATCCAAGGTGTGGAATCTTTCTTCAACAAAAGATCTGATTAACGGGTCTCACAGATCAAAATTTTACCTATTGGACTCTGCACAATACTTCATGGACAATCTGGCGAGAATATCAGAATTAAACTACATTCCGAATGAGCAAGATATTTTACGTTCGAGGCAAAAGACTTCAGGTATATTCGACAGCGTTTTTGACGTCGGATCCAACTTGAAATTACACATGTACGACGTCGGTGGTCAAAGATCCGAGCGCAAAAAATGGATTCATTGTTTCGATAATGTTACTTTGATCATATTTTGTGTTTCATTATCAGAATACGACCAGTCACTGCTGGAAGATCAATCTCAAAATAGGTTCCAAGAATCATTGGTGCTCTTTGATAATGTCATTAATAGCAGATGGTTTTCCCGCACCTCGGTGGTTTTATGCTTGAATAAAATTGATCTTTTCGCTGAAAAGCTACAAAAAGTTCCCTTAGAAAATTATTTCCCCGACTACACTGGGGGTAAAGACATTAACAAGGCTGCCAAGTACATTCTTTGGAGGTTTATTCAGTTGAATAGGGCTAACTTGAGTATCTACCCTCATGTAACTCAGGCAACTGACACGTCCAACATCAAGTTGGTTTTTGCGGCAATCAAAGAGACGCTTTTAGAGAACACTTTGAAAGATACGGGTGTGTTATAAATAATATCATTATATTCATGATGGGCTGGTTCCAGAATCTATCTTTTAATAAATCAATCCCTCAAGTGCAAGAGTGTTAAAAGCTACTTCGAATAATAGTATCAACACTAGCAACTGTATATAGATAAAGAAACATATATATTTCTGCTGAATCACAAATGATTTGGTAGTATCTTATAAGTTATTTAACCTTTGTTGCCTAATGTCCTGAAGCTAAAATCCTAAACAGCCGCTGATGTTAATAAAATACGATCGATGTTCTTTCTTATGAATCCAATCACCATCGTCAAAACTAGAAGCCTTGGCCTGCCAATCTTCATTGGAGAAGTCTTCTGGGTTATAATAGTCTCTTGATCCCCTGTATTGTAAATCACAAATTTCATGTGGTAAATCGCCCTTCGTAATAAATATTTCTAAGCCAGCGGCGTGATAAAATGGCGGGACCATAGGAATATAATCACCATCATGGACGACTCTGAAATAACCTTTATCGAAAGTTATTCCCCCTCTCTCGTCGATGCACCTATCGATTTTTCGGGTGGAAAATAAGTCGTCCACCCATTCCTTCATTTCTCTATTGAACATTTTGGGATTTGCGTAAGTTAGAACTACTGGGTCGAAACCTCTTAATTTGAACTCAATCCCTGAGATAGTTGCCAAAGCAGCCCCTAAAGAATGTCCAGTTATCACGAAATGATAATCAGGATATCTTTTAAAGATTTTTTCGACTGTTTTTAAAAATGGGTCTCCCAAGGTATCAGAGAATTTGTTAAAACCTCTATGGATCTTGCAGTTTCTACAGGGCTCTATGAGGCCTTCCTCTATCAACTTTTTATATGATTCCTGCGAGGTGGGCGAATACTTCACAGGATAAATCTCAAAATCACTCGCCCAGTCTTGCCTTGTGGTTGACCCTCTAAATGCCAAAATCACCACCTTTTTTCCATGATCAACCATGACAGCTCCTGTGCCCAGTTCATTTTTTCCCGCTGTCAAAACTAACTCTACTCTAGTCTTGCCATTAGTCGGATTGACATTCTCGTTAGAACAAAAGGCAATATGAGGAGGGCATCCACCATCCCTCAGAGTTTTACCTGGGATCAGTGAGTTATCGGAAATGCAGCTAACCATAGCCGATACCTTACTAAAATACACTAGCCTTTCGTAGATTTCGCTACTGAACTTCACATGTTTGTCACACTGATAATTTATGTCATCTTTCTTGGAGATGCTTAGCTCAACATTGGTACTATTTTCTGAAAGAACAAATACTGTCAAAAATAATAAAATAATATTAAGACCGGATATCCAATTTTTTTGTAGGTACTGTGGCATCGCTTATTTTCGATTTAAGAACAAATCAAAATAATGGAAACTCTTAAATAGTAATTGTATATTACAGCTTTGAAAAGCTAGTTTTCCAGATTTGGTGTGCGCTATGATGTTTATAACGAGGCTCATGTAAAATGCGTTCTTTAACCTTTTAATAGAGACATTTTATATGATTTATTTTTTTCAATTGTTTCTCGCGACACAAAATTGTTTACCTGAAAACTGTAAAATACTACCAATATATGAAAAAATGCACTTAAAAAAACAACATCAGAGAAATATCTCCAGGAAGACATTACATAACGTTGCCAGAGCCCAGATGCAGCACATCCCTAATCCAATTGGCTTCATGTTATTTTTGAACCATTCATGAATTGGTTGAGGTGCCCCGAAAAAAAATGCCAGCAACATGATCTGTATCATTAACGCAAGGCATGAAACTATAAACTTGTGGTCAGTGGAGCCATTATCTCCTTTGAGCTCAATATATCTCAGAATCCACGAACTATCTGAGCTCTTATGAACAAACGACATTGCAATCAGCCCACTAATTCCAATTCCTCCCATTGAATTTAATAGTACACCTCCTAAGCACGAGGTGCAAGATATCATGAAAAATTTTGTTGCCGTTCTGCTCAAGTTTTCAGAATCATTGCGTGGCCTTTTTCGGTAAAGTCTACACATAGCGACATTTGAAATTAAATCGCTAATAGAATTGCCCCAGGCAAATATTGTTAGCCCCAATATACCTTGTGAGATTTGTGTAATTTTTTGGTAGATGTCGAGCATTTCAATTAGCGAGTTAGCAAGGAGGGATATCCACAATATGACGTTCAGTATACCCACTGATAAAAAAATCACCGTAATTAAATTCCCCAGTTTTTCCACCATTCTGCGTTCTTCGCTTATCTCGTCACTCATTATTTCTTGTTCGAAGCTCATTTCTGCTGAGGGCTCGATTAAGGAAAATGTATTGTAGGACAACAAAGTCTTGTAAAATGACAATGTAAAGGCCACCAATGCTGTAGAGGCACACACCGCCAATATCCAGTAAATGAGAGAGAAATGCTTTACCATGATACAGGATAAAATAGAGAGTGAAATGACCGGGCATAAAATGGACTGAACAAAAAGTAAACAAATCTCATTCATTGGGATAACATATCGAGATTTTGTTTCGTCATAGTCGAGAATATTATTGGGCTGGGGGCACGATAGACGCAATAAAACAATGAACGGAACTGTGATGACAGAAAGGACACCATCAATAACAGATTTCTGGCGGAAATTTAAAAGGTGAGGTGTGAACATCCGAAAAATCCCTGTTCTCATCCCTTGAAAATCTGCGCGGCTATTGAAAGACTCTGCCAAAATTTGCTGATCCAAAGAAGAGTTTCGCGCCCTCTCTGGATCATCTGAGTATGGTTGGAATACCATAGGAGAGCTTTGAGGACCATCCGGTACCTGAAATCTACTTGTGTACTTGGAAGGTTCTGTCGCAGGTCGGACAGGATCCATGTATCCGAAATTCATGCTTGGTATTTCATTATTCATGGATACTAATTCTGCTTGATCGTCATCGTCGATGTCTTTTGAATCCTCTAACATGGACAAAAGGTTATTGATATCCATTGCTGATATAATGCTTGGTTTTATCCTATTTGTAGCCAACGGTTCCTCTGTATTTTCTGCAGATAAATTCTCTTCACTCGATTTAGAATTCTTATAAGTAAATTTCACCACCAAATATAAAATGTAAACGAATATCATTAGCAGGCAATTCAAAATCGTAACTCTATCTCTTATGCAAATGTACCACATCAGTGATACGCCAACTAATACAAAAGCCAAATCTCTTAAAACAATGTATTTTTGATGATTTGTGAACTGAAGTGGCGTAGAGGACATTATGATGCATATAGAACCTATGACGATGCATAATATAATACCACAAGCTCCCAAAACTTCCCCAACGGATAACGCCGCTGCGCCAGACGACCCGTTGACCGAGTCTGAAGATGTCCAACTCATTAGATTCGAGAAAAGGTCTGGAGATGAATTACACCATGATAGTAAAACTGCCATCAATGTGCCGGTTCCACCAGAGCCGGAGTCAGTCAATTTAGCCACACTGGGACATAGGTATTCCGAGGCAGAGATTCCGAGTAATACGAAGCAAAGCGTCACATGTAAAAGGCTCGGCAGTACAAACCCAATCGATAACGAACTATTACTATAGAGTAACTCTGGATGCGCCAATTTGAAAGCCCATTCCATCATTTACTCTATGATTTATACTCAGTTAGCTGAGCTCGTTCTGTCCAAAAGTTGAAAATCTGTCGAGAAACTATATACCAACCAAGCCAAGCCGCCTTTACGGCGCTACCGAACTTGAAGACCAAATATTTTTGATGTGGTCCGAAAGAAGGAGCAACGCAATGACTGTAAAGATGATAGTAAACACACATTTGGTACCTACAGGGCAACCCAAGGACTAGTTTGCCAAGAATTGACCCCTGAAAACCCAAGGGCTCGTGAAACTGAATGCTCGCGAATTACAAGGCGCCGAATTATACCCAAAGTATACCATGTACCTACGAATTTTATAATTTCATTGCTCTAATACCCTTATGTGATACAGATAGATACTTCTCAGGTTTGCCGTTCGATATCGTCACAGACTTTTTCTAGGTTATAGATAAAAGGTCAAGAATTAGGAAAGTTGTGAAAACTTCGCGAGTCAAAAGAAATGTCATCTTGTCATCTTTAGCACCTCATTTAGGATGCGTCGAGGAAACAAAAACCCGACGCTTGGTACAAAAGCATGGTACGGTACAAAAGCTTGTATATTGAGTGGATATCATTGCAAATAAATTCATTTGTGTACCGTGCGCACCGACAAATACTCAAGAAAATGTGAGTAGATATGACTGACCAAAGATCGATAAAGCTTCAAGGCATCCTGATATTTCAAGAATATATATCCGGGGAAAATCAACCAGGAAAAAGTAGGATAAATCTCTATAGAGGAGGGTACAAAGTAGCCTCGAGATTATTTAGCGACCTGTTTGCCTGTGTTCTGCCAAAAATCGAATCTTTGCGTTGGTGTCACATCAACGGCAGCCGGTGAAATTCCTCTGAAGTAGGGTTCCAATAGTACACTATTTCAATAATACACTTTTATTTTCAATGGTCTGCACAATGCGCTAGGTACGGCATTCAACGAAACAGCGTTATCAAATCTATCCTCTTAGTCACTGTCTGCTTTTTGAAATTTTTTACGTGACGGTTAGAGATGAGAAGAGTAATTTCATGATTAACTGTTCACTGCTGTCTCGATCAATGGGTCTTTCAAACGCAAACGAAAGTACTCAAGAGAACGGCGTGGAGCGCCAGCGGCCAAACCCGAACTACATCGACAAAAGCCTTATTCTGTCGGCGATGGCCGCTTAGAAGATGTCTACCTGTACTTGCGGCAAAAGCTACTTATCAGTTATGTTACTCCCAAGAATACGAGTAGTTTGTATATCCGCATCTTCGGCGGCTAAAATCCTCGTGCGCTGTAAGACCGAGTTAGTTCAGGCGCTTCTTCACGTGAAGCTCCGGACGTCGATTCGCTCCTCAATTGATCGTTTTGTAATCGAAAGCTTTGGGGTTCAGATTAAAAGCTCAAAAATTTCTACACAATAAGGCTTCAGTGCATGAAGCGATCAGAGGCTGACTATTAATTTTCGTCAAGGTTATCAGCATGAGTATGTTTTATAAGTCAAAGTAATATAGACCTTCCAAGGCCCGCCACAGATTTGGGAACATCAAGCAGGACCATGTTTGTACTAAAACGTGGAAAGCATGTAATGTGCAGCCGCAAATATTATGTTGGTGCATCCCGAGCATTCGCTGATAAGTGCGGGTTGAATATTGGAGGCTGCGTACCCCTGGTTGTACGACATGTCCGCTTCGTTTCAAAAGTCTACATTAATTAGATAACTCTCTAAAGATGATAGCCAGGTGGCCATGGCACGCTCAGCGGCTTCTAGTATGTATAGGTATTTAATATTATCAAACTTCGTACTGAACCTTTGTCTTTGGATAAGATGGGCCGATCTCCTGAATAGATAGAGCAGCCAACCATTGGCCAACATCCACAGCAGTTGCAACCGATTTACCTTGAGCTAAAGCGGCCATGAAGCCACCGGCGAAGGCGTCACCAGCACCATTAGTATCAACGATTTTAGAGTTCTCCAATGGTTTGACTGGGTAAGTGTTAGTGCCTTCAGCAGAGTAGACCACGGTGGGGTCCAAACCTTGGGTGAAAACGACAGTTCTGTCTTTGGAGTCACCTACGATATGCTGGGCAATAGCGACCAGATCCTTGTCTGGTAGACCAAAGGCTTCAGCATATGAGGCAGCTTCTGATTCGTTACCGATCACATATGTGGTGTAAGGCAAGGCTTCTTCTAAAGCAGCTTTGAAAAATTGTGGAATGAACGGAGCGCTCAAATTCAAAGCGAATGGCTTACCTGCCTTTTGAGCGTACTTACCTAGCTTAACAATTGCCTCTGGTGAGACCGTTAAGTGGAAGCCACCGACGTAAAATAAGTCGGCATTTTCAACGACGCTCCAGTGCTTGTCCAAGTGTTCTGGGGTGAAATGGTTGGCAGCACCCAAGTCAGTAACCAAGGATCTGTTGTGGCCGGTAATCAAAGCAGCACACTTACCAGTACCGATTTTTTTTTGGAATTGATACATGGAAATAACACCAGCAGCATCGTTTTCACTCAGTAATTTCGCAGAGTACTGATCTTCACCGACAGATCCAAAATAACCGACTTGGCCCTGCCCCAAGATGTACGCAGCACCTCTGGCAGAATTTTGTGCGGCCCCACCAGCAACAAACTTGACGTCATCAAACTTGAGCAACTCTTCAAAGATGGCCATCTTTGGATCGTCGCTTTGAGCATCTACAAGAATTGCATCGTTTGCTTTCAAAGAGTATTTAGCCAAATAGTCGGTGGTGACAGTTGCTTGATAATCCAGCAATGGGTTACCCAAACAGATTAACTTAGGTGTAGTAGATGCCATCTTGTGAAATGCAGCTTCTTCAACAGTATTGAAACTTATTGGGCCGTATACAAATTGATATCTTCGACTAAAAGTGCGTTGTATTTTGAAGAAGTTCCACCAGCAGTTCTGACCACGATGGTAAAACATCGACGATGCTGCTTGTGAAAATTTCAAACTCACGTGGTTAGCGAACAGCTTCATTTTGGTCGCTTCGTTTAGCATCATTACCCTTCTCTGAGCTGGCTTCAAACCTTCGAAATCGCATTCAATACCAATCCAACGGTTTTCTAGTCGAGTTTGCAAGAATTCGCTGTTGGGTCGTTTCCAGACTTGATCGTGATTAAATTTCCAATTATTGTTGGGTTTTATATCGTGGGAGAAGTTATATACTTAAGAAGTGCGAGCTTGTAAAAAAGTTACTAGGTCGAACGCCTCGGGTAGGACACTTGCGGAATATTCGATTGACCACGATTGTTTGATTGATAGTTTTCAAAACTGCGTATAGTGGGAACTATTTTTGACGGGTACGATGTTCTTATTGAAAAGCGATCCCTTTTTGAAATTCTCTATTTACCCTAATTCAGACAATTTGTACTTACTCCATTTGCATGAGATCATAGGCTCGTTCGTATTTTACCAGGTGGTCAACCATTACGTAGCACCATGGCTGAATAGGCTGATTTTCAAGGAGCACTACACTTCCATCGATGACAAGAAAATCAAGATCAATTTTGACATTCACACTGTGTCGAATATTCAGTGTGTAATCTCCTTTTACACCATCGCGCCAATTTTGATGTTGCCGGTAGGCCTGAACGTTGTCACATACCATGATGAAGTCAGCTCCATGGTATCTGCTTTGAGCATGGGGTACTTTTTGTGGGATCTCTTCATTTGTCTCCGGTATTTCAAACTATACGGGTTTGAGTTCCTCGCCCACGCTCTCGGCTCGCTTTACGTGTTCACTATATCTCTGAAGCCATTCTGCCAGCCTTGGGTCGCTAAATTTCTGATCTTCGAAGCTAGTACTCCTTTCGTCAACACCAATTTCTTCATTGCTCAACTGTCAAGAGGTGCTGCCAAGCCAGTTGTTCCTATGTGGGTCAATGCTATAAATGGCCTTCTACTATTGGTGGTTTTCTTCACCGTAAGAATCGCCTGGGGATTTGCTGCTGTGGCCATATTGGTTCGCCAGATGTGGAAAGTGAGAAGTCAACTACCATTGGCTCAATCCGTTTTCATATTAACGCTAAATGCAGCAATGAACACATTGAACCTCTTCTGGTTCAAAAAAATGTTGAAGTTGGCGAGAAAGATGTTAAAAGGTCCATCGAAAGTATCAAAGACCGCATGAGACAGCCGCAGCCGCGCAAGCTTATTATCAACTCTTTAAGACATAAATGTATATGTAATATTACGCTAAAGTAGACCAGCACCGGGTGAAGGTGCAGTTCGAATGTCCAGAGGCGTGCCGGAAGACAGCTCGATCGCTCTTTGTTCACCCTCAAGTATATGCGTTTGCAGGGATCACTACACGCCATTAATCCGGGTAACGCGAGCAGTCCTTTGCAGACTTTTTGGTTACAGTGGCAAGAGAGATCACAGCTTAAAGACGCCAGCGGATGGCCACAATCGAATGCAAGACACCTCAATTATTTGATTTGACTCATCATTTGGCATAAGAACCACGCAGAAGTTAGCATCCACATCTTAGAAAAGTTTTTGAGGATGGCAGTATTTGATCAACTTCAGGTCCTCCTGGATAGACCGGATATTCCGGTTAAAAAGATAATTACTGGATTTTCTATTGGTATATTTGCATTTGAAGCTTACCTGTCTTACCGTCAGTACAAAGTTTTATCAAAAGATAAACTAGCTCCAGTGCTTGAGAATGAAATTGATAACGAGACTTTTCAAAAATCAAGGGAGTATTCAAAGGCTAAGGCAAAGTATTCAATATTCGCGGATATTTTTGGTTTGGCACAAAAACTGATTTTCATCAAATATGATTGCTTACCTCGTCTATGGAATTTCAGCGTCCATTTATGCAATCTTCTTTTACCTCCTCAATACAAAGTGGTTTCCACCGTTGCTCAAAGCTTATGTTTTTTAAGTGTTTTTTCGAACATCTCAACTTTGATCGAGCTTCCATTGTCTTATTATCAGCATTTCGTCCTAGAGGAAAAATTTGGCTTCAATAAACTGAGTACCAAATTATGGATAACTGATACGATCAAAAGCATGCTATTAGGCCATGCTCTGGGTGGCCCAATCTTGTATGGGCTGTTGAAAATTTTTGAGAAATTCCAGACCAATTTCATCTGGTATATCTGTTTATTTGTGTTTGTCATCCAGATCTTGGCAATGACTCTGATTCCAGTCTTCATCATGCCGCTGTTCAATAAATTCACCCCATTGGAGGATGGTGACTTGAAGAATTCGATCGAGGCGTTAGCCAAGAAAGTTGGATTTCCTCTGGATAAGGTTTTGGTCGTCGATGGGTCCAAGAGGTCCTCCCATTCTAATGCTTACTTTACCGGTTTGCCCTTCACAAGTAAACGTATTGTACTATACGATACCTTGATCAATGAAAGCTCCGTAGCTGAAATCACTGCCGTGCTTGCGCATGAAATAGGCCATTGGCAAAAGAATCACATTTTGAGAATGGTAATTTATGGTCAAATGCATATTTTTGTTATTTTTTCGCTGTTCACCGGTGTCTACCGCAACCTTTCATTTTACAATGCCTTTGGATTCTTTATAGGATCCCCGGATGCGGCAAGTGTATCTCTATGTACCAAAGTCTTCACTCCAGAGTTCCCAACCATCATTGGTCTGTTGCTATTCAATGATCTACTAACCCCAATGGAATGCGTCATGCAATTTTTAATGAGTCTGGTCTCAAGATTACACGAATACCAAGCGGATGCCTACGCAAGGGGTCTAGGGCTAGCTAAGGACCTATGCACCGCTCTAATCAATCTTCAGATCAAAAATTTATCCACAATGAACGTCGATCCGTTGTACTCGAGCTACCACTACTCTCATCCCACCTTAGCAGAGAGATTGACTGCCTTGAGTTACGTTTCGGAGAAAAAATCCAAATAGTTGAGCAAATCATATTCATAGCAATTATATAATAGGACACACGAACATGTTTGCCGCTGTGTTACTTGCAAAATTGTAAACATTTCAACATATTACTACGTTCTCTTGATGTTTTTGTTACAGTAGGGTAACCGCGCCTTGTCAGGTCGAAATTCTCATGTTTGAAGGGCCCCTAGAGTTTAAGCCCTTTTGCCACCGACATTATGTTGATATCTCTCGACCATACTCTCAAAGGACAATCAGGCCTAGAAGTGGTAGATACTTGTTGACTATAAGACGCTTGACAAGATGACCGGTGACTTGATGGAAATTGACCCCCCAATTGAGAATGGCAGCGACGTAAAATATGCCGAAGAGACCAGTGTTGGAGAAGTAGTCGCTGTTCTGCGCGACATAGGAAAGGCCAGCATCACCTTGGATCCGTATTTTGTTTGGAAAGGTTTGAAAGAGCTAAGCAGTCTGAGAAAAACGGCCTTGAAAGAGGAAACACTTTTGGCTTTGGTACATATATTGTATCCTGAATCCTCTCGATTCAAGAAGCCCTTATTGAAAGCTATTAATCCTGAGGGAAAGTGCACAGTCAAAAACGCTGATGAAATAAGATCAGGGTATCCTGCATCCTTCTATGAGGTAGGAGATGATAAGTCAATCGAAGTGGCCGCAGAAATCAACAGTTTTATTCATTTATTGGTGGTGCTGTATTTATTAGATTCGAAAAGATTGAAAGACTTAGAGGCTTTCAATAAAAAGGTTGTGATTCCTAAAATTTTGACCTTTTATAATCAAAGGTTTTTAGACATGATTAATGCGAAACTGTGGTTTTATATTGTGATCTGCGATGAGAATTTAAACACTGCCACAAGTTTAGCAACACGCTCCGACATGATTAGATATCTGAAAACTGCATCTTTAAAACATGACAACGAAACGAAGGCAATGTTAATAACTTTAATTTTGAGAAGTTTTCTGGCCACTGGCGAAATAGAATCAGCAGCAGACTTTGTCGGCAAGGTCGAATTTCCAAATAGCACAGACGTGTCAAGTCCTCTTGAGGCCAGGTATTATTTTTATCTTTCAAACATTAGTGCGATTCAGCTAGATTACTCAACGGCCAATGAATATATTATAGCCGCCATCAGAAAAGCTCCAAGCACTCCCAACAGTTTAGGTTTCTTACAGCAGGCAAATAAGCTACGTTGTGTTATCGAATTACTTATGGGTGACATTCCGGAGCTATCTTTTTTTCATCAATCTGGAATGCAAAGATCGCTTGAACCTTATTTCCACTTAACGAATGCTGTTAAGCTCGGAGATTTGAAAAAATTCACATCTGCTATCGCCAAATATAAGCCCCAATTGATGAAGGACGGAAATTATCAACTTTATGTTCGTTTAAGATCTAATGTGATAAAAACAGGTATAAGAATTATTTCTCTGACTTACAAAAGAATCTCTTTGAAAGATATTTGCTTGAAATTACGTTTAGATTCAGAGCAAACCGTAGAGTATATGGTTTCCAGAGCGATCAGAGATGGTGTTATCGAAGCAAAGATAAATCATGAAAAGGGATATATTGAAACCACTGAGCTATTGAATGTTTATGATACTGACGAACCTCAACATGTATTTGATGAGAGAATCAGATTTGTCAATCAGCTTCACGATGAAAGCGCAGTAGCAATGAGGTATCCTGAAGATAATAAAAACAAGAACAAAATCAGTACTTCTGAAGAAGACGAATTTCTGGACGGATCTCTTTTGGATGACATTTCTGATTTCTCCGACATAGACGATCTTGGATTCCTTTAGACTGACTTCTCATATATATAATGGGCCCAAAAAGGCATGTATAAAATCCTTCAGTGATATGGAATCGTATCAAGTAAATAGGTAACCATTTGCGATACAAACTTTTGTACATACACATAAAATGATGCATTTAGGAATTCGCGATTTTCAGTTTACTTGAGCGAGAAGGGTTTGGCATTTTCAATTCAAAAGGTCAAAAATTGAAAACAAAGGCTTAACAGTTAGAAAGGAACATACAGCATCATAATGAAGCCGGAGGCGGAAAAGCCTATAGAGTTTCATGGAAGCTCTGGGGATGGAATTCAATTAGCCTTGGATCCTAACCTGATTTCTCTTCCTTTGCATGGTTCCACTGCTAGTCCTTTGGGAGCAGTAACGAACGGAATTCCTACTGATCAACAAAACCAATCGCAGGCTATGGAAGGTAAGCCTGATGATAGCCAAACACCAGAAACCATGGAAAAAAGTTTCAGGGGGCAAACTTTAATTGATAATCCGTACGAATTATATGGTCAAATGCCGATGGCGGAGCTGATACCGCTTATATTGCAACAGAGGGGCCCTGGATCTAAATTCGCTGATTTATCTGAAGACGTAATACTCAAAGAAATAGAGGATGAGGATAATACTCGGTTGGATAAATCGAGGGAAAATGCGGCCATTATTGGTGATGATTCTCACATCTCCTGTGGAATTGAGGCTGACGAAGGTATGGACTCAGATTATGAAAATAGAATAGCAGGCGAACAAGGGGATCAATTGCAAGCTGCACAATCTCCTCACTTGGAAAAAGACGACTTATGTCATTTTACGAGTGAAGATGGTGATAATGCTATCACCCAGGAAAAATTTTTGAAAATTAGGAAGGAGATGATTGAGCACATAAACTTAGCCATGAATGAATCGTCTTTGGCATTAGAATTTCTTTCCCTTCTATTGTCCTCTGTGAAGAAATCTACTGCTCTTACCTCAATGTCTCCGTTCTTGAAGAAAACCGTTCCTGTAGGCTCTCTGAGCAGCGACAAGCTACCGCGAGAGCCTATCTCTAAGGATGAACTGCTGAATTCTGAAATATTGAATAGAGGGTGGAAGTTGAGAAGCTTAAACGAATCGCGATCCATTTTGAAAGAAAACTTTGGAATGTTAGAGTTGGTGATGTCGAGGGAGCATGCCTACTGGAATAAAATCTCAAAATACGTTAGCAACAAGGATGTGATTTTCAAAATGCGAGATAAAAGTACGGGGCTGCGATCTCTGGGAATCAAATACGGTTACGAAGATTCAGGGTCGACTTTTAGAAGGGATAAAGGCGTAGCCGTCTTGAGGAACAATTTAGAACAGAATCTACTGGAATTGATACCATCTTCAAGCATTGAGAATCCTATGTCTAGGTCGAACGAGAAATTCATCAGGCTTCGAATATTCACAAAAATAGAATCTGAAGATGATTATATACTGACTGGTGAAAGCTCTTTGGACTCTCTGTTTGTCAATGGAGCAACAACCAAAAAAGACCAAGACGATATAAGAGGTCAAATCAAAAGATTGAAAGCTTTCATATTTGAGCAAGAATTAATGCATCAGTTGAAGAAAGAATGCTCTTTGCTAATCTCTTACGGTGTGACTATTGAAAATGAAAACAAAGTTGTGTTGGAGTTGCCAAACGAAAAGCTCGAGATGGAATTACTTTCTATTGAGGACACATCAGTTGTAAATCATATCCAGGATGCTCCAAAAGTGAATGATAGAAGGGCTACATTAGCTCTTACAACTCTGAGAATGCTGCTAATTGTTATGTTCAAGAAAAACTTGATAAAAAAGTTAACCTCTACGAGAAACAGTAGTGGCTTAAATGTTGAAAAGGACGTTTTATTGATAAGACCGCTTCTCGGAAAGATGAGACATCAAAATTACAAGATTCTCCTGAGAAAAATTGTAAAGGATTATGTATTAGATATCGTAGAAGACTCGAAATTAACAGAGGCTTCTGTTTTCAAGAATGATAATGCTGAGAGGTTGGTTGATGCTCACGTTGCCAAACTAGCAAGAGAAATTAAAGCGTTTGCGTGCTTACTGGAAACGTCCAAGACGAGATTTGAAATAAAAATTCCAGAAAGAGGTGAACTGATATTAATTTTGAGCAGTCCAAACTATTGTAACGCAGTAGTGTCGGTTAACTACCAGGAGACCACTAATAACGTTTTTTTTGATACCAAGTTTTCAGAGTTCAAAGAAATTGAAGAGTTTTTGAACTTTCTAGTGACCGAATACGTGAAGGCCAAGGATATTCCGATTAAAAAGGAGGAATAAATAGACATGTAACTACGCCCTATAAACGCATCATCGGGATATACAAAATATATACATATTTTTAACAGTTGGCGCAGCACAAAATTTAAGACTTGAGGGGTCCACGGTGATTAGCTGTTCGGATAAAAACCTGTATTAATCTTCAGTGGCGTCTATTTCTGTAATTTGCTCAATTTCCTGAGCACTTGATAACATCGGCTCAGTTTCGTCAAAATCATCATCTTCTTCTTCAGTGTATTCCTCCTGTACCTTTGTGAATTCGTCATTTCTTTCCTCTCTTAGAGCACCAAAGACCACAAAATTGATCCACACCTCAATAAAAGAATAGATAAACACTGCGTTGTTATGTATGTAAAAGTTAGACTTCCACATATAGGACATACCGGTTAGGATGAAGAAAATTAGTAATCTTACAGGAACGATAGAGTTGAAATGTTTCTTGTTAGTTTCCAACAAAGGAATCAGGTCCTGAACCGCTGAAACCAGAAACAAAATGCCAAAAATGCCTAGCTGAGCACTATTTTTTGACATCATCAAGCCAGGCAGCCCCATTGCCTGCGTTAAGACTAAAACATATGCATTTTCCAAAATCATATTAATGTCTACAAAGCAAAAATAGGCCAGAGCAAAGAGGAATACCACTCTCACGAAGAGACCATTAAAGGATGATATAGCTGCCATTCTCGCTAATATTTTTCTTTGAGTTCTTCTATATAGTTCAGATTATCACGAATTGGTTTTGTCTGTATCCTTTAATGACAGATATATGCTTCGCGCGTCGAAATTAGTAGAACCTAAGAAAATAAGATGGAAAACAATAGGATCAAAGAAAATTGATATATGCGGTCTGATATACTCATAAAATGGTTACCACTTATTCCTTAAACTAAAATGAAAACTATTTATGAAACTTATACTTCAGCCCCTGATATGATCGATTTTTTTACATGCTACCCTCAAAATGTCCTCCACATCCTGTGCGTCTCTCAAGTATATTAATTCATCATTTATAAATGGGTCATCATTATCTTCGTCATCGTTAGATTCATCATTTGTGCGGTATGTACTTTCAACGAGTTCTAAGTAATCTTTCACACACAATATTTCAAATTCCCTGCCGCATGCTAGTTCATTTAATTTCCCAGGCGTATATGAATGCAACCTCCTCCTCTTACGGGCATTTCGGCTCTTATAATGTACAACAAAGGCCAGGAAACATATCGTGCCACATTTGCTACAGAAAACGTCGTAATCTTCATCATCTTCGTCAAGTAGGTCTTCCTTATGTATACTGGTGGGCTCCTCTTCCTTCTTAGGCGATGGCAAAGTAGACTCGTCATTTCTTTTAGGACCGTAATGGGACAAGCGATCCAGATAAGATTCATTAGTCAGTACTCCAGACAGTTGTTTGATCATCCTGTTTTTCAAATTGAGGGCGTTCAACAGCTCTGAATAGCACGTCCTAACGAGGGATTCTTGAAAATTTGGACTGTCTCGGAGATAACTTGCTAAAATGTTCATCATTAATTCAAACATATCAAAAACGCACTGTTTACCTGTTTTTCGATAATCTGATATTGCTTCGATGCCGTAGGGAACCCACGAATCGAGGGTAAAGTTGACGGCCTCGTTGAAGTTGTAACCGCTGTTGAATCCCGCATGATAACACTTGGGAAAAGTGATTATATATTCATTAGGTTTTTGGACTGCCTTGAAACAATTAATTTTGGCTTCCTTGAAACGTTTGTCATAAGGAGAGATCAAAGTAACCAACTGATGTAACAAGTCCGGCTGTTTGTCGAAGAGATCAGGGGCGATATCCTTCATAAACTGTTGAAACTTATCGCAGGCGTACTCTGGTATGCTGTACCATACTTTTGGAGCACCCTCGTGTTGGTAGTTGGCGCTTAAGGTATATTGATCTTCTAAATGCCAGCAAAACGTGGAAAAAGTGGACCCGATGTAAATCCAAGGGATAGTCATACCAGATATTTTCCTATCAAACATCGGTAGCAAAGACCCTTTAGCATTTGGCAAATTGAGCAGGTTCATTGGGTGCCTGGTATACTTGGAATATTGATCTTTTTGAGATTCGTCCAGATTTTTCGGGATATAATATTCTGTTGGAAAACCTGTTATTTCTCCAGGATTCGAGCCATTGACATCAGCACCGTATTTAACAGTTATCGTGTTCTCCATATCATCGACATAATTCCAGAACTTATCCTCTAACTGCTCGATAGAGAGTGGGCCACCCGTGACCGCATCTGTCGTCAACTCTTTTTCTTTGGAATTGCAGCGAGATTGAAATTCTGACAGGGTATAAAAATGTGTTTCCTCCTTGAAACCGTAATAGCCATTCCCGATGATGCAGTTCTTGCAAATCCACTCACCTTTTGGTATCGAGGTTAAAGGAGGCGATAGACATGAGATATGGAAAGGCTTATCGCACGAGTCGCACAGTATAATTTTTGTAGGATTGGCGGAAAGATTACATATAACGCAGCCCTCGTCATCCTCGCTCTCCTCGTCCTCGGAGGATGAGTTCTCCTCTTCACTCAGCAATGATTTTGGATACTTGTCTTCGTAAAGGAGTCGCGAGAAGAGACCGCTCCTTTTATTCTCCACCTCATTAAAGATGAAAGCGTAATAACCGGAAATATACTCGTCAAAGATCTCCTGAGCTTCCACGCTTGGCACATGTAGC
This sequence comes from Zygotorulaspora chibaensis, assembly GCA_030565665.1. Lineage (NCBI taxonomy): Eukaryota > Fungi > Ascomycota > Saccharomycetes > Saccharomycetales > Saccharomycetaceae > Zygotorulaspora > Zygotorulaspora chibaensis. The sequence continues at coordinate 83,941 of JAJMCM010000004.1, read as the reverse complement.
GTGCGAGAAATCCTTCTCCATAGTGCACCATCCCTTGATAAATCTTGAACGTTTAGTAGGATAAATGGGCTGGGAGCTTGCTGATCAGATGCAACTTTCCGGCCCCGTTTACCTCCTATCGTGAAATTGCCGTCGCCAGCCCCCTTAGTCGCTCTACTATTGGCATCCTTTACTATTTGTATGAAAAGATCATAAAGATACAGTTTCTGAGAGCCTTGACATACAATGTAAGGTTTCAAAATCCTTTTGGAACCGGACGCAAATTTCCCTCTCTTGATTCTATTATAATTATTTAATTGCTTCATGAAAAATAACCGACTTCGGTTGGAGATATGAAGCTCCGATAAATTTTGAACCCTGACATTGAATTTGAAGTTATCCTTATTGATCGAAAATGGTGGTTTGAAACCCTCAGGCGGGACGAGCTTGATCATCCCATAAATGTGACCAATCCGCTGGATTTTCTGCTCTGACAAGTATTCAATGGGGTTGGCAAACTCTTCCGCGCTCGGATAAAGCGTTGGGATAGACTCCATCTCGAAAAAAGAGCCCTGGCTTTGTTTCTGGTATTGTTCGGAAAACAGATGGGTGATACTGCTATAATTTCCAAGAAATTTCTGAGGTTTTTCTTATCATTTCTGCAATTTTACCTTGACATTCCACATGGTGCGCACTGCCTTTCATGCATCCTCACTCATGTCAAGAAAAACTTAATAAACAGACAACGCTTATCAGTAAGAAAGCACACCAAGCGATAACTTAAGAGCTCTACAACGAAAGATGGGATACACTTTGACTATACTAGGATGCGGCGTCATGGGCCAAGCACTCTTATCTGCTATCTACAATGCTCCCAAGGCTGAATCGGACGAATTGGCCTCCTTATACCCTTCCAAGATCATTACTTGCAACCACGATGCGGAAAGCGCAGCGGTTGTAGATGACTTGTTGAAGACATTTGGCGTGTCTCCCAATGGCATTAGTGTTGACTCGACATACGCTAAGAATGTTGCTGCCGTCAAAGCGGCCGACGTTATCATCTTGGCAACCAAACCCTTCTTGGTCAAGCCAGTCCTGGACGGCGTCAAAGACGTCATTAGTGGAAAACTGATCATTTCGCTAGCTGCGGGCTGGACCTTTGAGTTGCTGCAACCATACACGGAGTGCATCAGCCGTGTCATGACCAACACGCCCGCCAAGTTCGGGTACGGTTGTGCAGTCGTTTGCCATTCCACCTCGGTCAGCGCCAGACAGAAGGAGATTGCCGCTCAGTTGGTCAGCCACGTAGGCACCGTCGTACAGCTTCCTGAGAAAAACATGGACGCCGCCACCGCTTTGGTCGGCTCTGGCCCGGCCTTTGTCTTGCTGATGCTGGAGTCGATGATGGAGAGCGGTATCAAGATGGGCATTCCTCTGAAAGAGAGCAGGGAATGCGCGATGAAAGTCATCGAGGGTACCGCCAAGATGTTGGAGAAGACTGGAGCCCACCCCAGCGTGCTTAAACACCAAGTGTGCACACCGGGAGGCACCACAATCGCCGGTCTCTGCGTCATGGAAGAAAACGGGCTAAAGAGCGCCATCATCAAGGGTGTCGAGGAGGCCGCCAAGGTCTCCGCTGACATGACCAAGAAGATGACCGAAGACTTGAAGGCCCAGCGTAAGTAGAATATACCAGATCCATAGATTAAATATTCGCCGCACCTTCCGAGTGCAACTTCCCAGTGCATCGGCCCTTGCAGTCCCTGTTCCGGTTTCTTGAACGCTTCTTGAGCGCTTCGCACTGCCGCCGCGCCCGGCGGCCGAGAACCAACGATGGGACGCATCTCGCATCTGTTTCCCACTCGTTTCGCGCGCCAGTCGGCACCCTCTGCGCGTAACACACCGCCTGCCGGTCGCCCCACGTGACCGGAACGGTGGACCCAAACACCTTGGCCAATGGGAGACGTCCATTAGAGGGTCCTGCGGGAGTTTCTGGGCGTGCCGGTGCCAGCCCGCCTCCAGAAGTTTCGTCGCTGCGCACATTTTGGGCAAAATTGGAAAAAACGTTGATTTTTCGATTTCGATTGGTTGTAGGCCCCTTTCGAAAGTTGGTCCCGTACGTACTGCACGGTGGTGGTTAGTTTTATATAACTTACACTCTTTCTCGATCGTGTTTTCTCTCACTGTTCAGCCCAAAGCTAATTGTGATAACTATACAGTTACAGATCTCTCTAGACTCTGGAAACATAGGCGTCGTTGGAAATCAATTGAATTATTGTTATTAATAACGAAAACTGGTTCGGCTCTAGAGGAAATTGTTGCTGGCTGAAGAATATTTTGTTTTAGTTCACAAAGGAGAATTATGGTTTTAGCTTCTCGTTCAGCTTTGCAAGCTGCTAAGAGTATCAGTGCATTCAGCGGGGTTAGAACTCTAGCCACCGCAGCTGCTTTGTCCGGTAAGGTCAAGGCCGTCATTGGTGCTATTGTTGACGTCCAGTTCGAACAGGAAAACTTACCTGCCATTTTGAATGCTTTGGAAATCGAAAGGCCAAACGGTAAGTTGGTTTTGGAGGTCGCCCAGCATTTGGGTGAAAGCACCGTCAGAACCATTGCTATGGACGGTACTGAAGGTCTGGTCCGTGGTGACGCTGTTCACGACACTGGCTCTCCAATCTGTGTGCCCGTCGGTAGAGAAACCTTGGGTAGAATCATCAATGTTATTGGTGAGCCAATTGATGAAAGAGGTCCCATCAAGACCAAGAAAAAGAACCCTATCCACGCCGACCCTCCACTTTTCGTCGAGCAATCGACCTCTGCTGAGGTTTTGGAAACTGGTATCAAGGTTGTCGATCTATTGGCACCTTACGCCAGAGGTGGTAAGATTGGTTTATTCGGTGGTGCCGGTGTCGGTAAGACTGTTTTCATCCAGGAGCTGATTAACAACATCGCCAAGGCCCACGGTGGTTTCTCCGTCTTCACCGGTGTCGGTGAAAGAACCAGAGAAGGTAACGATTTGTACCGTGAAATGAAGGAAACAGGTGTCATCAACCTGGAAGGTGAGTCTAAGGTCGCCTTGGTTTTCGGTCAAATGAACGAACCACCAGGAGCTAGAGCCAGAGTTGCCTTAACCGGTTTGACCATTGCTGAATATTTCAGAGACGAGGAAGGCCAAGATGTCTTGCTTTTCATCGATAACATTTTCAGATTCACTCAAGCTGGTTCAGAAGTGTCTGCCCTTTTGGGTCGTATTCCTTCTGCCGTCGGTTATCAGCCAACGTTGGCCACCGATATGGGTTTGCTACAAGAAAGAATTACCACAACGAAGAAGGGTTCCGTTACTTCTGTCCAAGCTGTTTATGTCCCAGCCGATGATTTAACAGATCCTGCTCCAGCCACTACTTTCGCGCATTTGGATGCAACCACCGTGTTGTCCAGAGGTATCTCCGAGTTGGGTATCTACCCAGCTGTCGATCCTTTGGATTCTAAATCCAGATTATTGGATGCTGCCGTCGTTGGTGAAGAGCATTATGCAGTTGCCACACAAGTCCAAGAAACTCTACAAGCCTACAAATCTTTGCAAGATATCATTGCTATTTTAGGTATGGACGAACTTTCTGAGCAAGATAAGTTGACTGTCGAAAGAGCAAGAAAGATTCAAAGATTCTTGTCTCAACCATTTGCTGTTGCCGAAGTTTTCACTGGTATTCCAGGTAAATTGGTCAGATTAAAGGATACCATTTCTTCTTTTAAGGCCGTTTTGGATGGTAAATACGATCATCTACCAGAAAATGCCTTCTATATGGTTGGTGGTATTGAAGATGTCGTCGCCAAGGCTGAGAAAATGGCTGCTTCTGCTAACTAAGAAGTTTCTTGTTTTTAAAAATATGCATATTCTTTAACAAGAGAGACCGAGAAATATCTTCCATTTTTATTTCTTCGAGTTCAAAAACATCAGTCCATTTTTTACTCTTACAAAACTAACACCTTATTATGATAATAATGAATTTCCCTTTACTTCTTTTGTAGTATGCCAAAGATTATTTGTAAATCGAAATAGGTAGAAAATATATATCTTTTATATTCAAGAAACGATTACTTCTTATTATGTGGGCTTTTTGATTGGTGTCCATCTTCCAATTATCCTTTTATTGGGTCCGGTCATATCGTACGCATCGCGCTTACATTTCCATGGTTCATGGGATATGATTCACTTATATCCCAAGAGAGAATCGCACTGACTGACTTTGTGCCACCAGACTATTGATCAGTCTACAGAAACTCATATGATACCTGCATGAAAGCACTGGCAATCCGTAATCTCACTGGTTGCTCGCCAATGCTACCATGGATCCAACGTTGTCGCTTCCTTAATACATCTACCCCACTATGCGGCCTCAGCCGAGGTCTCTTTGAATACGCTCCGACAGTTTCCAAATCATATATTAAGGTGCTTGGGCCTGATGCTCCTAAATACCTAAACGGTTTAGTGATGTCAAAACTGGTGCCCCACTATGTGAAAAAGAACTTGACCACAATAAACCCAAACGAGTCTGAAGAACCCGAGATTGTACCGAAGTTCGATAACACGCAGGGCAATTGGGGGGTGTATGTTGAGTGCAGTGATAACGGTCCCTTTGTTTCTAGATTCGGAATATATACTGGTCTTCTGAATAGTAAAGGGAAAATAATTTCTGACACTATAGTTTATCCCACGCCGCTGATAGGAAGTGATGATCCAAAGATCAACAAATACCCCACCTACCTGCTTGAATTTGACAGTTCGGTAGTACAGCGTATCTATAACAATTTTAGCGTGCACCGTCTGACTAGCAAGGTTAAGATAAAGAAGTTCGATGAAGGCCTCCTAAAATCTTGGGACGCCCAGATCCATTTACCCAATATACCCCAGGATGTGCTAAATCCCTGGATTGTAAACCTGTTGGAGCCCTCTACTATGACAAAAAGTCCCAAAGATGCTTTGGATTATGCAAGGAGCGTCGTTTCCATGCTATTCAATGGAAATGAAGACAAGATAGAGGCATTGTATATAGAACGAAGAATAGAAGATCAGCTAGAACTGGACAGTGCATCACCGCAAATACTAAGAATTGTCACAAGAAATGACGTAGAAGATATCTCTTTATTATTTAACCCTGTGGGGCTGCCATTTGAATTTGACACTGAAAAAAAAATCCCACAGTTCTTTAGAAAAGCTAGGTTTAAAGCTGGGTATGTGGACAGCACAAAGGACTTCAAACCCGAGACTTTGCTGCCTCTGGAGCTAAATTTCGACTACATGCCCAATGCGGTGAGCAAGGATAAAGGTTGCTATGTAGGGCAGGAACTGACCGCCAGAACCTTTGCCACTGGAATACTAAGGAAAAGGCTAGTCTCGGTTGATCTGAGTAATCTGAGCAAGAACAATTTGCTCGTGAATGACAAGTATCCTGAGATTAAATTGAAGGGCAAGCATGATGCAATTGAAGCAGCAGTGCCATGCGTTACAAACCCTTTTCAAAGCCCTTCCACTTCTCACACCGCGGCAAGGTCAAGACGACATCGCGAGCGGCCTGCAGGATCGCTGATTGCTCATGAAGGTGACGAGGGAGTGGCACTGTTACGAATTGAGCATTTCTCCAAAGCGTTTAGCGAAGAAAACAACAATGACCTGTTCTATATTGAGGCAACTCCAAGTGCGACCACTGCTACCGGTGAAGAGAACCGCATAGGTGTAGTGCCTAAGTGCCCCTTATGGATAGATCTTATGACGAATTGATCGAACAGAATCGCATATAGGCTTTCTATTACATATTTATATACAAAGCTGTTTTTGGAAATCCCACCAACATATTTTGTGTGACGACACTCCGTACACCATTTGTAATTAACCCGTGCACCCGCTGATGCTCCTCTCGCGGACTACTACGGCGCGGGCAGAAGCGTCCGGGCCTGTGGGAGTGACACACATGCCGGCGGAATGAGAGCTGGAGTGACTCGACGCATCGGAGCGCGCAGGGCTGGAGTCTAAGCTGGAGCTTGTGCGCGGCTTCGTGAACTAGGCTGGGGTTCTCTGCGTGCCCAACCGGATGCTTTCCACCTCCTACCAATGTCCTGCCCGCTAGGAGGGCCCAGCAGGAGGCCTCTCCTGGGATGCTCTGACGCTCAGGCCTGTCGCGATCATGGTAAGCTGGTCTGTCGGCACAGACCGTTCGAGGTTGAGGTGCCCGTACAGGGTGCGTACTCTTTTTTCATCAATTTAACATTACGACAAGACGTTAGGATATTCCCAAGTTAGATTAATTGTATTTTGAAATTAAATCTTGATTAAGACGATCGATAAAAGGACCAGAAGAACCAAACCCAAGATGTCTGACACTGAAGCTCCAGTTGAAGTTCAAGAAGAATTCGAAGTTGTTGAAGAATTCACTCCTGTCGTATTGGCCACACCAATCCCAGAAGAGGTTCAACAAGCTCAAAAAGAGATCAAGTTGTTTAACAAATGGTCTTTTGAAGAAGTCGAAGTCAAGGACCCTTCCTTAGTCGACTACGTCCAAATCAGACAACCAATTTTCGTTTCTCACACTGCCGGTCGTTACGCTAACAAGAGATTCAGAAAGGCCCAATGTCCAATCATTGAGAGATTAACCAACTCTTTGATGATGAACGGTAGAAACAACGGTAAGAAATTGAAGGCCGTTAGAATCGTCAAGCACACTTTGGATATCATCAACGTCTTAACTGACCAAAACCCTCTACAAGTTGTTGTTGACGCCATCACCAACACCGGTCCAAGAGAAGACACCACCAGAGTCGGTGGTGGTGGTGCTGCCAGACGTCAAGCTGTCGATGTTTCTCCATTGAGAAGAGTCAACCAAGCCATTGCTCTATTGACCATCGGTGCCAGAGAAGCTGCATTCAGAAACATCAAGACCATCGCTGAAACTTTGGCCGAAGAATTGATTAACGCTGCCAAGGGCTCTTCCACTTCTTACGCTATTAAGAAGAAGGATGAATTAGAACGTGTTGCCAAATCCAATCGTTAAGTCAAGAACCATTTTTTCAAAATTTGTTTTTTCACTTACACCCTGTACACTTTGTCTACATCTTTTTATTATATATCATTAATATAATAGTATACTCTAACGAGGGATCTAAACCCTAGTCATCTGAACTTAACCAACATCTTTCACGCGCAGCAGCAGCTGGTGGCTATGTCCGTTACTGCCTCACCGTTCTGCCGAAACCACTGCTCTGCTCAACAACGTGACCGACATGAGAGCGGCATTTGTGGCTATCAGGAAACATCACGAAAGGATTTTCTTCGATTTGGGGAAAAGTGAACATGATTCAGTAAGGAGAACGAAGATTGCTAATAGCAAAACAATTCGCGTGAAAGTGATGTAGTTGGAGATCGTGGAGACGCATTCCTTCTAGAGCAAAGAGTATGGGACGTTGAAGCGCATGACGAAGCGTAATGCAGAGCAATTGGATCCCTTCTTAAAGCACCGAAATGGCCAGTATTTTAACACGCCTAAAAAGGAAGCGCTTTTGCTTTAGGGGTGAGACGGATAATTGTTTGAGGTGCTTGTTTATAAATAAAAGAGTCTGGTATACCCAACGTGTCCTTTTGCATCTTGGTAACCTACCGTCTCAGTAAATACAGCTCATTATAGTGCAACCAGCCCGATGAGACAAAGTCAACTGTATTCTATTATGTTCGCAGTCACTGCTGGAGCAGTGACTGTAGCTGCTCGGCAGTCCAACTTTAAGTTCGACGAGTGGACTCACCAGGATCTACAACAGTACGTCGAAGACCATAAGAAGAGCTTGGAAAAGTTGGGTTCGCAAAACTTGGATGATCTGAAGGAACAGCTTTCTGAGAAATGGTCCTCGAGCTCGCAGCCCAAGCCATGGTGGCACATCTGGCCTTCCCACGATTCAGACTCTTGGTTCAAACATGACCCCTCGACCCCGATATCGGACTGGTTCTTTGACACTTGGTCCCGTAGCGATCTGGAGAAGTTTCTAAAGCGCAACAAGGTCGATTTCGATGCGAAGGCCTCGAAGGACGCTCTGATTAATAGTGCCAAGGAGAATTTTAAGCAAATATCGGAAAAACTTGACTGTTCTGGTTTCTACCCTACGAGGAGCTACTTTAGTGACTGGTCTGTGGATGACGTGAAAGGGTGGCTTGATGAGTACCAGATCCCATACGACAAGGCATCAGAGACGAAGGACGATCTCTTGGACAAAGTCAGAGAGAACCTCTACCATGCTTCTGAGTTTGCGGAGGAGAAAAGACTGGACGTCCTGGGCGCTCTAGACCTCGCCGGCAAGCAGCTTGTGGACAAGGCGGGAGAAATCAAGGACGATGTGTTCAACACCTTTTCTACTCAACAATTGGCGGACTGGTTGCAAAGCCACAAGGTCGCCGTTGATGAGAAGGCCGCAGAGAACCGTGACGCCTTAATAAAGCTTGCGAAGAGAAACGCCAATCTTTTGAAAGATGACATGAGTTGGTACGGCAACGCGCTCAGCAAGAAGGCATCGCCTTATTTGAGTAAGCCTCCGGAGTATGTTGAATCTGTTTGGGATAAAACAATGCAAAAATTCGGCAGTCTTTTCTCCCATTTCAAGCACAAGACCAACCATGTCATCAATGATACTTTCCTGGTAGATTTAGACAACTGGACAAGAGACAGATTGAAGACATATTTGGATGTTCGCGGTGTCAAGTATCATCTGTTGTCTACGAACAGCCAGCTGCGTGAGATGGTCAGAGAGGCTAGAAACACACCCCTGAGAAATGTGCAAGAGGGCTATGCGAAACTAACCGAGGGTGTCAATTACGATAATATGAAGAACTGGGCTCAAGACAAAGCTGACCAAATCCAGGATAGCGACGTTTATAGCACAGTCTCAGACAAAATCGATACTTTGAATAAAGACACCCAAAACTGGGCTCAAGATCTCGGAAGTAAGTGGATGGACAATTTGAACTCGTGGTCAGTAGATGACTTGAAAGCATACTTGAAAAGTTTTGGTGTTGACTCCACCACCTCTACTAAGGATGACTTGATCAAAGCCGCCAAATTGAAAACCCAAATGTTCTTCGGAACGTTTCATGAACCTTGGTACACTCGATGGACCTACAAGGCTAAGTTCTATCTGACACACCCCTTGAGTCTTCTTTCATGATCAATGGCAAATTTTATAATTATATGTAAATCAATTAACTCGTTCGCAATGTAAATTTTGAGCATTTCTTTAAAATAAAGCTGTTCGGCGTCGTTTGGTACGTCGAATCCTACATGTGGATTATGGCCTTCTTTCATCAATCTCTTTAAACTCTTCTGATGATGCTATAAGACGGGAAACGGGAGTCATCAAGAATCACATAAGCGAGAAGAATACCTTTTGAGATGGCGAGATATGCTTGGTATACCAAAGTTACTGATGCTGTACACCGTTTAACTGTTTTAACGCTGATCGGGGGGTCTCTCTACATGGCTGGTGGTTTAACGTACACGCTATACACTAACGGTACCAAGTATGAGAATCAAGTCACGCAGAAGAAAGAAAACTCGGAAGAATTGCAGCAGCTAGAGGGAGCTGCGTCTTCTGCCGAGTAGACACTCGAAGAACAACCAACCCCCTGGAATTTTGATCAATTTTCAGTTTCCGTCTGTATATATTCAACAATAGGGTTATTCAGTTGCATTTTCTCATGTGGTTTTCCTCATTACCAAGGTCCAAGTACCAGTTATGTAGTTAGTTGTTAATAGTTTACAAGTCATTTAAGTAGGCCGGATTTCACTTTTTTAGATTGGCTCTGAATGTTTGGGGATAACTCATTATCGAATTTTCTCTTCCTCTTGAATCTCTTCTCCTTACCGTTATGATGCTTATTTTGCATTTTTAGCTCCTTGTTTCTATCTTCTAGTTTCTGAATCTCATCATGAGACGATGGATTTAGCGTTATCACGTCCAAGTCCAGGTACGGCACGCCGCATCTAGGACAGGTTTTCTTGCTCATCATTTGCAATGAGCTAATAGGTAATACGTCTCCACAATTCACCAGGTAAACAAACTTAATGGAGGATTTGCCGAAGACTCCCTCACCGTATTCACAAACAATAGAGCAAGTTTCAATGCCGCTGCCACTTTTCTCCGCATTCTCAATTTCTTTCAAGTTTTTGAGTTCAACGACGTCATCTAGCCTTCTAATGTGAGCAAAATTTGCAATTTGATCTTGACTGTAGTCCTCCCGCCCAGGTGTTAACAACCATTCCAAAATAGCTTCCTTGTTGAACAAGTGTCCCTTATAGTCACTCACAATGGGCAATCTCAATCGTTTATTGGAAAGCCTGCAGAATTTCCATTTGGACGCTGCCTTAAAGTTCCTCAAGTCATCATCCTTGGCAACGTTTCCCCCCTTAGCTGGATTGAGTTTCAATTTGTGCACCTTGTTAAAGGATCCCCCATCATTCTAGAGTGAGTTAGTAATAAAAACTCGTGACAAAGTGACTGTCTGCTGACTGACATACTCCCATTACGACCTAATTAGTGAAAGGTCTAGACGAATACTTAAGTAGCAAGCTTGCCTTGGATTCTCCGGCAGTTTACTACGTGTCGTCGTTTTTAGAGCTTGGCCGAATTTTCATAAGGCATCGCATCGATCTCGCAGCGAAGTATACAAAACAGAGCGAACGATGGAAGATTAAAAACAAAACCCCTGCACAGCGCCACAAGAGATACCCACTACAATGTCCAGTAGTCCTTATGAATCTCGGGAAAAATGGTATGTTAAACTAAATATTTTTCCAGTTTCTTCGCTCGACCCACTAACTTTTTCCTTTTCATTTTCAGTCATTTTTATTACAAGATTGGCGCATGTCGACATGGGGATAAATGTTCAAAGGAACATGTTCGTCCCAACAGATCCCATACATTGGTGTTACATAACCTCTTGAGCCTGCCAGAACAGGGGGTTGAGAACTTACCCTTTGAGGAATTTTACGAAGACATTTACATCGAAGCCTGCAAATTCGGCCCTGTACGATCAATGATTGTCTGCGAGAATGGCAATCATCTGAAGGGCAACGTCTACCTCTACTTCGAACGGGATCATGACGCACAGCGTGCTAGAGATAACTTCAACACTAGGTGGTACGATGAGAGGCCCCTGTATTGTGACCTCACACACATCGAAGACTTTCGAGAAGCGATATGCCGAAAACACGACGTGAAATCATGTGAAAGAGGCGATGAGTGTAACTTTATGCATGTTAGAAGACCCTCTACGAAGCTGAGGATCGATTTAGAGAAGGCTCAGGCCAAAAAATGGCAATCTACGTCGTCGAATTAGGACCTATTTCTTGGTATAATTTGTATATATTGTGTAGTGTTCGTGTTTAATGATATTATTTTAAAGGCATTCTATCTTTGGGTGGCAAAACACTACCAGAGGAATCCCTCCCTCATTGGAATGGTCTACTTGAATATTCAAGACTTATCAAGACAGGCTTCTTGGCTAGAATCAATCGTGCTCCTATAGAAATTATCAACTCTAGGTTACAAGCGTAGAATACCGAGACCTTTCAGTATCTTAGAAATAACGAGACACCATGGCTGACAGGTATTCATTTTCATTAACTACGTTTTCCCCTAACGGCAAATTAGGTCAGATCGACTATGCGTTCACAGCAGTGAAACAGGGTGTGACATCGATTGGTATCAAAGCTACAAACGGTGTGGTCATTGCATCGGAAAAGAAGTCCTCTTCGCCGCTAGCTCTCACGGAGACTTTGTCAAAAATTTCATTAATAACACCAGACATAGGTGCTGTGTATTCCGGTATGGGTCCTGATTACAGAGTTCTCGTTGACAAGTCGAGGAAAGTAGCACACACGCATTACAAAAGGATATATGGAGAGTACCCGCCAACAAAACTTCTTGTTTCAGAGATTGCCAAAATTATGCAAGAGGCTACACAATCCGGAGGTGTTAGACCATTCGGTGTATCATTACTTGTAGCGGGTTATGACGAACATAGTGGGTTTGGATTATATCAAGTTGATCCCTCAGGCTCCTACTTCCCATGGAAGGCCACCGCAATAGGAAAAGGTTCAACGGCGGCAAAGACCTTCTTGGAGAAAAGATGGAATGACGAATTAGAAATAGAAGACGCTATCCATATAGTGTTACTGACTCTAAAGGAGTCTGTTGAGGGTGAATTTAATGGTGACACCATTGAAATTGCTGTTGTGGGTGAGGAAAATAAAGATATGCTTGGATACACTGGTATTCCGACCGACAAGGGGCCAAGATTTAGAAAACTATCTGCACAAGAAATCAATGATAGACTAGAAGCATTGTGATTTCGCTTAAAAAAATCTTTCAACATAGACGCGATGCTTCTCAGGTTCACATATGTGTAAGTAATGAGTATAATACAAAATAACTTTAACTAAGATGATCAGAAGAAAAAAAGAGAATGGGCAATTTACTATTTAATTTAATGCTTGTTATGTTCATTTGAAAGGGGCCCTTAGAGGATCTATAACGTGAGAAGGCTTTATCAAATTCTTCGGTTTGATTAATTTTTGATGAGAAGATCTTGAAGTCCATTCCGGTCCAAGAGGCATACGAAGAGACCTCTCGTATTGCTCCTTGTTTTCATAAGGGAAAGGAACACCGGAAGACTGATATTTTAGATTTTTCTTGTTAACTCTCTCGTTTATAATAACGCTTTTGAGTTTCTTATCCATTCGTTTATCTTTCTCCATCACGCCTTTAATCTTCTTGATTACTTTTCTCTTCTTCTTCGGGTTCGCACCAGCCCCTGCCCAGTCACCCCATCCTGGAAGAGTTATATCTTCTTCATGATCGTCTTCCTCAATTTCAATCTGCCTCTTTTCATCCTCGAAATCAGCAACAACATCATCACCAGCGAATGCTTCAGCTATCGACTCTTGCTGTTTGAACATAAAGCCATCTTTTTCATCATCAGAACCACCATACGGGTCAATGATATTCAAACGATTAGATTCTTCTAAATCTAGCAATACCTCTTCGTCATTGGATCGTGTTTTCTTGGATCTTTTTGATTGCTTATCACCATGTTTGGCAATTTTATTGGCCTGTTTTGCCATCCTAGAACTGTCTTTGTCTATGACAAACACCTTCGAAGACCTAGGGCCATTGTTTTCACCTTCATCTTCGCTCACGTTTAGCCAAGGATTGTATTCCTCACTATCCTTATTTGTAGTCTTTTCAGTACTGTCCGAAGATTTTGAGTCCTTGAGATTCGTTTTGGCAGATTCCACGCTGACATTTGTTTTATTTTGGTCTACCTTCGTTTCATTACTCTCTTTGTTTGAGCTCCTGCCTTCTGATACCGCTGGCGTGTATATCCTTCTTCCTTGGTTCAGCAGGGTCGTTCCACCACTCACTTCATTCTCTTGTTCGCTATCCGAAAGAAGTGAGCCCACATCGCCATTTTCGAAAGCCTTCAAGTTTTCGATTGATCTCTTGTTCGAATCGCGCGCTCTAGCATCAGCTTTCTTCATGAATTCCATGTCCATGATGCCAGATTTACCTATTTTCTTCGTCGATGCAACCTCTGCGTCTTCATTTTCGTGTACTCTCTCGATATCACTTAAAGAAGCGTCTTCCTCCTCCTTGGATCCGCGATCTAAAATCTTCTCCTTCAACCTCTCACCTTGTCTCAACATCTCTTCTATATCTTCCCTGGTCTCGGCATCGTTGGACATTCCATGCTTTATCATATCCTTGGCCCACCTAGAATTTGTTTTATGTTTCAAAGTCATTCTCTCTTTGGCTCTTGCCTCATCGAAGTCCTCGTCGTCTGATACTCCAGCCAACTCTTTATTTTTTAACATTTCTTTCTTCTTTATACGATGATAGGCCTTGGACTTGATTTTCTTTAATCTTTTAGACTTTCTTTCCTCCCTGAACATTAACTCTCTCATCAACCTAACTTCGGCAGTTCTTTTTTTCATCATTTCAGGAGACATTTGAGCAGTGGCCAAATCCTCAAATTTTGAGTCGCGTTGATCTTCTACTAAGTTGCTTTCCTTCAGCACGCTGTCAACTTTCTCCTGCAATTCCGTTTGTGGGGCTTCAGTAAATCTAGTAAATGTCGATGCATCATTGTGCTCAACTGGGGCATTCATGGGAAATGATAAATGTTCAGCCCTTCTATTTTGAGTTACAACATCTTTCCACTTGTTTACCTCTTGCTTAGATATCTCATACGCAGCTTTACGGTCATGTCTTTCCTGAATTCTTTGAGGTAGTGGGACAGATATCGCATCATTCTTGCCCTTGATTAAAGTAGATTTAGAAACAGCTTCTTTATCCTCGACAACACTCAGCATATCAGCCAGGTTCAATTTCCTTCCAGTATCCGTAGATACAATAGATGGTAGATTATATTCACTATCTTTACTACCACCATAGTTATCAAGCTTTTTAATGGATTTCCTGCCTGCCTCCCTGAGTAGATCCGAGGTGATAGTTTTCAATTCGACATCTTCTTCGTCCTGTGAAATTTCATCAAAGGGATCTTCCTCCTCTTCTTCTTCATCATCCTCGCCTTTACTTGAATCGTCACTACTTGAGGAAGCTTCGGATTCCTCGTCGTCGATGTTCTCGAGCTTCAAACTGCTTGCCTCATCACTATCCTCATCGGCCTTATTGTTTGTGTCCCATACCTGCGACAAAGGCATTAGATCTTCCTCATCAATAGAGGTGTAGCCCCCTTCATCTTCAGATTCTGACTCTGCTCCATGTTCGTTCGATTTCTTTTTAGCATCACGAAGTGTCTGTGAGAAACGAGAATTCATAACATCATATTCATCCTCTGATCCCAGAGCCTCGTCTGAATCCAGCTCTTCATCTTCAAAAGTATCCTGGTCTCCCTGACTATCATCACTATCATGGCCTTCTGCACGTCTTAATAGGTTGACAACTGGTCTACGAGACTGGCCATCCTCACCTTGTGATTCATATCCACCGATCTCCTTCTCAGCTATTTCAAGTGCATTCTGAGCTCTTTTAGTAAGCTTGGATCTGGATTTGGTCTTACTTTTAGAGTTAGATTTTGATCTACCCATAACAGACAAATGTTCGAGCTTACCTTCAATTTTCTACTTTCTTTTGTCCAGAACAACGAAGTGTACTTCTCTTCAGGGCATCTCATCGATTTTTCAAAATTTTCATTCTTTTAAATTTTCAAATTTGTGCAATACCTGTTTAAGGCGGAGAAGGTGAAAAATATCATTCATTACACAGGTGATTATACATTCATGAAGCAAAAACTAGTTATTAGTTGCTTCTTGTTGCTGATGTCTTCTACGCTCTTCATGGGCCGAAAGTGCCGCTTGCCTAACTCTGACTTCAATTGCCTGCGAATATTGACTCTTTTCTTTGATGATATTCTGTATTTGAACTGATTCTTTGTTCAACTTGGCGATTTTCTTTTCATAGAAACTGATGGCTTCCTCGGGACTCTTATCTACGTAGTATCCTGTGCCCACATCTACCATGAATGTTTTGTCGACAATTCTACCAGGTACATATAAAGACGCCGATGCAGGGACCAGAAGTTTTTGGTTCTCATTTTCTGGAGACGTAATGGACTTGATGTCTTCGATGCAGTCACCAAACTTATTTCTCGCAATCGCTAGAGCTTGCAAAGATTGACTGAAATGCTGTAGCTCTTGATCAAATTGCTCCTTCACTGCAGCTAATTGCTCCGGTCCCAGTTTACTCAAATCGACTTGAGGACATGTGCTTGTTAGTTAAGAGGTTAAAATGAAAAACTGACTGATACCTCGACATACTTTTCTGCGCTGACATTACTTTTCTATCTGAAAATTCTATTTGAGAAGCCGTTGAACTATTATGTGTTTGTAGTCTTGCTGGAAGTTATTACCATTTGTTCAATGTTCGGATTTAATAATCTATGCCTCAAGAAATTTGGCATAATTTTTGCCTCTACAAACAGAAAACAGAGAACGGATATCGGCAATGAATAACACTGACACTACTTCATTTCAGAGTATTTTAGCTGGTGTGAAGAGATTGCGAGAACAAGAAGGTGGCAGTGTTAATGTTGACCAGCAGCCAAAAGACGCTCCCAAAGCAGCCGTGAGTCCTGCCAAAAATGAAAGTGTAAAGGCGACCCAAGTTACAAATGCATTCAACCAACAAAGACAATTTGAAGTAGCTTCTGATGCACACAATGCACCTTCTAGCAATGTTGCTGGAATTCCTAATCTCCCTTCTGGTAAGGCAGTCCTTATAAACACAACCCAAAAGGAGAATCCCCTGTTGAATCACTTGAAAAACACTAATTGGAGATACATTTCTTCTACTAAAGGGACAAAGATATACTACGATTATTTAGTAAAGCGAAGATCTGTACTGTTTCTTACACTAACGTATCACAAGCTTTATGCCGAATATATTGATAGACGTATGCTGCCTTTACAGCAGAATGGTGATAACATATTATTATTTGTTGTTGACGACACTAATTCAGAAGACGTCTTGAAAGATTTAACAAAACTTTGCATGTTCAAGGGATTTGCCCTCCTTCTGGCCTTCAACTTCGAACAGGCGGCCAAGTATATTGAATATTTAAACAGATGAGGAGCAAGATCATTGCAAGAGGTCAGTTCCATGCTTGTTTCCGTCTTTCGTCATTTTAGCACTTTTCGTTCCAAATTGAATAGCTCTTTTAGGTTCGTCACAAATCCCTCCCAATTCAAGTTTTTGGGATGCCATCTTTCTAAGAATTAACTTATTCGTCTTGTAGGTAATCGGAATGCGACATGTTGAAAACTTAACTACACTTTCATCCAAAAAAGGGTATCTAACCTCAACCCCATTACATGCGATGACTTTGTCATCACGATTCAAATTTCTATCATATATGTTGTTGATTTGCTTTGTCAATTCCGCTTGTAATTCCTCTGGTGATTTGTTCGCAAGTTTATGATAACCACCATACAACTCATCAGCACCCAAGCCACTGAACAGAACTACCCCCTTTCTTTGATAATGTACCCTACTACCATCCGAACGTCTTATTTTACCAGATCCTCTTGATGCAAAATAAAACGCAATGGCAATTGATAAATCCATCTCCGTATTTTTAGGATACATCAAATCAATTACTTGAGGTCGAATCTCCAGATATTGCTCATAAGAAACGTCTATTTCAATAAACTTGATGCTTATTTCTGGGTATAATTTTTGGAGAACCGTCGCACTACTTATTCCCAGCTTCCTGTCAGGAGTATCGCTTGGCATTATTCCAGTACGAGGATTCTCAAAACCCACATTTAACAGTTCAAGAACTACTGTTGGATGACTCTCAATGTTTTTTCGTAGTTCATCACATATCAAGGATGCTATTACGGAACAATCTAGGCCACCAGAGAACAGAACAGCAATAGGAGAGTTCTCGATATGCATAGGATGAATGGATTCCACTCTCTTTTTTACAGAAAGTGCTAATTCTTCGTGAAGTTTTTCAGTGTGATATTGAATGTTCTCCATGTTTTCATCAACATCTTTACAAATGGTAAACTTTTCGGAAATCTGATCCTGGTTATTGAGCTCTTTTTTTTCCGTATCATAGGCATATATTACACCAGCTATACAGTCTTCAAATCCCTCTATTGTTCCTGTTACGCTTGCAACGAATAGTTCACCCGTTGTCTTATTAAGTCGATAGCTCAGACTTCTTCGCCCAATTCTGTCCCTTCCAAAATAAAACTTTCTTTCTAGTTTATCATAAATTGTATATGCGAATTCGCCATCGAATGATCGAATCGCCTGAGGAATATCCAGGCCTTGCGTATCCAACAAAGAAGCGATAAATTGTGTATCATTATGTTGTATTTCTGAGTTGTATAACTCACCATTAAATTGCAATACATATCGTCCATGAACTTCAACGCTTTGTGGAGTGAAAGGTTGACGCAGCGATAGAACTGAGGAAAACCAACTGGTACAGTGTTTTTCAGAAACCTTCAAAGAAGAATAATTTGGTCCTCTTGCACTAATGTAAGGTATAATTCTGTTGAATATCGTTGAGCTGTCGGAGCATAGCTTCGGTGCTTCGTTTCGTCCTTTGAACTCTATAAATTCGTCCTGGAATGCATTAACTTGATCTTCATTCGATGAGAAATGAAGTAGTATTCCACACATTGCACAATGCCCCGTTCTTCTTGCTTTGAACAATATCTTTTCTCTTGATAGTTCGGATCTTGACGAAGCCATCTCGGAATTTTTCATCCTCTAATGCCCGGAGAAAATATTACTAGTACATAAACAAACATGTAGAAATGCTGGGGGCGTAACAGATATCATCATTAGACTTAAAGCGTGCGGTGCAAATGAGCCGGCAAGACGATATACTGAGCCAGTTTGATCCGCTACAACAGGAGACTAGCCCTGAAGATGAGGCAGAGGCGCGTTACTCCGGCGAGATTAGGGAAGATAGTAATCCAGGCACAAAAGAGCCAGAAAAGAGCAAAGAAGACGAGGTTGGAACAGGTGCCCTGAGTGAATTAGATGATGATATGGAGACGTTTTATGATTTCCAACTATTTGCAAAGCAACTACAAGAACAAAGCGCGGAACCCATTATAAAATATACAAAATCCTTCTTGAGAAATTTTCAAACTCAAAGAATGCTATGGACGGCAAGTGAGCAAACCAAACTTATCAACGATTTTAAAATATTTATTTATGATAAACTTTGCGAGAATGAACCATTTAAATCGCTTGATGCAACAAAGTTCAGAAATGCTCAGGAAGGAATTGAGAAATTGATAATGGGGAAACTGTATGCTAGATGCTACTCTCCCTGCCTCAAAAGCCTTGGATCTGATCTAGATGAAGAGCATAGACAAGACTTGATCGATGATGAAAATTTACGAGAGAAAATTTTGGAATTTAGGTTTATTAAACCTGGAGATTTAGATATTCCCGATTCTTTCTCACACCGATTGGATAGCTTCGTAAAATTCTCCGGCAAAGAATTAAGTAAGATCAACCAATTTAAAGCCCCGCGTGATAAGATGATATGTGTGCTCAATTCTTGTAAAGTTATATTCGGCATACTTAGACATCATAAAGTGGAAGAAAAAGGGGCAGACAATTTCATTCCTCTCTTGATTTACACGATACTCAAGAGCAAAATTTCAGCCTTAGCTTCCAACGTGAAGTATATTGAGAGGTTCAGGTATGAAAATTTCATTCGAGGGGAGGCATCTTACTATTTGAATAGTTTGCAAGCAGCGATCAACTATATCATAACTCTTGACAAGGATGCCTTATCAACCGGCAATGATGCTAGTTTCGAACGCAGATATCAAGAAAATCAGACATTGCTACAAGAAAGTACAAAAGACGTTCGCATGAGTGAACCCGATGGAGATATGGACCAACTTAACGCAACAGGAATATTAGATCAGCAATCTCTTAGAAAGCATAAGACCCCAATGCCCAGTGAGTATATATTGCATCCATTAGATGATGCGGCAAACGCAGTGATGAGCAAGTTCAACGAATTATTTTCCACGGCAAAACAAGACACTTCAAAACAGCGAGACAGCGTAGAGTACACTCTGGACCATTCATCCTCCAACGACGACGAGAATGTCAATAAGTTAGTAAAAAAATTGGAACAACAAGAGCAAAAAAACACTTTAGAAACTCTACAAGCCATGTTCCCCGAAATGGATGGCGGAATCATTGAAGATGTATGTATCGCTAAGAAATATAGAGTAGGCGCCACCGTAGACGTTTTGCTCTCTTTGTAGCTATATCGTTAATGTAAACAGTATGTAGATGGAGAACAACAATTCCTTAATGACAGCTCGACGGTTTCTAATACAAAGGCCGGTAGCCACGAAATCCGTCGCTTTTTCGGTGAACAAATCTGGACGTTAATATTCTGACAGGCTGTCACTATTTCAAAAACTCAAAAAGAAAGGCGAAGAAAATGGAGGAAAAAGGAAGGCATCGAAAAATCATGATCTTTGTCAGCCAGCGCATCAAAACTATATAAGCATTTGTGTCGTCAAACTTCTTCAGTAATTATAACGATCGACCAGGGCATCGTAATTTATTGTATTATCCAGTGGTTGAGTAGTTAAAATGAAGTACCAGGACCTATTGAAGGTATTAACTCTTGCGTCAGTGGGCACAGCACAGGATCACAATGAATCGAATAAGAGTTCAGAAACCACCGATAGAATAGTCGCACCAGTACATTTGCCTCTGAATAGCAGCAATTTTTGCACAATCGACAAAGACGAGTTCGTGAGTCCAACGTGTGATGTAACATTCCAAGAGATAAATGATATCAATAACGATATAAGGGGAAACCTGCTTTCGTTAGTCAAGACTGACTTTTTCAAATACTTTAAACTAGACCTTTACAAACCGTGTACTTTCTGGAATGACAACAACAGGTTTTGCGTTAATAGAGCATGCGCCGTTGATGTTGTTGAAGATTGGGATAGTTTACCGGATTACTGGCAACCAGAGGTGCTTGGTAAATTAGATGACATAAAAGAAGCGGAAAATAATGATGATGACGAATGCAAATTTTTAGACGAGCTATGCCTCGGAAACGAACTAAAAAACAATTTTGCGGCGCCAGATATTGATTATTGTGATATTGGTGATTTTAGCAATTCCGAAGCCGTATTGGTCGATCTATCTGTTAACCCGGAAAGATTTACAGGCTATGGCGGTCAAGAATCGGCTCAAATTTGGTCAAGCATATACAAAGAGAATTGTTTTTCACCAGGTGAGAGTGGTCAATCGCTAGCGAAAAACGCATTTTACAGACTGGTTTCTGGATTTCATGCGTCTATTGCTACCCATTTATCCAATGATCATCTGAATACAGATACTGGTAAATGGGAACCTGATTTGGATCTTTTTATGGCACGAGTTGGTAATTTCCCGGACAGAGTCTCAAATATTTACTTCAATTATGCCGTGGTGTCAAAAGCTCTGTATAAAATCAAACCGTATTTGAAACATCTAAGCTTTTGTACATCATACAATGAAGATGTTAAAGCGATGATTATGGGCATTATCTCGAGACTGGATAGTAACATTTTCAATGAAGACTTGATATTTGAGAACGAACTTAGCTCAAAAGTCAAAGATGATTTCAGAGCCCGCTTCAAAAATGTCACACAGATCATGGACTGTGTCCATTGCGACAGATGTAGACTATGGGGCAAAGTTCAAACTACTGGTTATGCCACTAGTCTGAAAGTACTGTTCGAACTTGACGAAGGAGACGAAAGATCTAAACAGCATGTCGTCGATAAACTGACGAAATATGAACTGATTGCATTAATCAACACATTTGATAGATTATCAAAATCCATTGAATCGATCAACAATTTCGAAAAACTCTACAACACCAGGTTGGCCGGTGGCAAATTAGCATACTTTTTCCAGAATAACAATTTCTTCAAGTTATTGGGTAAAGCGCACAAGACCATAAGTGAATCTGTACTCATGATAAATAGCAGTAAGGGCAGTGAGGCGAATGGAAAAGATGAGGCTACTGCTATCGCAGACGAAAATGGCAAAGTCGCTTTCACGGATTTAAGAATGCCCACGAAAAAGAAGGTGGGTGAACTCGAAGAAAATAGGTGGGTAAAAGCATGGCACTCGGAGACTCACAATCTCTTTGAAGCGTTCAGATTCATATACAGAAGTTACGTTGATCTACCAAGAAACATCTGGAAAATCTCCTTGAACAAGATGAACAAATTGTGGAATAAGTTTGTTGGTGTCACCTATGTAAAGGAGGAAGATGATGACCCCATCGAGTATAGATTAGATATGATTTAGGTATTGGTTATAATTTCTTAAAAGTTATTTGTTTCGATTTTACTACTATACACTGGAATACGTTGAGGGAAAGATCTCCTAGCATAGATCACTTCAGTTTTTTGTGCTTGTTTTTGCTTGACTTCGCTTGCTTATTTTCATCAGTCGACTTTCTTTTCCGCTCACTCGAGCCGCGGTTATCATCAAATTCCTCCTCGTCCTCATCCTCCTCGTCCTCCTCGTCGCCCTCTTTGACCTTCTTCAGTGACTGGCTATCCGTACTATTAAATTGTTTCTTTGCTTCAGCAATTAGCTTGTTTGTAGCAATCAACTCTTCCGATCTGCCCAGTTTAATGGGGTCATGCCGTAGTGCAAATTTAAAATCTTCCAGTTTCAATTTGTTCCTCTTCGAATTTTGGGCAGTCTTTGATGCAGAGGTGCAAATGTCGGCCAGATAGCCTGCAACTAAATCGTCTAGGCATTGTATGCTCTCCTGCAGAGGTTGGGGGACGTCCCCATAGGCGTACAGCAGCGAGCTGACGTCTTTGGCGAACAAATTGTTTCGCTTGAGCTTCTTTGACATCTTCTGCTCTTCTTTTCTTGCTTCCACAATCCTTTTTTGAAGTTGGTTGTGTGGTTTAATGAAATGTCCTCACCGCAAGCGTATCTTGTCGCGAAGGACAAAAATAGCCAGAAGAGATGGGAGAGCCACTCGAAGGAGCCATATGGTTTTCATCACCTAAATAAAGCACTTAAAAATCCAAAGATCAGGGAAAGAACTTTATGTTCGGTACTGAACGTGTTTAGTCAAATGTCGATTATTTGGAAATATTTGGAAATATATCTTTCTTTGAACTAAACATAATATAGTAAAGATCGCTGACCAAATGAGCAAACTAAACAAACTACACATACTATCCCAATTCTTGAAGTTAAAATATTTCATGTCCTTTTCAATAAGCGTTATTTCATAGGATTGCTGGCTTCTAGCCATCTCGCTAGTGGAGAGCATAGGCATCTAGGTTACGTATTAAAAATGATTACGATTTCATCAATTAGAACAAAAGTTTTAGAAAGTATTCGCTCTGGCTTCGCTATTTGCAGTAGAGGAACGAAATCAAAGAGAAAAACGTAGATGTGGTGTTAAAGATAAAAAGTATATTTAGAGAAATAGGAAATCTATTATTATTCCTTTAGACATTTTTTCCGTTTATTTTAATAATCCAGCTTAATGGCTTCACTATATGTTGGATAATCGGTATAACCCTTATCAGACATAGAGTAGAAAGTATCTCTGTTGTATTCATTCAAAGGAAGGCCCTTGTCAATACGGTCAACAATATCAGGATTTGATATGAAAAATCTACCGTAGCCTATCAGAGTTCTGTCGTCATTAACCACGTCTTTTACTTCTTCAGGCTTCAAAGTGAAATTGCCTGACCTAATGACTAGGCCCTTCCAGATGGCATAAATGAAGTCATTGCTATCCTCTTCAAATTCAATCCCTTTTTTGACCGCAAGCGGATGAGTCACACGGGGTTCGACAAGATGAATAAAAGCCAGACGTTTGCCCTGCTTGCCTCTTTTCTCTAATTCACCTAGAACGTACGCATACTGTGCAACAATTAATGGCTCCGAACTACCAGACATTCCGGCACTAGTACCATACGGGGAGAACCTGACACCAAGCTTATCGGACCCGATAGCCTCTGTAATAGCGTCAATGACTTCCAAAGTGAAACGTGCTCTATTCTCGATAGAGCCACCATACTCATCAGTTCTATTGTTAGAAATTGGATCCAAAAATTGGTTCAACAAATAACCATTCGCATTATGAATCTCTACACCGTCTGCGCCCGCTTCAATACTGTTCTTGGCAGATTGCGCGTAATCTTTGACGTATTGTTTGATCTCGGCCTTAGTTAGGCCGTGCTGGGGATTGTTTGATTTCTTGGCCCTTTCTTCCTGTTCTTCGTTCATGTAAAGATCATCAGTAGCTGAAACATAAGGTAAACCGTCCCTCGCAAGATTGTCAGCAAACGCCTGTCTACCTAGGGCCCACAATTGTACCCAAACGAATGATTTGTTGCGATGAATCCCCTTGAGAATAATTTTCCATTGTTCAACTTGCTCCTCAGACCAAATTCCTGGCGCATTGTCAAAGCCACCGCCTTGAGCAGATATAAAAGTACCTTCAGTGATGATCAAAGTACCTGGTCTCGCAGAACGTTGACTATAGTATTCAACGGCCCACTCCTTGTTTGGAACGTTACCTGGATGCGTAGCTCTCAGCCTGGTCAAGGGTGGCATCACCACGCGGTGCAAAAGATCACTGTTACCAACTTTGATTGGCTTGAATAGATTGGTGTCGCCTAGGGCAATAGGGCTGAAATCTTTAATAAAAGACATGATTATAAGTACTATGAAAGCTGAATCACTCCTTTTTCCACTTCAATGTAAAAGAGATAAGTGTGAGAGCTCTGAGAAATACACCCATGATTTTATAGTCCACTTGTCATTGCGTCGCTTGATTTTTCTTTGTCAGCAGCATGGTAAACTTGTAAGATAAGCGCGGCGGCCCAGTTTGCCAACAATCGCGCGAAGTCCTACAAAGCTTACTAAACGTGCGAAACTCCGAATTAGATGTCTGAGTAAGCCTATCCCAGCCGTATCTCTCCATAGCTATTGGAGCAGATTTGCTATCCTACATGATTTTAATGCTCGTGTGTGCCAAGCTATTTCTGTCGAACCTGCACGCTCGAGCAGATTTATGTCTTCGGACTCACCTGAAAACTGACTACTATTTCAAGCCTGTTTCGATTAATCTGCCTCAAGGCCGGTCGCTTCTCTTGATCACATTTGGAAAGGCATGTTTGGTCCTCTGACACGACCATAGAATCATTTCTACTGAAACGCGTAAAAGCTTTCTTTTTAGTGGGAAAGTAGACGTCCCCATGCGAGCCTTGGGTATTTGAGGAGTCTTTAAAAACGTGACTGCAGAATATGGTCGATGTCACCCTGGACTAAATACCTCACTGTCTGTGTAGGCTGTTCCCAGGCTCTGACACGACTAGAAGTGCTGCAAATCTTATTTCGTCAATAACTGTTCCTTGGGCAATCTAGATATCTTTAGATAAATTCTACAAACCCACAACGCCTCATGGGAGTGTCAAAGTCTCAAAATATAAGTTCTATCACTGCTCTACAATTAATATGAACTTATTCCGAATGTATTTCGTACTTCGAGGAAAGCCAGCATATTGGTCCGCCGCTCAATAGCTTTGTCGATCGTAAGTGTGTCTAGAGTAAGAATATCACTGTGATGGTGCGAGTTTTATCCTTCTCGGGGGATGTTGTTATGGTATGAGACATAATTGAACTTGAAGCGTCTTTAAATGTTCTTGACCGCGACTTGAAAACGGAAACACATGCCAGCCCGACCCGTACATCCAGACAAACGTCTGGTACCGCCAACGCTGCCAACCTGCCAGCTCAGACAGTAAAGAACCTTCAAGCAGGTACAACCTGGGCATGTATCTCTAGAAAGTGTGTATCTTTTGGAAAGACTCTACGCCCCTGCTCACTCCTTGCGGCTGCAATTTCTCGTTCACGGTTTCTGTTTTCAGTGAGAAGTTTGTCCGTGAAAAAAGGTTTCCGACGAGGAAATGCCATCTTCAAGGTTGACTTCTGAGATGAGGTAGTGAAAAAGCAGGTACGTTGAAGTAAGTGAACCGCAGCTTTTGGGCAATGGATACCGAAGGGATAAATATGCCTGTCAAGGAGGCCGTTGCGAGCAAGCGATCAAAGAGAGGTAAAACTTTCACAGGGTGCTGGACATGCAGATCAAGAAAGGTAAAATGCGATTTGCGACGCCCTCATTGTGAGAGATGTGAAAAATCGGGGTTAGTGTGCGGGGGCTACGATATCAAGCTGCGATGGTCCAAGCCGGTGGGCTTTGATATATACGGTAATCAGGTGCACCAAACCAGCACGTTGGCCCCTAGTGCTAGCGATGCCTCGGAAGAACCACAGTATCGACGGCGAAATATTGACTTTGTGAGGTACAAGGAGGAATACCAATATTATGAGGATATGGACGATGAGTTGACAACGCTCCTGAACCCACCGCTGGAGAATGTTTCCAACAACAGGACCTGGATCATAGACAAGTTTGGTGTGTTCAGAGGTATCGAGAACGTGGAAAACGTGGCGGAGAGGCCAAGAAGAAAGAAAAAAAAGCTGGACAATGACGTCAGGAAGCAAAAGGCTGCGACTCCAAGCTCAGCGCCTGAGACCTTAGAGACCGAGGTTTTCATGATGAACTTTCCCATTACCAATAATCACGAATGGATTTCCAACGAATTGAGAGATGATGCCCTATTATCTGCGGCAGCGTTGCAGGGCTTCCCCTTTGCTAACTTCCCACTGCAGACTACGAACGCGTCCCTGGACGACATCACATCTGATGAAATTGCTAACATGGGGCACAATGCCAGCAATCCCGCTGGCGATGTGGAAGACGCAATTTTACAGCAAGCTTTGCAGGTGCTATTTCACCGAAATTCCGTCAGCGATTCATCGAACGATGGCGGAGAGAATAGGAAAGGTATCCAAAAGATGGAAGTATCTTCACCGGCGAAGTCGGACTCAAAAAAGGATGGAGTTGTGCCACTTGATAACGAAATAAGGCTCGATTGTACCCAATTTGGATCCAGAATGCCCAATACAGTTATGGAGGTTGTCCCGTCTTTGCTACCTGATGAAAAGATTTTCAACCTGCCAGGCTCTATAAATCCTTTATTGATACTACCTACAACGGGGCTTAAGGTCAATGGATTAACCAGATTTTTACTTAATTATTATTTCCAGAACGTTGCCGATTTAATGACGGTAGTTGCGTTGACCACGAACCCCTGGAAAACTTTGTATTTCCCTAGAGCTTTAAAGGCAATAGGTGACTTAGCAGGTCTGGGCTACACCGCCAATTCAAGAAACTCCTTGCTGAATGCGTTGCTAGCCGTATCGTGTTTCAACTTGAAAAGTAAGTTTGACAAAAACTCATCTCAGTCTCAATTTTTTTTAAATCACGGTATTGAGTTTAGAAAGCAAGCCTCTAATTTTCTCAAAATTTGCCTAAGGGATACAGTTTTTAAGGAGCGCTACAAGGATGTGTTAACCGCAATTCTGTCGATGAACTCCATAGACGTCGTGTGGGGAACAATGGCAGATTGTCAGCATCATTTAGCTATCTGTGAGGATTTTGTCGAAAACAGAATGAAGACGAGACCCAAGATATCTGAAAAGGCCAAGGCTCTTCATAGGATTTTCTCTTTTCTTAAATTAATACAGGATAGTACCGCATTAGACAAGGTTCGGGAAAAAGAAATTGTGATAAAGGATACTCCAGACGAAAATCATCGAGAAGATATTGATCAGAACGAGGAGGAAAATAATGAGAACTCAACAAAAGTACCTGAAAATCAGGAAGGTCAGTTTCGAGAATCACTCAGTAAGATAGATGGGAAAATTCATATTGAATTCATAAAAAATTCAAGCTTAAACCCCGTGAGCTCTGGAAACACCCCGATTTTCAATAATATTGCAAGTGAAAGTTATTACTCCGATGAGCCAAAAAAATCTGATACGGACATCTTGAGCACGGATGCGTTGTATGGTCTGCCAAACTCTCT
This sequence comes from Zygotorulaspora chibaensis, assembly GCA_030565665.1. Classification (NCBI taxonomy): domain Eukaryota; kingdom Fungi; phylum Ascomycota; class Saccharomycetes; order Saccharomycetales; family Saccharomycetaceae; genus Zygotorulaspora; species Zygotorulaspora chibaensis. The sequence goes on along the minus strand of JAJMCM010000004.1, from coordinate 56,366 downwards.
AATATTGCTGTTTTCTGATTGTGTGCGTTTAGTACGACACAATGAGTATTATTACATCAACAACCTCCCATTGCCGCGCCACTTCACAAACATTTGTCTGAAGTATGAGAAACGATTATTAAAATGGAGTTCGGAATGGGAATTTTGCAAAAGTGACACAAAGGAGTTTGTTAATGATACTATTGAAGGCGTGTACCACCATTCAATGAGTTTTTACAACAGCCTGATAATTTACTATTTTACCATGGTAAGGAGCTTGGATTATCAGTTTCTGCAGTCTTATGTCGGCAAGGTTCTTTACCATCTCAAAGCCTTAAGTGATTTGATTCAGTTCAAGAAAGTTAAAATTGTTCCTTTGATATGGCAGGGTTTTATAGCTGGATGCGCAAGTATAGATGCCGCAACTCAAGACGGGTTCAGAAAGTGGGCAGCCGCCCTTGCAGCCAGTGGAATGGGATCCTATTGGGGCGCTCGTCAAGTAATGTTTGAGGTGTGGAGGCGAAGAATCAACGAAGAAGCTGGCGATAATTGGTATTCGGTGTACAGAGATTGGGAGATGAATCTGATGCTATCTTGATTCATACAAGAAATAGATTAGTCCTACTCGCTTTGCTTTGCTTTGTTTTGATTTCAAAATAAATGTCGCTGCCCGTACGCACATTCATATACATATTCATATCGGCTCAGTTTTTTTTTCATTTTTGGGGTGTAATGTATTATTCTCATTTATATAATAAGCATTTATAAAAAAACCAAGACTTGGATTCCAAAGTAATCCGCAACTAAATATCAAATTTCTAATGAACCTCCAATACCAGATCTAAGAATTCACATGGTCAGAAACGTCCTACAAGAAAACAAACTAGTGGCCTACCTTGTAAGTTGACAAGAGGGTAATGAAAAGAGTATGAGATCATCAATCAGTTTCTTTGGTCAGCTTGGAACCTTTTGGTCACATGAGAGAGAATGATTTGTCTTCTGGCCAATAAAGCCGTGAGTTCCACTCTACGTTGACAGTCGGCCCAGTTGTGTGCTTGAATCAACACAATTAGGAAGAATGCCTCTATAATCATAGTAGGAGTGTTACATATTAATTGGCCGGTTGTACTCCAGTGAAGGGCACAAGCGATCACAATAAGGGCAATAATAATTATCACCGAAACAACAACACTCCACTGACTAGAACATTTGCGGTTAATGAATGAGGAAATTCTCATTTCCAGAGTGTTTTTACGTTCGATAGGGATTGTTCCATCACATTTTTCAGGGCATCTCAGTCCAAGTAGATTGAATAATTCCATATCTTCTTCCGCGACAGTTTTATAGTTTGCCTCTTCGAAATTAATGATCCGATAATACACTTGTCTGATGACAAACCCATCCAAGAAACCAATCAAGCCGGTATATGTACCAATGATTAACCACCAATTATCATCATAATGCATCAGATGGCCGATACCTAACCAGACTCCGATAGCGAGGCAAGCAATAAAGACACCGATACCTGTACCGATGACGTCTGCATAAAAATCAATCATTTTCTCGAGAGCTGATCTTTTTTGAGCGTGTATGGTAACCACCGGATTTTCGAATTCGAAATCATCGCAGGCTACTCTCAACGAATGTTCTATTTTTTGATCGGCCTCGAAGATATTCACGATGAATTCGGCAGAAAATTTATCATGTCTTGCCCTGATATTTTGCAGAAAGACGGTGCAAATCAAAAGCACAACAGCTGTGGCGGTGTTGATGTATAATTGCCATGTAGAACTAAATTTTTGCAAACGAGGATTAGTACCGCTAGTCTCGCCAGTATAAGGAGGAGAATTACCTGCATCCATTGGTTTAACACCGCATATTATCCAAGTTATAATACCACACCAAAAGATAATCATGACTGGTAAAGAGCCAATCAGCTTACTAAAATACGATGATACCCTATCATACCACACTTCAACAGGTAATTCTCCCTCGAAGTCGATTTCATCTATATCATCTCTACTGTATTCATTGACCACTTCATTGCTAATTTCTTTGAATTCGAACTTAGACTCGCCACTTTCAAGTGACAATTTCCGCTGTATTAAATTTTTACAGGTAAGAATACGAGACCTTAGAACGCCACAAATAACGGTTTGTTCGTGAGTGCTAATCAATTGCTGTCTCATCAATAATGTATCCCAAATATAACTTTGAATAGATTGGCCATCCTGCATGACAACTTGCCAAGTATTTGGAGCGCGGTAAACAATACCGATAACTGCCCAGATGATAATAATTATCCACATGAAGAAAAAGACCACTTGCGAACCGGCAAATTCAACAATTTTATCCAGCGTACGATCCGCCCTATCCTTATGAAGTCCAGTAAATCCATGACTAGTATCGATATCACCGTTTTTCTCAACAGTCACAGTGCCAAGTTCTTCCTCGCTCGATTCGTCGCTTTTAGAAACGACGGAAACGTTTTCATCAAATGAACATTTGGAATGCTGGTCGCCGAGCTCAGTCCCTGCTGCCCCAGCGGCTGCGTCGTTATACTCATTATCACAAACGAAAGAATTGCGATCTAAGCGTGGTGCTCTTTGATTGTTGTCAGGCCTGGACCCAGGTTTACCAAAAAATCTGCTGAGTTTTCCCATCTTGCAAGCTCAGAGAATGTCGCTTTGTTTGGTGTTACGATTGATGTCTGATTAATTAGTTCAACCCTATTCAATGCTATACCTTAGGCTTTATATGGCTTAACTTATAACTCAGCTCTAGATGTCAATGTAATGTTTAATATATTTTACTGCACCCCATTCTTCATTGAGGGTTACAATTTACGTCTTGAACTTGCTGGTCAACGAGCTTTGTTATGCTGCGGAATCTCAAGTCGTCTAGTTGCTTCACGACATCAGAAAAAATTTGTGCCTTCCCTTTTTCGATCTAAGTTAGGCAATTGGCGTTGTACGAGCCTTGTTGCCCGCGCCATGGTAACTCCTCGGCCATTTGACATCGGCGAATTTAGCTCGAAAAATGAGTGTTCTGAGCTTTTTTGGCTGCCAAAGCACTTAAACGGTGGGAAAAGCGCGCTCAAGTGTCGGACTTACAATGAAGAACTCTTCTCAAAATAGAAGTTCTCCCGAGTCCTGCAGTATTTTCTGTAGCATCTGCAACATTGAGCTTCCAGTATTCGATTTAAGAGCGCCATTTGCGATCTACTCGGAGAAAAGAGGTTTACAACCTTTAAGGTCCTGCATCAAAAGTAGCTTGATATGTTGCTGCAGAGTATCACTAGTTTGTTATACTGGAATAACACTGGAATAACATTTCATAGGGTTGACAAGCTTGGACCGTATTTAGCGAAAATGCAAAGGTATTGGCACAAGATAATCTTTATGCTCAGCAGGAGCCAGTAAGCCACCGCTGGCAGTTAGAAGAAGGAAAAGGAGAGGAAGACTTATGCACCTATGTGAGATTGGCCGCTGAAAATTTACACGTATTAAGAACTGAATACACAATAGAAAGAACATTTCTGAAGGATTATACTTTTGCAGGATGATGGCGTGTGTCAGAAGTTTGGGAAAATTCAAGTGCGTGCATCCGTACGAGAAAGACGAATCTACAGAGGAGCAGAAGCTGTCCGCTCACCGATTACACGTGGCTCGATGGTCTTGTCCGCCGCTTGATAGCCTTTGTGAGGCCCGGGCTGACAGATAAGCTTGCCATAATGCAACTTTGTATCGTAGATATCCGCAAAAGTAGGATTAGTATATCCAATGCCGAAGGTGAAGATTTGTCGAAATCCTAAAATTGCGTTGAAACGCACCTTCTAAACATTGGTCAGGAGAAGTCCTCTGACTGTTTTATTGCCATAACTACGTGGGCCGCCTAAAAACAGAGAGTGACAGAACATGACAGTTGAAACTAACAGTGGGGATATAGTAGCCAACGGATGGTTGGTGGACAACAATGCAAAAAAGGTGAGGAGGTGCTCTTTTGGAAACCTGCGGGATCTACCCCCAGAGCACCAAACTAGGTGCAGTATGAAATAAATACAGGTGTCTTGCTTTCAAACCCAGAACATGCTATATTAGATTTCGTTCACTAACCCATTTTTCAACCTTAAAAGATATTATTGGTTGCCGGATATTGTCACAATTTTCACTCCTTTCTTAACAATACTGAATCGATTCTTGTTTTTCAATCGTTCATTTGATTTTTCCACGTTATCAACTCATATAGCTGTAAACGGCCGCCGGTCTCTCTAAGCATGAAGCAACACCTCCAGACCGAGGATGTCCCCTTGTCCTTGAATTCTTGGTCTTGAGACCTGGCAGCAAGAGCTACGCATCTGACAATTATGTTTTTAAGGATGGCACTCGCTTGCTGGAGGGTGCGCTTCTCCTGAATCCCGCCGTTGCGTAGTTTTGCAGCTCTGCATTTTTGGAAACCTATCTGGTTACACATGCTATCAAGCAAACAATTTCCACCATATCCAGACATGGCCGCACACGATAACGATTGTGCCTCTTCAGCTGCCGATCCCACCCCTGCCGATTGTCATGTGCGAGTTTAGAGCCGCAATGAGCTATATACTAGTTCGTCCCAGCCAGTAGTTTGATGCTTCAGATCCGTTTACTTCAAACGCTTCTTGGCAAATACTCAAATACAGGCATGTTTTCGACAGAAAGCATTTACGCCAGTAACAAAAGGAGCTGATAAGCACGTATTACTCTTGAAATGGGGACGGTCTCTGTTTTTTTATATTTTCTTTTCGATGACAGTTTCATAATGCCTGGAGAAATCTTACGATGTTGACCTTGCTGGCTGAAGGTCCGCAGATTCTTCATTCAATATGTGGAAATAATTGCTTTGAACATATTATCAAGCTAGATCTTCTTTCGACCGCGCCATATAATCGTTCCATTGATACAAAGCAAATCGCCTCGCAGCTTTTGCGGTACTTCCTCACTTCGAGAGCTTCTAGTGCTTGTAGAGTTTGAGGCTTCTTCTTTCGAGGTTACAGACCTTCGACTAAATACGCACTCTTTCGGCCATTATTCTTCACGAAATTGACTGCGTCTCAATTTTTGCTTCTTGACTGAGTTTTTGTGCTTCTGGGTGTGGGGTTGATTGTTCGGTGTTTTACCCCTCTCTTACTTATAACATATCAAGTTCACTACATTTCGTGCACCCCCGCCGTTACTAATCGGGGCAAATACGACTGCCTTTGGGAGCATCAGAACTGCAGTTGCGCCCCAAAAGGCGTCCCCTACTTCAGTTTGATCAATAGACGCGCAATAGAGTCTTTGAGATGCACGAGATTGACTGGTTCGACCAAGATGTAGCTCACGAGACCTCTAAGAGTCAGTTTCCTGTGTCTAGCCACTTCACCCGAAAATCACTATGTAATACGTTACGCTGCCTCGAAAATGAGCACCCAGCAGCCGCCGTGCGTTATACAACCGCAGACACAAGTATCTACGTTTTCTCGGGCGTTTGTGTTGCAAATGGGAGACGTAAGAGCTTCTCCCGCTTACAGCTGAAAAAAGTTGCCGTGACTTGCGCAATTTCACAGATGGCTCCCAAAAGACATACATTGATTCGAACACCTCAACCCGTCCTGGGCCGACGGTTTGAACAAATTCCGCATGGCTTCCACCCGTTCCTCGGAGACTCCTCCATGGGGGGTAGCAATCCAAGGTTGGGGTGCGAACATCTTGGCCTGCTGGGGCGCCTCGATGTTCTTTCTTCGACCAGATTCCTTCCCAGATCAAGATACTATTAAATTAGAATCTCACAATCTTTTCTTTTCCAAAGAGAGCCCCACCTCAAACCGTCGAGTCTGGTCTCGCCATGGCATATAACTTTCCCCACCCCTACAGATGCAATTTCATTGGCCGGAGAGCATCTCTGGAGGAAGGCAGGTAGGGCAGCCGTTCACTTTGCAGGTCAACCCAAACGTTCCTTTGTACACTGTGCATTGAAAGCAGGAGTTAACATGAATCAGGAGAAAGGATATAGCCGGAAATATAAAGGGTATTATGGTTTTCTAGGCTGATGTTTCTTTTTTGGTTGCCCATTTCGTATCTCTCGCTTTTCGCGGCCCTATCCCCCGCGATCGTGTACCCGACGCAACGGATACTCCACCTCCCCGCGGGGCAAACCTTGTGAGATTACAGAGAATACTAAGGAGCTGGGCCAAGATAGTAACTTATAGTGTTGGGCAAGGTCATGAATAGTACAGGACGCTTTTCTTTTTAGCTGCTTCACAACATCTGCAGCATGAATGGTGGGGTGGTCCAGGAAACCGTAATTACTGTTGTTTGACAAGTTGTTTGCGGCCGCCTTTTTCAGGTCGCCATGGGAAATTGCAAACTATATAAGTGGGTCGAGAGAGCTCTCATCCAGGGACTTATCTTTCTCAATGTACATCATACACGTGCAATTACAAGCGGAGAGAGCCGCACGTAAAAGAAAGACGAACAAAAAATGACCGTTGGAGAACATCCAGAAACTGAGAAAAAGTGGTGGAAAGAAGCCACCATCTATCAGATATATCCTGCGAGTTTCAAGGACTCTAATGATGATGGCTGGGGTGATCTGAAGGGTATCACTTCCAAGTTGCCCTATCTGAAAGCGTTGGGGGTTGATACAATTTGGGTTTGTCCATTCTACGATTCCCCTCAAGATGATATGGGTTATGATATTTCTGATTACGAGAAAGTCTGGCCCACTTATGGTACCAACGAAGAATGTTTTGAGTTGATTAGAAAAACTCACGAACTAGGGATGAAATTCGTCACTGATCTTGTCATAAACCATTGTTCTACCGAGCATGCGTGGTTCAAGGAAAGCGCTTCTTCTAAGACTAACCCGAAGCGTGATTGGTTCTTTTGGAAACCACCAAAAGGTTACGATAAAGATGGCAAGCCGATCGCCCCTAACAATTGGAAATCTTTCTTCGGGGGGTCTGCGTGGACATTTGACGAAACTACCCAGGAATTTTACTTGCGTCTGTTCGTCAGTACTCAGGCCGATTTGAATTGGGAAAACGAGGATTGTAGAAAGGCAATATATGACAGCGCCGTTGGATTTTGGTTAGATCATGGTGTTGACGGTTTCAGAATTGATACAGCCGGCCTCTACTCGAAGCGCCCTGGCTTACCAGACTCTCCAATATTCGACAAGAATTCGGAGTACCAACACCCAAATTGGGGGTCCCATAACGGGGCAAGGATTCACGAATTTCATCACGAAATGAATAGATACATCAAGAACAGAGTGAAGGATGGTAGAGAAATCATGACCGTTGGCGAAGTTGCTCATGGCAGTGACAATTCTCTCTACACCAGCGCCTCTAGACATGAAATTAGCGAACTGTTCTCCTTTTCTCACGTTGATATCGGAAGCTCCAAATTTTTCCGGTACAATGTAGCTCCGTTTACTTTGAAAGACTGGAAAATAGCTATTGCTTCAAATTTCCAATTCATCAACGGGACAGATAGTTGGGCTACTACGTATCTTGAAAATCATGATCAGCCGCGCTCCATCACAAGATTTGGTGATGATTCCAAAAAATACCGTAATTTATCTGGTAAGTTATTAGCTTTGATGGAATCCTCCTTGACTGGTACCCTTTACGTTTACCAAGGTCAGGAATTGGGACAAATCAATTTCAAAGACTGGCCCATCGAAAAGTATGAGGATGTTGACGTCAGAACTAACTATGGGATTGTGAAGGAGAAATATGGTGAAAATTCCAAAGAAATGAGAGATTTCTACGAAGGAATCGCATTAGTGTCTAGAGATCACTCCAGAACTCCTATGCCGTGGTCGAAGGAGGAGCCAAATGCAGGTTTTTCAGGGAAAGATGCTAAACCATGGTTCTTCTTGAATGAATCTTTCAGAGACGGGATAAATGTAGAAGAAGAAATGAAAGATCCAAGCTCAGTATTCCACTTTTGGCAGAAGGCGTTAAAAGTCAGAAGGGCGAATAAGGATATCATGGTTTATGGCTATGATTTTGAGTTTATCGACTTGGACAATGAACAATTGTTCAGTTACACCAAGAAGTACGATGATAAAACTTTGTTTGCTGCATTGAATTTTAGTAGTCATGAAGTTAAGTTCAAGGCTCCAAAAGGCACCACCACTTTGTCTTTGATCCTTGGTAACTATGATGATTGTGATGCTTCCTCCGACGTTTTGAAACCTTGGGAAGGTAGACTTTATTATGTGAAATGATTTTATGAGAATGTTTTGAGAAATTTTAATAAATATGTAAGTTCTAAATCTAAGACACCCGACATTTATGACTGCTTGCTCATGTCAATGTTCAGTTTAGTTTTTAGGAGCTGATAAGTACCTTTTACTCACTGCAATATAGCTTCTTTAAAAGAAAGTCTAAGCTCTCCTCAGTTCACCCTGATGGGGGTCGTCAATAGGGTTCTTTTCCCTGGCGGTTGCAGCTGGAGATCGGAAGATTCGCTGGCCCAGGATCTTCCATTCGTCTGGACTGTCCCCAATTGCTGGTAGCGCTGTTAGAGCCGCATGAATTCATGAATTGAAATGTTGCAAATTACACCATCCCAATTTTAAACAGAGAACTCGAAATATCAATGTGGACTGCACCAGATGTTTGTTATCAAAGGTAAGGAATTTCTGGAGCGCATTCCGAAGGCTCCCCTTGAAATTCTCGAATTGGGGAATCACTTATGAAAGGATTATGGATCCATATGCTTCATCGGATATCATGCGTGCTTCGGCTTAACGGTGCTCTTCTTGGTGTCATGCACCTGATCCCGAACGATTCTGTGGGTTTCCTCAATTAAAAGGATTGCTCAATCTGTTTGTGAATTTTGTGACGTTGGCATGCTCCTGATTATGGCTTGCATGATGGCGTGAATGTCGATTGACGACATTCACGATGACAAACCACAGAATGAGCTTCAAACAATTGTGCGAGCGCCTTTCAGAAATAGCTTCCTAATATCTCAAACAAGCGAGAGACATAAATAAGCGAATTGTGAGAGGGCACTGTTAGTTTGGCATCTTGGCAGTAATAAAACATTTATGAGATGACAGCTCGGTGGATGCACTGGCAAAAAAAACTTAGAATAGCTGAACTGCGAGATATCTGTAAGCAAATTTTAGGATTACTTGAATCAGGGAGCCCATCATTTGCTGTCTAGCTGGTTCATTCCTCACCAGGTAAGAATATGGCTATCCTGCGAACTATTTCCAAATAGATGATGCGCTTTCTCGGACGCACAATCGATTTTTCGCTTTTCTGACTCGCTTTTTGACATATCCACGACATATCCACGTTCCTCAATATCGATGACTATCCAGCGCGCCTGCATCATATTTCATCCACTGCAAGCCTAAACCAGTGAAGAACCGTGAAGCGCTCGCCTTCCCAAGGGTTAGCGCGAAGTATAGGGGGACTGGAATACTCGTCACCGATTACTCAGAAAAAACCCATTCTTTGCTTCACTGCTGAGGTCTCTATGAATGTTAAACAGCAGCATATTCCTGCACGTCTGAGATCCTGCTTGACGTCCCCGCACTAGAAACAGATCCTGGACGCTCAGTCCTCTCTCACTTTTTTCACTTTAGCGTCTCACCTATATACTTCTTGAGGTAGTCGAACCTGATTGATTATAACCATCAAGCCACCGATGCTTGAGTGTTTCTCTCGGTATTCAACAGTAAGTTACGAAGCGCCTTCTATGAGTGCTCGATTAGTTCACACAGTAGAGTTCCACATCTGTAATGCTCAGTACTGAGCCATTTGCATAAGATTTCCTTTTTCTGAAGGTGGTCGGATATATTCCCATCTCCTTCGTCCGGGCCAAATTTTCTGTCGCTTCTACTGAAGACGGCATCTCACAGCATAGTTCAAGTGAAGTTCCTTAACGGTGCTTCGTGATCTAGAACCATTAGCACTTCGTGATCTTTTTGGTGGGTATTCTAGCCGTTGAATCAAAGTGCAAGTGCCATTTTTGAGAGAATATTATCGGTCTTATTAGCGTCGCATGTGGAAAACAAAACCTTGAGAGTATTTTTTAGTGTTAGGAAAGATAAGCAGCCTATCATTCGTGCACATATTCTCTATGTCAGTCAGTGTGTTTGCAATTTGAGTCACCGAAGGACCGCCTATATAAACAGAATCTGTCAAAGTGTAGAGATTGCGGATAAAACCCGGCAAAGAAAAAAACAAGCGAATCGTCAAATACATTTTGTTACATCATTAACTATACATAAAATTTTTCAAAGAAGCATTAAGAATGGAAAGGTATATTATTTAATACGCTGCCTTCCTAAGCTGCCCTATTATCATAAGATTGCAAAGATACTGGGTAGATCTCATGAGCCTACTGCTGAAATGCACTAACGCAGTTCATGACAATCAAAAAAGTTTATTAGGTAAGCAATGCGAATTATTCTGGTCAAGTAAATGGTACTGCCGCACCATCACCCCTCAAATCACTCCCACCACTGTAAACCAGGTGTCCACTGGTCTCCGGACCATGCTCTCTACGAATTATTTGCCCACGCCCAAAGAGGCTGCGCTCGCTTTTCCTGAATACTTTAACTTCATGGCCAATTTTGATCAAATCATTGACGGTTTCCGAAGAAATTCCCTCCTCAACGCCAATACAGGTCACACCCCTGCTCATAGGCCCGTCTGATCCCAACCCCGAGTCTGTGGCTTCCATATCCGGATGTGGGTACAAGCAAATACGCGGAGCGTCTAACGCCTCCTGTGGGTCCATATTAAAAAGAATCATATTCAAGTATACTTGCACATGGGCCTGTGGCTGATTGAACCCCCCCATGATACCGTAGCTTGCGTATAAATCTTCTCTTCCGGATTTGTCAGGAGACGGGGTTGTGATCATCCCTGGGATGATGGTATGATATGATCTTTTGTTCCCCTCCAAGCAATTTTTGCTTTTTGGATTGAGATTGAAGTTTCCTCCCCTGTTTTGAAGTACGAATCCCCGATCCGGTATGATTATACCACTGCCAAAATTTTCATAAACCGAATTGATAAAAGAGCATGCATTTCCCTTCGAGTCTGAAGCCGTTAAATAAACAGTATCAGACTTGAACATTGGGTTTGGAATTCCATGCTTAACTTTCGAATTGATCATCACATTGCCCTTCTTAAACAGCTTCATGCGAGATTTTAAGTAATCTGAGCTCAATAAACTCTTGAGAGAGTTAATTTGATTCAAATTGCGAGTCTTGAGAAAATATTCGTAGTCATTCACATACTCATCTGAATCCTTGAAGCTCAGCTTTAGGCACTCAGTCACGAGATGTAAGTATTCCGTAGAGTTATGTTTGATGGTTTTTAAGTCAACGATACCAGCCTTATTTAATTCATCGATGAGCCCCAAAGTTAACAAGGCAATAACGCCAGAGCCATTCGGTGGAATCTCCCAAAGGCTGTGTCCAAGCATGGATAAAGATATGGGATCAACGAATGTCGACGTATGACTCTTGAGATCCTCTTTTGATATCAAAGAACCTCTCCTGGATAATTCAGAAACAATCGAGTCTGCAACTTCACCTTCGTAGAAGCCCTCCTTCCCATACTTGGCCACTTTTTTTAGCGTCTCTGCCAAGGAAGAGTTTTTCATGAATTGGCCTTTAATCGGCGCTTTGAGGCCTTTGTTGGGTAAGAAAATAGACAACTCCGTCTCGCTATTACGGCTTGCCTTTAATTTAGCTTCAGCCTCTTGCCAAAGAAATGCGCTGATCTCTGAGACTACAAAGCCGTTCTGAGCCAAATCAATCGCAGGAGCTAAAATGTCAGCGATGGTGACTTTTCCACTTCCCCATTTTTCAATGATATCACACCATCCAGCTATCGCTCCCGGCACTTGAACTTTGAAAATGGAATCTTCCTTGAATCTCAAGCTTGGTAATATATGGTCAGGGTGATTTTTTTCCAGCCAGTCGATGCTTAATGAAGATGCTGACCTACCCGTCCCGTTTAATCCATATACCTTCTTCTCATCGTTCTTAAAAAAGAGAGAAAAACAATCACCCCCAATACCTGTGGATGAAGGCTCGACAACACACAGGCATGCGGATGTTGCAACACATGCGTCCACGCAATTTCCTCCCTGCGACAATATCTTGACTCCTGCTGCGGTTGCCAATGGCTGAGTAGATGATACTATGCCTTTCACCGAATATACCGTTGAGCGCCTTGAGTTGTTTAAGCCTTCCATGTTATAACTAGTGCCTGGCAGAATCACGGCATAGGAGGTTTAGTTACCGCTTCCTATATCTCCATCTTAAGTACTCTTCAAACATGAGCAAGCGATGATCAATCGCTGAGTTAAGGAGGCGGAATCAGTGCTTCCGGAATTGATATCTTCGGATAACGAAAAATGGCCGAGTTGCCGAAAAATTCTAGCTTTAAAAAACATACTTCTCTTCACTCATCAAACGAATCCTACATCAAAATCATTATATCCCATGTACATCTCATGAAGATTGCAGGAGCTTTCTCAAACGTTTGGTCGCAACAGCCGATTGTGCGCTCAATAGCATGTTTCGGCAGCTCGGCCATTTTTCGTTATCCGAAGTTATCAATTTCGGAAGCACTGATTCCAGGGTTTCGGATAATTGAAAACGATTCTCAGGGTATGCAAATCAACTCTGGTGTTAGATAACGTTAATCTCACTTTGATGATTACCCGATTTGAGCAACAGCCGCCTCATCTCATTATTCGTGGGTAGCTGCGATAACAAAACGGCTGGGAGTACCCTAGCCGCTAATAGCCAAATCGGCACTTAATTGCAATCGTCACCAAGGCGTATATATGGCAGCTGTTTCTCACAATATTCATAGATTTGCGTTGTGATTGTGGACTCTTTCTCAAAGAATAAGCAGCAGTAAGCAGCAATAATACCAATGGAAAAAGGGGTAGCAAGCATAAACGTGAAGCTTGGAGGAAAGGAATCGTCAATCGATAGCTACAGAGCTCAGGATGTAGAGGCAGGAGTGTTAGAAACTATTTCTAGCCCCCAGCCTTCACTAACTGCTAGCCAGATTAAACGGTTGAGATGGAAAATTGATTTGCGCATAATGCCTTTTTTCATGGTGATTTATTTTCTTCAATATTTGGACAAAACATTACTAAATTATGCTGCAGTTATGGGAATTAAAAATCATCTACATGGCAATGAATTCAGTGATCTAGGCACTATTTTCTACGTTGGATATCTTGCAGCAGAGCCGCTATCTGGTTTTTTGATTCAGAAGTTACCAGTGGCCAAGTTCTTGGGCTTAAATGTCACACTATGGGGCATGGTTGTTTGCTTTCATGCTGCCTCAACGAACTTTGCTGGATTAATGGTTGTGAGAACTCTTTTGGGTATTTTTGAAGCCTCGGTTGCCGGATGCCTCATTATTATCACTGGTATGTGGTGGACAAAACCGGAGCAATCAAGAAGAACAGGTCTGTGGTACATGCAGATAGGAACAGGCCAAATACTTGGAGCTCTACTTTCCTTCGGTTTCCAACATGTTAAGTCAACTAAGATTGCGAGCTGGCAGATTCTTTTCATTTTTATGGGATGTCTAACGGTCATCGTTGGAATCTCTACTATGGTATTTGTTCCTGATAATCCCTTGAAATGCAAATTCTTGAGTGATACAGAGATTCAAGAGGCAATCGAGCACATCAAGGTGAACCAGGCGGGTGTTGAGAATAAAACTATCAAGTGGCATCAGGTAAAAGAGTTGTTGCTGAAAGATAAACAAACGTGGCTATTGTTTTTTATCACAGTATTGACAATGATCACCAATGGTGCGGTTTCCAATTTTTCGAGTGTTATAATCTCAACCTTCGGTTTCAGTAATGAGAAGGCCACAATAATTCAAATGCCGTCGGGTGCTGTTTCCATCATCGCAACTATTGTTTGCTGCTATTTGGCTGGCTACGTTGGGCAAAGAACTTATATTATGGGGGTCGTGTGTATGCCTTCTATCCTAGGATCTATTTTGTTATTGGCTTTAGACAACAAGCATAGAGTGGGAAAACTCTTTGGAGTTTATCTCTTGAATTCAGCTCCTGCAATTCTTCCTATGATTTACAACTGGAATTCTGTGAATACTTCAGGATACACAAAAAGAGTGGCAAGAAATGTGCTCACAATGATGGCATTTTGTGTCGGTAACCTGATCGGTCCTCAGATGTTCAGAGTTCAGGATGCTCCTAATTATTCACCGGCAAAGATCGCTTTGATCGTTCAATTAGGAGTCGCCATCATTTTATGTCTCATATTACGTTGGGTTGTTCTCAATGAGAATAAATCTCGTGATAAAGAATGTGTCAAGATGGATCCGGGGGAAATCCAAAGGGATGCCACCTTTTTAGATATGACTGACATCGAAAATGTTAATTTTCGATACGAATACTAATAAAATACATTTCAACATCTCTTTCAGAAAAAATTCATATTATATAAAATCTTGTGTAAGCTCGAAAGTCTTTGAAGTAGGCTCGAAAATCCATTTCCGGCTAACACTTACTAACACTTATTTCAACTTCATCCTTCTTAGCTCCATGAGATTCTGCGGCTTCATTTGTCTCCTTATGAGATGGCAAAGATAGTTGATCAATGACCCGAACCTGAGCCCGAGGCTTAGCTCTAATGGCACAGAAAATATTCCAGATAGTGTGCCTCCCCTGCCACAATGGGAATAGAATGATTAGAAACGCGGCAACTAATAACCAAATCATCATCACAACCATGAAGCCCGTAAAAGAGCTCTTGCTGAAATCTCCGCCCCATCCGTAAAGTGCACAAGTCACTACTACATACACCCCCAATATCACAAAGGAGTTGACTCCCAAACTCAAATAACTTTGGTGAGCGAGAAATTTTTCGTCCTCTTCTGTTAATACGAGTGCTTTTTCTTCCTCTTTGTCAACATCATCAGCCACCTTGATAGAATTTCTTAGGGATTTCAGATTAAATGATGCAGATTCGGGTTTTATCAGGGAAAAGATGACGATATAAATAAGACCTGAAAACAAACTAACAATGTTCCCGATAAACGTGGCCTCGGTAGTCATTACAGTATCCTTATTCACGATATGATCACCATACGCATAGGTGGATCCAATCCAACAGACGATTCCTGTGACTGTTCCCAAAGGGGCACCAACCAGCAATCCAAATTTTGTCATACGCGGCCAAAACAAGCACAAAACCACAGCCCCTACCTCTGGATTCAGCAGTATACCCAGAAAACTCAATAACCAGCCCACAGTAACGCCAATATAATTGAATACAACAGATAAAGCACCCATGAATATGCCGAATGATATAACCGCAATATGTGATGCTCTCACCAATTGCTCACCAGTGGCATTAGGATTAATATAGGTTCTGTATAGGTCGTAGGTCGCAATAGATGAAAAAGCGATCAATTCAGCGGAAGTTGCGGAAGTTACCGACATAAAAAGCATTAAAAGGCCCGCAGCAGCACCACTTTTACCGAAAATAGCAGCTAAACCATAGATCACAGGCATGCTGGCGTTAAGTTCGGCTGTAGATAGCTCATTAGGGAATGTTACAGATGCAGGATTGGTTAATAAAGCTCTGCAAGCCAAGCCAGCCGATGACCCCAAAGACCAGGGAATGACCCACCAACATAGACCACCCATTGTATAGCCTAAAAACACGCTTCTAGGATTGGACGCTATGGCTCTTTGGGAATAACCAGGATCACCTAGAACAGATGCCATACCACCAAGTGTCACGGACCATGAGAGCAAAATCATATCACGACTTTTGAAAGATAGATAGCTATTCCCTGAAGACATAGGAAAAACTTCCTGAATGTCCTTCAATAGTTCCCACATTTTTCCTGGTGATCCAATTAGAGACGAGCTACAAAAAGTGGTGTAGACTGCGACAATAAGAATGATATAAATAATGACGGTGTGTACCCAGTCGGAGATAAAAGTTGCTTTCAGGCCGCCCAAGGCCGTGTATACTATGACATTTAGTGGCAACAGGAAACTAGCGGCGACAACATGCATACCTGTACTTGCTGCAAAGCCTTGAGACCCCCCAAGCAGTAACAGCGAAGAAATGATGATATTTGTCGCCGCACAATAACAAAGATATAACAGATGGCCCGCCTTCCCAAATCTAATATTAAATGTTTCACATACAGTGTGTGCACCTGGGGCGTACCTCTTGATGTTTAATGCTAAAAATACAAACAGCGTCACTTGTACAGTACCACCTACACCATACATCCAGCAGCCCATTATACCATATTCGTAGGCCCAAGTGCCACTTACCAACAAAGTTGCAGGCCATGTCCAAGCAGAAACGGTCGAGCTAGCAATAAGCCCTGCTCCAACATTTCTCGATGCAGTCGAGAACCTTTCGGAGTTTTGAACTTGTCCTGCGAACTTGGACATCAATTTAGAAATAGTTATCATTAAAAGAGCAAAAGCAGCCCCTAAACCAAGAGCAAAGCCATACCCATAGCCTTGGTTTAAGATCGGCTCCATTCTAAAGTAGATTTTTCTCGAAATACATGAAGGTATTCAGTTCAGGAGATACAGCTTATATATGGCCTCAATATCTTTCATTATTTTTATTCACTGATCTTCCATCCGACAAAAGGTCTTTCTTTCGATACATGAGATCTTTGAGATGTGCTACGTCATATTAATGAATGTTTCCATCATCAGTTGGCAGAAAATTCAACTCTTGTTACCCAACTTCTCGGGAAAAGAGCCGCGTGATAACAGAGAGCTTTCGTCCCGCACGCCAAGGCTTATCGATGCACGCCAAGACTTATCAATTGCACAAGCTTATAGAATGAGTACATGCAAAAATAAATGCAGGAATCTAAACGAAAGCAAATAAAGACCAGTGTTTAACGACGCATCATTTGCGTGTACTGATATCTGTGTTGCTGGGCTGGTCACGACCTTTTTCTTTTAATTGTCAACTTAGAGATTGCGATGTTTGCTATCAGTTGGCGGAACATTGCAAGACCTTTTACAATGTAAACAAGAGTTTCTGTCGGCTAATATTTGGAAAGATACCGCCAATTGTTTTTAAATTGATGAAATGAATATAGAGTTATTGAGAAATTCTAGCAACCCTCAGGAATAAATTGGATTTAGATTTGTTACTATAATAAATCCCGGGCAATAGACGCAATAAATGCTTTTGGCTCCTGAAAGCCCCGGTATTTGGCTGAATTCATCAGATCCGTAGTATGCTTCCATTTTTTCTGTCAAATTCGTCTGCTGGTTTATAATCAGTTCTGCACCAATCTATTTATCAGCGGTAGTGACTGAAAGGATAACACCTGCATAATTTGAGAGATCAAGGCATAGTAGAATTAATTGAGGCGAATACGGCGTCAATTCTCTTAAAATCACTTGTGGGCCATACTTGACACAGAAGTGCATCAACTATCTTCACGTCAGGTGTTTCTTTAAAGGTCTCAGCCCAATATTCAAAGAGGTTTTCTTGAAGTGCTGACTTATCTTCTGCCAAATGGCATCACCGATCTAAGTCCAGGAGAGGTCTCTTTGTATTACATCCCGCTAGAGGCTTATTTTTTCAAACATCCTGCATTGCTTCAGCAAAATCTGCTTCAAATACCTTGGAACCCAGCTTTGATACTTTTCCATGGCCTCATTTAATAATTTCTGGAGAGGCCCTCCCAAGGGCTTTTACTACCCTTTGCAAAACTTTCGAGACCAAGTGGGACAGCATCACTAAACAATCCCACCACATGACAGCGAAAGGTAAATTGTTCTTTTATTGATAAATATGTTCATGCAAAGACAAAGGAGCCACTTTAGGGTTATATCCCCATTGTCTTGAATCTCTTAAAATCTTATGGAACAACTCAATAGTGTCCAAAGATGATCTCAAAGGCTCAATCACGGAAGAAACGACCTCTTAACGGCATAGAAATCGGAAACATCTGTACGAAAAATCAAATATTAGAGGGCCTTGATGCGTCAACGCCCTGAAAGCGGGCAGATATTTTATACTCCGCCCACGTCAGTACCTACACCAAGAAGTGATCCTGCCGCTTTGATCAGGGCGCATCCTCCAACGGAACCTACACCACATCAGAACTTTCTGTTCATGGCATTCAATGTGTGCCAGTGAAGGTTTGAAACGGCATCCAGGCCATCGTTGCCACTCCTGATGTCGGCTTTACGCAAAACATAATTCCACTATCTTAAGGCTTAAGCAAAAATAGATTTTCCTGTCACCTTTATGCCAACACATACAACATACTCGATAGTAGTATCAATTTTCGGCAAGCTCACTTGGTCTTCTAGAGATACTGGAATCCGGCCAAGAGGTCAGACAGTGTTCCCAGTAGTTTCAAAAATATGATCCAAAAGGTTAGCTCTTTCAAAAACATTCCCAAACGCAGCTCAATTTTGGGTGTGTCAGTGCATCACGATGGCAGAATAAATTCCATACGTAATATGATGAATAATGCCATTTTGAAATCCTTCTGGAGACCTGTAAGCTGGCAAAAATTTTTATTCCTGATTCTGCTCTCGGCATGATAGTATTCTTATAATCCTTGTGAAGACGATACCAGTATTTCTAATGTCTTTTATAGGTTCTAGAATGGTCCATCCTTTGGGGATAGATTTATGAGTCGCCTTCCAACTATCCATAATGTATCAGTACTGTTCAGTTAACCTGCAATTCGGAGCATTGGGCATATACATCAAACTCAAGCCCTGAATGATGGCGGAAGCCGGTTTTTCTGACGTTTTACACTTTTAAATAATAAAAAGTAGCTCGCTTACTGAAAACATCCTCAATGAGAGCAAAGAATGTGAATAAATACAAGCAACAATTTTAATTATTATTATCTTCTTGTGTATATATTTTTACGCTGAAGAGATTCAACGTCAACATAGACCCAATACTTACTTAGACACGACCTGGCGCACGCTATGTGCGTACACAATCGCTACACACAAAGGTCTTGCAATGAAACCAGAGTCGACAGCAGGGAAACAGAACCCTAATAATCGACAAAGAATCGATGGTATTAGTCTATAAAGGTTTGGTATATATTTTCAGTCTACATGATAAAATAATGCCTAGTATACAGGGACATTCTTGGCCAAATAATCGTAGTACAGTGGTTTACATTTATATTGTAATAGATCCTCAATGGCAGATCCGTACTTGATTAGCTTGGGCTCTTCCCATGCCGATTGCATTATACCGAGACCGAATGGTCTACCATTAGCTTGCAAACCGACAGGGAGAGTCATCATTGGATACCCTGCTTTTGCAGCCTGTTGGTAAGTAATAGAAAGCCCACTTGGAACGAGTAAGCCATCCAATTTGAAGTTTTCACCCGTTGCGGAATCTGTATAGTTCAAGGCATAATCGATGCCTTCCTGCCTAGAAGTTCTTTGAACAAATTCAACCGCTTCCCAATAAGTTTGGTTTTTGTCACCTCCCCACGCCAGAGAGTCAAGGAAGGAATCTTGGCCAGAAGAAAATGCAGGATTAATGCCCGCATAGCCTCCTTCTGTACCAGTGAAATTATAATTATAAGCAACTATGTCTTCAAGCGACTTGATGTCTGTATTTCCCAACTCGCTTAGATACGATTTAATGTTATTATAAAAATCCACTTTAACAATCGTAAATTCACTTTCATTAGTTGAACCCAAATCCCAATTCCAACCGTCGTCTGAAATCACATCCAAATTGCCAAAATTGGTGTTGTTATAAACTGTTGCACCCGCACCTTTTATTAACTCTATGACCTCCAGCAACCTCGACACTTGGTCGGGCTTTGCATGTGTCCATAACTTTTCCCATGGTAAACCAAATTTAGCACCTTTGAGTGCTTCTTTATCAGCCAAAAAACTTACATAGTCTCCGTTTTCAGGAACATTGCCTGTTTGATTTTTAGTGTAAGCATCTCTTTCGTCAACTCCCCACATATACTGAAAGGCGTAAACTGCATCACGCACTGTTCTTGCAAGAGGTCCGGTGGAGTCTTGATGTTCCGATTCGGGAATAACCCCAGCCCTGGAAGTTAAACCTACGGTTGGCTTAAATCCAACAATACCATTGCGCATCGAGGGATCAATAATACTGCCATCTGTCTCCGTGCCCAAAGCGAACATAATCATATTGGCAGCCACAGATCCTGCACTACCGGAAGAGCTACCACCGGGATTCACAGTGAGATTGAAAGGACAACGAGCCTGCCCTCCTCGAGCAGAATAACCTTCCGAGTAGTCTGATGATCTCATGTCAGCCCACTCACTTAAAGTTGAATGGCCGAATAATACTGCTCCAGCATCTCTCATTTTAGAAACAACGTGAGCATCGCGGGGTACAATAGAGCCCAATAGCATCCAGGAACCGCAAGTGGTATCCATTTTATCCTTGGTTGCGTAATTGTCTTTCACAATAAAAGGAATACCATGTAGTGGGCTTCTAATAATCCCTTCGGCACGCTCCTGATCCATTTCTCTGGCAATGGAAATGCAATCTGGATTCACCTGCATAATCCCATTTACGTAAGGATTCATCTGGAAATAACGATCCATATAGCATCGAACGACATCTTCAGAAGTCAAAACGCCCTCATTGAAGTATCCTTGCAATTGATCTATAGTAGCATCCTCCAAGGTTATGCCGTTGCATGTGCTCATTGGAAACACTTCAGCAGATTCTGCTTGTGGGTACACAAAAGTGGTTGTGTTGACCATCTGCTCTAACGTTGGCTCATTGTACGCATATCTTCTCCATAAATTCTTGATGGGAGAAGCATGAGACAACGAAAGTGACAAAAAGAGGACCGCTGAGTACGTGATCTTCATATTTAGGCTTTCTTACTTTTTGATTAACCGACCATATCAATCTCTTTCAGTTATTGCATCTGATCAATTTATACTCAAGGTACACAACATAACATGGAAAAAGGTTGCTGCAATTCCTTACTTTTCTGAACGAAGAGGGAAAAGGGCAGTCACTGCTTATCTAAGCCTAGCGCCATCAAGACGACAAATACCTTGACGTATGTGAATATTTTTCCTAATTTGCAGCCCTATGTTCTTCGTTGCGGAGAGAAATCTTGACTCTTCATTCAGAATCGAAAGATTCAGATACCCCATTGGGATAAGAGAGGGGAATTTACCTTTGGCCAATAGTTAGAAGATGATCAGTTTGAAATATTAGATCCTGTTACGCATATTATGGTACTTTATGGGTCCACAATCTTATCTCGAATAGCGTACAAAAAAATACTGGAAAAATTGATGGCAAAGCCGTTGGCTTTGCCGTCGGCGAAAAGAAAAGCAGCCGGAGACTATTGTGCGCCTCAGTACAGTCTCGAAGCGAAATTTATTCATGTATTTTTCAGATGGGCTGTTGTAGCTCATTTAGATAACTGCATATTCTTCTTTGTTCGTACCTAACAGTATACCATTTAGAGAACATTCTACCAAGCTTCTTTTTCTGCTAAGCAATATCTGTGAAAGAATGAAGCTTGTAGAATCAGCGCCGCTACATTGACAAACTCTTTCAACAGTTTAGGTGTCATTTGTTGAGGTTGCGAGACGTTCTTTCATCTAAAAGGGCTTTTAAGAATAACACAGAACAGAATAAATTCTTCGCTTATTACGCTCGGTTCGAAAAAAGGCAGCGCGAGTGAAAAACTCAAACATTGACGCGTAATCCAGTTGCAGAAAGCTACCAATATTCTTAACATCATCTTTGCTCCATCTTAATGAGGCTTGCGACTTTCAGTGAATCAAGAATAATTGGCACCGCAGTAAGTTTAAGTTTTCTTTTACCTTGGGGTACTGAAATACTTTTGTATGTGTGTCGGGTTTTTTGACCACTGCGATCGCCGCAGTGAGAAGCAATTTCCGATAATTAGAGTGAAGATACGAAGTATGAGAAAGATGCTATGTCAGATATGCGAGTGCAAAATGAATGCTTAGGATACTTGTTCTATTTCGTTATGAAATGGTAGGTGGCTAATTCACTTTATTACCGCCGCAATTACCGTAAATATGATCCGCTTGCAATCCCAAAGTCGAGAAAAATGAAATGATAGGTGACGAACCTTTATTAGAACACTTTATGCCATTGTCCTTTTCGATACAAATTAATTTGAACAGCTTGAACGCGGTAGGCAAAATATACAAAGCAAAATGTCGGCGATAGAATAATATTAAGTTCTAAGATACATTTAACTGCACTTAATCGATCGTCTTATAGAAACTAATAACTGAAAAGACACAAGACCTTTAATATATATCGGCGCAGCCTAATAGACGTATCTATGATGTAAATTTTGTTTGTCAGTCAAATCTTCAGCAAGATGAGCTTCTGGGATAACACCCTCCTCCATGAGTTTGTCTCTCTTCTTGTTTTCCCAAATGGCCTTGAACCTGTAGAAAACTAATAAAATGTCCAGCAAGACCCACATAATAATGTTTACAATTAGGCCACCACGGTAAGTACCAAGCCACCACTGAGGATAGATAATGGCTGCCAAACAGTAACCAGCGAAGAAGGCGTTGGAACAAACTGATTTCTTAGTGTTACCTCTAACATTACTGGAGATTAAACTTAATAAAATTGTCATGAATGATGTTATGACAGAGCCCAACCACGAGCCGACAATAACCCACCATCCCGAATTTTTCTTCAAGCAAAGAACCATGATGGAACCAGCAAGTGGTAGGCAAACAAGAGCCATTGATATCATAGCACGCTCACTCGGAATCAATTTTACTGCCAGAACACCAACCCAGACAAACAACAGTTGAATAGCACCAGCAGGGGAACCATACTTCATGTTTTCGTATTTGTCGTAACCAAAATTTGCGAGAATCAAAGACTGGAATATAATTGTACCACTAGTAACTGTGATTAGAAAACCAAATGCCAGAGCAGAAAGGAATAACCAATCGAACTTCAGACATTCAAATAACTGCTGCTTATTAAATTTATTGGTGGCAGTTCTGTCACTTTCCTCGTAAAGTCTCTTGACAGCAATCTCCCTTTCTCTTGCAGTTAAAAACCACGCAGTTCTAGGCGATACTGGGATCCATAAATAGAATGCTACTCCGGCGACTAAAGAAATCACACCGCAGGAAATAAACATTATTTTCCAGTCCGCAGTTGCACTTTTGTTTGTTTTACCAATTCCGTACATCAAGAAACTTCCCACAATTTGAGCTATAGCATTCATAGAAATCCAACAGGCCGTCCTTAAGGGCTGCTCTCTCTTTCTATACCAGTAAGACGTGATCAGAACGCAAGCCGGTTGGACAACGGCTTCAAAAATACCCAAAAATAATCTGCAAACCCAGAAGCCCTGCTTGGTAGTTGGGGCGGCCAAACACATACAACAAACAGACCAAATAACAACACATGCACCCGTCATAGGGGCTCTTGGAATGATTGTCATAAGATAGGTAAAGACAAAATTTGCGCCAAGTTGACCCAGGTAGAATATAGTGGTACACCAAGAATAATCGTGCCCCACCATTTTTAGGTCCGTCTTTAGACCGAAAACCGCTGCGTAACTCAAAGATTGCTTATCCAAATATTGAGAGAAAAAAACCATGCACATAAATGGAAGAATGTATAAGTCGATTTTGCGTACTAAGGCCCTTTCCTCTTCGGCAGTATAGGTAACTTGCTCGATGTATTCATCGTCCATAATCTTTTCATTCGCAATGGAAATGGAGTGGCAACTTGCCACTTCAGCTTCTTCAATCGTAGATTTTGCCGCCTGTTTTTCATGTTTTCCA
Source organism: Zygotorulaspora chibaensis (assembly GCA_030565665.1). NCBI lineage: Eukaryota > Fungi > Ascomycota > Saccharomycetes > Saccharomycetales > Saccharomycetaceae > Zygotorulaspora > Zygotorulaspora chibaensis. Next base: position 32,526 of record JAJMCM010000004.1, on the reverse strand, counting down.
TTAAAACTCGAAGAATTGCTCAATGATTGAGCTTCATCGACGGAAGATTTAGGCATGTTCTTCACCTCTTCGCTCATTATTAATTTTGCTTGCTTGCTTTCTTCTTGTTCTCACTATAAGGATCATAACTTCTTCCTTCGTCCCTATTCCATGCTCTAGTATAGCTCCTTATATATATTTTTCATTTCATAATACTCAACTGGCGCTATCCCTGCACTGATAGAAAACATGTAGTAACTGTAGATATGAACTCATCGTGAATTCTTGAATCTCTATCATAGGATTATATTGATTGAAGAGGATGTTCACATTCTTACGATGCTCAAGAGGGAGATTCGGAATCGTGTTTCCGTGAGATCAGCGATAACAATCAATCATACCCAAAACAGCCAAGGATTATCGGCGTCTTCAACATGGCGATAGAAGCGTAAGCAATATAGATGATTTTTTAATTTCTTTCTGAACAATTCTAGTCTTATCTCTGATAAAAATATATCTCTGATACTCTGTCCGAATTTTCGCAGCTCTCTCCTGCAGCTTCGGCAGCTATCTTTTACCGAAGCACATGCACGTATGAACGGCCTTCGCGTCGGTGGGCTGGGTTTGTTACGCCTAAAAATTTAGGTTTGGAAACAAAAAGATAAGATCTTGCTAAAGAAAGGGTAACCACTGATCTTTCATTCCTTAAAAGGAATATCGATTTTAGATAGCTTAAAAAAAGGAAAAATTGGTTATCTGTATGTTGTTTCTTTTTATCGTGATAGAAGTTCAAAATTCTGCAGGAACTGAAATATAAGCTCTTGTCAGAACGGTCGCAATAAAAATGAAAGCAAGCGCAAGTAAATTAAATGACTGTGAAGGAAGGGTGGGGCCTCGCTGATCAGTGTAGCAAATATATTGCTGACAGCGCCTCGAGCAAAATAGGGAAGTAGATCTTCCTGGAGTCACCTACATTTGCACAAAAAACTTTGTTCTCAAAATCAAAGATTTACCTTGTTAGTCACGTGAATAATATATTTTTCATAGGTCCTTTTTCAAGATGGTGCAGCTTCCCTGTTCAGTGGTGACCATCTCTAACTTGTTGTGCAGCAGTCAGCGTGTGAAGCATAAACCTGGAGGTGTAAGATTAGAAGGCAAAGAGGGCAAAGGGCTAAAGGTCTGCTTGCAGAATACCAAAAGCCCACAAAATGCGATAAACTTTCCAAGCGATCTAAATTGATAAATTATGCCTATAATAGTTCGACATTATCCAGTGCAAAGACGAGCTAGTTGCGCAATGGACCGAAAAAGTGACGTGCAAATTGAAAATCCTTTTTAAAATAAATCATCTTGCATATAACTTTGTTCCATATTGTGGCGGTATCGTTCAAGGCCTTATGAATTAATCATATTCCAGTGAACATGCTAGTAATTCCGTTTCACCTCATGCCGAGTTCTTCAAGCAAAGTTAATGGTCCACTTTCAAACCTCCGATATGTTAACATTCAAGTACTGTCGCAAAAGCACTATCAAAAGTTTGTCTTTATCTTTGTCTTAAAAGTCAAAAGGGTATTATCTCATTGCCACCGAGACAATAGATCTCACCTGCCCTCCAAGGGAATCATTTTACGATAAGGGTGAATCTTTTCAACGTGCGTGCAAACGAACTCGCGAATCAATCTACAATATGGATTTACGCTATGAGTTCATTTCTTAAGCATCTTCAAATTCTAATATAATAAATAGATTTATTCCATGAAATAAGGTAGCGAAACACCACAAAACCCGCGTTGAGTCTGACCATCATTACTTAAATTAAATCTGGACTGAAGTCATTAGAGCAAAATTGATATAAACAACCACACTGATGAGATGTGTTTGCGCCCAGGGTAGGCGGGAATAGCCAAAATTAACCTATAAAGACCAAAATTAACCTATAAAGATAGGTTTGCTCTTCCCAGCAGCATTATTAGGCAACCCTGGCTGGCGTACACAACAAATAACGATGCATGGCTTACGGGAAATATGTGAAAAAATAGCTTGAAGAAGAAAAATGAATCAGCTCTTCTGGCTATGATTGTAAGCAGATTCTTCAAACAGGAGAATTCATCTAGTTTTGCGAGAAACTTGAGAAGCCTGGATTGTGAGCTGTATTTTGCGTATTGAATACCACCACATGAAATTCAAATTTCACCTATGCCGATGTCTTAAAAGTTATCGCGATCACTTAATCTTGGGATGGAGTGTTCATTTCCTTGAAATTCTGAAATACACATCACTAGTCATCTCTCCGAGAAGTAGCCAGACGACTGTCCAGAGATGTCATGTGGACACGTGTATCCATTCTTTCCAAGGAATATGGTTTCAGAAGGGTGACCGCTTCCGACCGAGTCCCACAATTGCCAGTGCAAGGCAGAAGGCACCTTACCAAACGGGGAAAAACCCTCTTTCCTGAACGACTATATCTTCGTTTACACGATCCTCAGTTATGTAACAATGACGCGGTCTCATTAAGGTCACAAAAAGAAACATCTTATGTTTTTTGAATAATTTCCGAAATAGTATAATTTTTTAGAATATAGAGCAACAGTTCGCGCAAACAATTTTTTGCTCAATCGGATTTCAAGCCACCCCAAAGAAGGCCAAAAACTTGAAAAAGACGGCCAGCTAATTCCGCAGGAAAATTCTCGCGATTCATGAAAAAAGAAAATCATGTGCCTTCGAGAGAGTACCCAAAAAGGAAAGAAGTATATATCACACCATTAATCCCAAAGAGCAACTTCATTTACTTTCACGACTGCGAAACATTATTGCATGGACAGTGAAGACAATTTAGGATTGTCTGGTATCATTAATGTTTTAGAAGGTTCCATTCAGAAAGTTTCCACCTCGAGAGAGATGAGTTGATTGTTCTACACCAATAGGTTTCTTCAACATTAAATGAACCTGAGGTTGATTAAATGGTCAGAATCACTGGAGCGTAGGAACTACTAAAAGACAAAGAAATCTCTCTGTCGTTGTCGACATTATTTTTCGAGGGTCACGTTAGCGCAGTGATCTGCAGAAAGACTACGCTAGGGGGGGATATCCGGACCAGTGGGTGATTTAATTCGAGGGAGCTAGATTATTGAAGCACAAGATTTTCATCTCGAAGTATATGCCAAATTTAGGCGAACGGATATCACCGAAAGTGATGGAGTATTGCGAAACGTATTATGAACATGATCCGAGCGATATATGCTGTAAATGGGGAGCCCAAATAGCATCTCAAGTTCATTTTTCAACTGGCCGCGTATTTTTCTGTTTCAGTTGGCATACTATTTGACCGATGGATCCACTCTTTGAATGACCTACGTAATAGGAAATAGCATTCTCGGAAGTTTTGGGCATTTCACCTCGCCACCAACACGCGAAGAAATCCTTTATGTGTAGAAGTTCGAAGAGGTATAAAGTTATATCCGATATGATTTGGGTCTACCTACAGGCAATGTCACTCTAGAATAGGAATTTTGGTTCATATTCTCCTGAAAGGTGGAATATTCCTTCTGACGCTCAGAAAAGGAAAAAAAGAACCATAGTTTGACGTTAAGGCGTTTCTACTGAGGCTTTTATCCTGTAGAGGTAGGAAAATATTCTTTACCCAATCAAGCCTAATTTTCCGAAAAGTTTCAGGTATGGATATTTCAAAAGAATGCTTTATTTAGAGAATTGTGAACGGTTTGGTGCCACCTGGAATTTCTAGGACTTGGAGCAGGATACAACACTATGGAAGACGATTCAACCTTGTAAGAATACTATTAAAAAAGCATCTGTAAGAGGTAGATGATGGCAATACAATAGTGAATGCATTAAACCTCGAAAAAGTTGGAGACGCGATTGAAATATGGCGACTATTAGTACTCTTGCACTTCATTTCTAGTAACCTTATAAATATATTAAAAAGATTTGTAAGCATAATATTAATGCTTAGACAAGGGACGCGAAACAGTTGTTGAGTTAAAGAAAACCCAATTCTTGCTCCCAGCCCTCTTTGGTGATTTGGGCTGTTATTCTGCGCCGAGGCAAACGTGTTTTTCAGAAGAATAACCTTCCGCATTTGAAGCTTTCGCTAACTAGATTTTCATAACGAGCAATTGGCAAAAATTTCTCAAACTATGAAAATTAACATTGATCACCTTCTTGTTTCCCTGCTGGGACCTCGCGGTATTCAATCTAGTCTTCATGATGAGTTACGATTTTTAGTGAAGAGTAGTGGTTACTGAAGAAATAAATGGCTTTGTGAACTGAGGTATAAGTGAGTGCGTGTCAGTTGCAAGTTCTTGAAGCAGAATAGCCATAAAGGCACGTTTCCGCAGTTTTTGTATCAAAAAACTCAGCCATCATGCATCGCATAAGGAAGTTTTGAAGATTAAAAAGGAGGTGTCTAAAACAGCGGCACATTGTTTCTGTCTTGCGCTCTTCCCTGCCGTACGAATTGAAATTTGCACACTGATCTTTGTTCGAACATATACACTACGAGAACTTGCCTGCTTCATTGTTCTTTAATACTCTTGCCGAAAGATGTCTACCAAGTCTATTTATGTGGAAGTTTCCTTTTGTGAAAACCTCCTAATCCGATTGAGCAATAACCAAACAATAACTTGTGAAGGCAAATTCCATCATCGAGGTTCTGTCCCAATGTACGAAAAAAAATTCCCGCCTCTTTGCCTCTTTTGGCCATGAGAAATGTGTAATATCAGTAACAAAACAAAATAGAACTGCAAGGCACTCTCACTGCGACTCTCCACAATGGCAGTTTCAGCAAAAGCAAAGGATCAGCCGATGATAAAAAAGAGTCCCATTTGCTTCGTCATTTACAGGCAGATTAGCTCGGCTATCGCCGATCGCTCACCTGAAAAGTAATTCTACCAATTTGGGAGATATTATTTAGTTTATTTAGAAAACACCGCCACCACTATGAGACATAGAAAAGAAATGTTTCCTCAAGTTGTATTGTTCTATTGAGGAAATGGGAATTATTGATGTAATTTTTGACTATTGCAATCTTTCAGAGGCACGAAGAGCTCATTTCTGAAATCAGAAGTAAAAGGCCCTATGCATCGAATATTGCCACCGCCTCATTCCAAAGGCCCTAAAGAGATTACTCTTCGCGCCTTTTGGGAATGGCTGCTTTCAGGGGAGGGAGAAGATTAAAGTATATTGGATGAAAAATTCTGAAGATATATTTTCGATCTCTTATATAAAGACGGCAATATTGCATTCTTTCTCATCTCCATCAATAAAAATGACATTTAGTTACACTATAGAAAAAGGCCAGAGAAAATGAAAAGTGTTCACTTGCTTTTCTTTTTGCTAAGTCTCTGGGCAGCCATAGTTAATGCCAAAGAGCTGAATGATGTCTTCGACTCTTTGGAAATTGTCTCGAATTTGGCACCTCGAGTTCCTTCAAAGGCAACCGTTGGATTCACAATATTACCAGAAATGAATGCGCAAGCAGGCGATACTTTTACGCTGGAAGCACCTTGTGTAAGAATGTTGTATGGTGAAAAAAGTACTAATATTATAAGTATTAAAGATGTAAGCAATAATTTAGTCGCAAGTTGTTCTATCTTTAACGCATTTAGAAGTGGACCCTCGTCCCTCACGTGTACATTAGCTATAAATTTGACACAAGGCGCTGGAAGTGTGCAGTTTAGCTTTAGGTGGATCAGGCGATTCATATACTCTTTCCTGTGCAAATTCTTTTGTGGGCGGGGTCAATGAAACAGTAAATTGGTCAGGACTAGAAGACGAGGTCATTATTCCCCTTGGAGGTGGTAATCTTTATCATAACAACGGTATGTTTATTACACAAAGAGATAACTATACGGTTCAAGGAGTATATTATCTGGGATATAGTTGCGGTTCGAATTTTTCGGAGTCTATGAGTTTAAGTTTAACTGGTGATCCTACAACGTTTGGAAAGCTAGCGTCATGCGCCAATGTCAAAGCTTACATGTCTAATTCCTTCAATTATTGGTGGTATGCTAAGACTGCCGAACCACTGCCTGATTCTTCGACTGTTACTTGTAGCGGTAACACTGTGAAAGTTAATGCTAAGAATATTCCTGCCGGATATCATGTCTTTGTAGATACTTCGCAGGATATAACTGGTGAATCCGGAACTATATATCAAGAAGCAGTTGACGTCATCACCTGCAGTGGTAAAGCAACTACTTACAGCCCCACCTCACTTGGGTATATTGCTACAGGATCTGCATCTGGTGGTGCTACCTTCGGTCCTATTCCTATGAAGTCAACGTCATACACCTCGGTGACTGGAACCCTCACATCCACGTACTCAACACGAACGACACAAATTATTGGCACTGACGGATCCACGACCCCAGAAACAATTTACTACGTTCAGAGTCCAGGACCAAGAACAACCACCAGATTCACCACGGCCCCATGGACTGGATCTGTCACGACGACAACCACAGCCACTGGCGTGAGCACCGGCACCGACGGGTCGACCACACCAGTCGAAACTGTCATAGTAGAAACACCAACAGGAACGATCACGGTTTCCACCACGGCCCCATGGACGGGATCTGTCACGACGACAACCACAGCCACTGGCGTGAGCACCGGCACCGACGGGTCGACCACACCAGTCGAAACTGTCATAGTAGAAACACCAACAGGAACGATCACGGTTTCCACCACGGCCCCATGGACGGGATCTGTCACGACGACAACCACAGTAGCAGGTGTGAGCACCGGCACCGACGGGTCAACCACACCAGTCGAAACTGTCATAGTCGAAACCCCTGGCTCCGTTTATTATGGTAACACTTCAGAGACTTCAACAAAATCATCTTTGTCAAGAAGTTTGGAAAGTACATTGGTGACAAGCATTTCTTCTAGTGATCATTTAAACAGTAGAAGCGAAGTTATTTCAACCGTCACATTTATTTCGAACGGTGTGGTTACTGAATATACCACTACTTGCCCAGAAAGCTCAGTGAAAACAGAGGCACCATATAATAACAAGCCAGTCGTTACCACTATCACGAAGAGTTCGAGCGGGAGGACCACTATCTACACAAATTCGGGGGCGGAAACAACCAAACAGAAGGAGGGATCTGTTTCAACATTGACTTGTGAGAGTTGCACTTACTCTTCTGCTATTTCGGGTGTTACAACATTAGTAGATGTAATATCATCAGGCCCTGTTTCATCTGAGGTGACCTATTCTTCGGCTCCAGTGACCTCCAGTTCAAGTCCATCGGATGCGACGCGCTCTCCAGGCACTGTGACCTCTAGTTTGGCTCGATCAGGCTCTAAATATTCTCCAGGCCCGGTGACGTTGAGCTCGGCCCCGTCAGCTGCTAGTTACAGCTCAGGTTCCACCATTTCTGAGTCTTCAATTGAAAAGTATCGTTCAGGCACTGCTGCTCCAAGTTCTGCCGTATCAATTGCAACGTATCCTACAGGCACAGCCACCTCTGAGTCTTCGATTTTCCTCGGCACGTATTCGGGTGCAGCCGCTAGGTCGTTCGTCGGCTTGTCTATGAGCTTTGTAGCGCTACTGCAATTGTCTCTACTATGAGAATAAAATAAAACAGTCAGTTTTTAGTTCGTTAGTTTTAAGATTGTTTGTATACTAAAAAGGTTTTTTTTTCAAAAATTCAGCGAAAATCGTGTGGCTCCTATCTTGAGGTTGGCGTATTCATAAATTAGAGGTTGATGCATGTTAATTTTTAATTCCTCGGTACTGATCATTTCCTTATCTTTACTTACGCGCCATCAAACGTATTCACTATTGTTGAAACTTATGAATTCACCGATCCCACATTCTTAAACACAAAATAGGTGCCATAATTATTTAATAGATTTCAAAATGGGAAATAAGCTGTCGGGCTCATTTGTACTGTCAAACATGAGCAAGGTGGCAGCAGATCAAATATCTTTCATAAATGATTCTTTTCGCAGTATGCATAACTAGGTATTATTCAATTTTTATTTAAAGGTATAAAGCTTTTAAAGGGACGTGCTCTAGTTCCTTCAATTTTCTTATTCACCTACAAGTGTGGCGGGGTATTCGTTACACCTAAAGCATTTGCTTTCAGCAGGAAACAGAATAAAACATTAACCATTTAATGTAGGCAAGCGAAGGGAATTAATAAATTCTCGAACGGAATTTGACCCAAATAAAGATGAGCTATATTTCGGTGCCCGAGAGCTTCCTGCAATCTCAAACTTAACATCAAAAAACGAGGCGCTCAGCTGCTGAGATGGGGGAATTTTCCAGCTATGTGGCTACTTTAGGGATTAGCATTTGTGATAAAGCTAGACTGACTGACGGTTGTAGTTTTTTCCCCCTTGGTGGCTGCTTTATTTTAAAAGACAAAATTGAGGTCACGATGTTTTTTTCACCGCGGCACTATCAGTAGATTATTCCTCTTATTCTCAATGTTTGACGCTCCAATTTGAAGCTAAGTAAAAGTGCATGTCCTGTACATGAGTGAGATCAAAATTACTTCTGTATGGAACCCGAGCTAAAGAATTTTTTGAGCGGAGCGAGAAACATAGCAACCCAGAAAGCATTAAGAAGTATCCCATGTCACAAAAGTCTCTTGAGACACCTCTTTTTCGTATGCAACCACGCTGAGGCTTTTCCTCGAATGCAGATCTTGGAACTCAAGCGAGCCGAACAGTATAACTGAAATATTTGAACCTGTGAGGGAATGTTTTCTTGCTAGTAAGAAATTTCCTCCTGGAATTTTTGCGTCAAAAATAGATCCTGAAACATTTTAGAGTAGCCTTTAGTAACAGGTAGATAATACAGGGACGTTTACTAGTTAAGAATACAAAATGGGAAAAAGGGAGAGATTATAGATATATGAAAAGTGAAAGAATGTGTAAAAGAACGAAGGTAGAAAGAAGAATGTAACGCATTAGTTCGAAATAATAAAATTGATAAGAGTCGAGAAAAGAGAGCCTGAGGAAAGCGGGCGCGGAATGGTTGTGCCTACACAGAGAAAGAAACTGAGGATTGAAAGTTGACAAAGAGAATAACGACTGTTCCAAATGAAGTAAACGGAGGGCATAAAGTAGAAGATGATGATTTTACTCAAGTGATGACGAGGATGGGAAGATGAGAGGTAATTAATTGATGAGACTAGGGATAGAAAAATGAAAAGAAAGCGAATGAGTACTGAGTAATATAATGATGCAGTAGACTATCTAGTAAGTCAGAACTAGAGGCTTAATTGTGGGTAAATGTAAGTAGAGCATGAAGTAGATAGTACACAAGGAAGAAGAAACGTGAGTCCAATATGATAGAGTGTTAATGCAGAGCAGAAACGACTTAAAAGCATGCAGAGAAAAGTTTTCTTGTCGCCGGAGTTTTTGAGTCCAACGCAAGGTTAGTAGGAAATCGAGAAAAAAAAATGTAGGAAGGTCAGTGGAGAATGAGAAACGCGATAGTTGATCAATCCTCTATAATTTCGGGTTCAGAGGCTGGGTTGGCACTATAAAAAAAGTAAATCTTATAATGAAATTAAAGCACTTGTATAAATGGGGCAGTTAAAGAGCAAATGAAGAAGGACACATTATAGATGAGGCTCTAGCTTTGCTTACAATTATAACGACGAGGAATTATTAAGGGGAGATATGAATGATATATTGGTAATTAGTTGCAGAAAAAAAAAGGATTTGCGGTATCACAGTATGATATGTGTGCGGATAAAAAGCGTGGGAAGAAAGAGATTAGGTTGGTTGAAGGTTTGATTATCGCGAAGAGGCCTAACATGTATATGAGAACATGGTGTGGGCATGGCATAGGAACTGTAATACAAGTAAAAGTGTCGGATGTGAGTATTTTTAGAAATTATCATGCTAATATCGGAGATTGTGGGTTAAAAAACGGTGTGTGTAGCAGTTGGTCTGTATCAAGAAGAGATTTCTCATATGTAAGCAAGTATATCAAAAAAAGCGCGAAGAGCGTGCATTTTAGTATTAATACATTTAATATGAACTGATACAGATTGAGAAAAGGAAAGCATAGAACGCAAAACGATGTAAAGTGGGATAGAGCGGGGAGTTGGTTTCAAGAAGTGGGGGCGCAACGCTGGACCTTTAGAAACACTCTCTAGATACTCAACGTGTCTCTTGTAAACAGACTGTATGTTATGATAGCATTTATGGGCGGCGAGTGCTTTGACTTTCGCAGCTTCGTGTGTTACATCCCTAAAATCTGTTATATCCTTTAAACAGTGACGCCAATGGACATAAAAACGCCCACCGTTATTCTTGATAATCTGTCAAATCTTTTTAATCAAAATTCTTAATTTTCAAAAAGCTGACTTTACCCACAAGTGAGGAACATCCAACTTAATATATCCCTAATTACTAATGTTGTCTCCATGTTCTTTCACACTGCACTATCACCAATATGAAAATTGCTGAGACATCTTTCCGAAACGATAGATAGTAGCCTTTAAAAAAGATAAACACGAAGGCCGTACATGGAACCTTCGTGTTTATGATTCTTGTCTATCACTAACGGCAATGGAAACGCCGTCAAGAGTACTACCACGTGCACTATAAACGATTTGAGCAGCTCCCAGATTAATGATCCATCCTCGAAGGGGCTATCGTCTAATGGGCAGGGAAATAACTCTAATCTCAATTCTTATGTGGGCGATCAGAGCGATAGCAAATTTTGTTTTTCCTATAAGAGTTCACCTGAGAAGCTCATGCGCTTAGAATAGTCCCGAACAGGCAAAGCGACATCGCCTTTCTCTATTTATAATGATGTTATCGCAGTGTTTTGCTTGAAGTTAGGAGTAGACGGTGTTATATTGAGTTTTGACTTTCGCGCTGCACATCTTCCTCGGTTCGAAAATCGGAGAAAATTTATCTTCGGCCGAGATTCTCTGCACCAGTAATGACATTTCGATGTGAATCATTCATATCTTACAAAAGAATTTGACTTTAGATCAAAAAAAGGTTACTCTAAAGCAGGGTGAACACAACGTACGATAGTGCAGTTTTCATATTAAGGGCTGATGTCGGCCACAGTGGCTGTTCACTGATTAGAATTGCGTATGATCCAGTTATTTATCTCTGCGACTTCAGGTATAGTTTTCTTCGGGTCGCGGTGCCGATGATAAGTTAATCTGCCATCTTTTTTCGCTGATTTACTTCCGACAAGCCAAACATGGAAGTCCATTCTTATCGGAGAATCATATTGATTTAAAAGATACAATGAGCTATTGAAAAAATTATTCCTAATTTTCTTTCTATCTAATCGTCAGCATATTAACAAAATTAGCAATACATAAGGACGGGTGAGATGGTTTGAGAACATTGATCACCCATAAATTGTCAGTAATTGGAGATCCAAATATCGATCAAAGGATTCCAAGTTGTTTACAAAAATGAAGAGGGAAATTGATGTCAATGAGAGAAACAATAAAAACTTGGCAGATTTGATAACTCCTTGGCGTTTGAAGCCGCTCAAGAAATATTGCATACAAAATACCAATATTGTAGATGTGGTTAATGGATGTACGCATCCCAAAGCATACATATTCATCGAAAAGGGTATCATTTCCAATATAGAATTCGGTGGAGAAAAAGAAATCAGTGCAGACGGTGATGTGTATACAATCATTGATGGCACTGGCAAGTATGTAACTCCAGGACTTTTTGACAACCATGTTCATGTTACTTCCGTTGCTGGGGAAACTGGTTTGACCGAAACAGTAATAATGCCTAAGACAACTGCTCTTATGAGGGTTAGATACACTTTGGAGGCCTCTTTGGCTCGAGGCTTCACAACATTAAGAGATTGTGGCGGGGCTGAAGGATACATAAAAGCCGCGATTGTCGAGGGATCTATTGTTGGACCTCGTCTAATTACTTGTGGGCATGCAATATCACAGACAGGTGGTCATGGTGATATGAGATCCCCGCAGTTGCCCGGGAGCGCTTTTGATAGCTGTTCCTGTCATATGAACGATTTAGGAGTTGTTGCTGATGGTGTCGACGAATGCTATAGAACAGCCAGAGAGGAGTTTCGTAGAGGGGCTGATTTCATCAAGATAATGGGAAGTGGCGGTGTAGCATCCCCAACAGACAAAATAACAAATTTGCAGTTCTGCGATGACGAAATAACAGCCTTAGTGAAGGTCGCCGAGACTTATCACTCATATGTTACTGCTCATGCCTATACGCCTGAATCAATCCAAAACTGTATCAAACACGGGGTTAAGGGAATTGAGCACGGTAATCTCCTTGATGAAGAAACTGCAGAGCTGATGGCTGACCTCGGATGCTACCTGACGCCCACTCTCGTCGCCTACAAAATAATGGCATCGGATCAATTTTCATCTTTTTTGAGTGGCGAAAACAGGCTCAAAAATACACAAGTGCTCTATAAAGGAATTGAAGCTTTACAGATCGCTCAAAGTAAAAATGTTAAAATTTGTTATGGGTCAGATCTATTAGGTTCATTGGGTGGCTATCAAACCCAAGAATTTTTTATAAGAGGGAAAGTCCAGTCAGCTCAGCAAGTGTTGTTGTCGGCCACTGTAACACCTGCCCAGATGAATGGATTGGGTGACAAACTTGGGCAAATAAAACCAGGATTCATAGCTGATCTGCTAATGATGAACTCGAATCCACTAGAAGACATTAGTATTTTAGATGAACCGGAGACGAATTTGCTATTTGTGATGAAGGAAGGCCGTATTTATTAGATGAACTAAGTAACTAGCAGGAAACGCGTCAGGTGATTCTCACCCGCCCTTTGGGTAGATTGTTGATTCTCATATATATTCAATCCGCTAGGATGATGTAGCGCTCCACATTGCGAGGGACCGAAACGTCGGGATTGGAAGTTCGTCATCTAGCGTTGAATAATTTGTGACCTGTTTGAATAGAGTTTTATTCGCAGCATACACTGCAAGCCTGCGTCGAAAAGGCATCAAACATAGGGGCAACATTCCATTGGCTGATTAAGTTGGAAACGATAGGCAGATGCACAGAAACCGTTATAATATCTATTTTAAAGAAATATTTGTTACGGGCCACTGAACTGATTGTCCAGTCGAATTCAAGAACCCACGTGGCATCATGGATGGCGTCCACGCTTGAATATTGAAAGTAGGATAAGATCTGGGGGTGGCAAACTCTGAAAATGCCAACGTTTTACTGATCTGCCCCTTGCCGGCAAGTGGAGATTTGACTTTAAATTATATTTTTACTCAGGTAACCTATTTACTCTCAGAAAAAATAAAACTGCAGCTGTCATGGGAGATTTAGAATATGAAAAATATTATCCATCATCTATTTCATCATGCACGCGAAACCTGCAGTAGTGATGATGGCAATCAAAGACGCATATGCTATACACGCATATGAATTACGAGTTCAGTAGCTAGCATGCTAAATATGATAGGCATCAAAGTAGTTTTTTGTTACTTGAAAGAGACCCTTTTAAAGACGATGTCATTCGATCAATACAGAACCTCACAGTTTTTGGAGCGGCATTATTCTTACTCTTATCTGCTGTCAAACTCACATGCGATCACAATGAATTACATGTGAGGGTTATACAAGAACTAAGAGAGGTATCTCATTTCATTTGTGGAGACCTCTAGCATAATATCAGACATTTAGTGCGTCTAATACTGAGATCTAACAAGCAATCATAACATCTCAATTACAACCAATAAAGTATTAGTCACGTTCATAAGAGATATGGCTGATTTTTACAGCAGCAACGCAGGAAATTCTCAAGATACTGACATCGAAATTCTCAGTTTTCTCGAAATAATGATATGGCAAATTCAGATGCTTCGGTAGAGTTCCTCAGCAGTTTTTGAGTTCTCATTGAATTTGTCACTCTCGAGTTGAAACGTCAAAATACGTTTATCAAGCGCTAAATGAAGTTTATAGTCCCGAAAACAACTAAAGGCCTTATACTGTTAGCAAGCGCTACATTTCCCCACGAAGTTATGAAAACGAGTGAAAGCTTGATTATCAACTCTTATCTACAATGCAACTCGAATTCAAAGCACGATGAATCCGACTTTCAGACTCTTCAACATATATAATGTGGACGCCCCCGATCACGCGGCTCTTGATCGTATTATATTGCATTATTGTTCTTATATTTTCTCAGCAAGAGAGGAAAGCATTCATAGGCTATAGAAGGGTTACTAAATAAAGGCACTCAAAAGCCAAAATAATTGATAGAAACAGTTCACCTGAGTGTGTGTGAAATTACCGACGCAGGGCGAGAAGATATCTCGTAGAAATTTCATTTTAAACCTAAAGACATTCGCGAACTCGTATAGGCCATACGAACGAAATTACTTTCAACCTGGAGAGAGTTCGGCATCGTTAGTAGGTGCAAAACAAGAAGTTCAGGAAAATTTTTCTCCTGCTTCAAGACGCCGCACAAACTATTCTTATATGATCAGATTTGAAAGAGCTTATGCCCATATTTGGCTGCCCACTACCAATGCAAGATCTCAATCAACATCCAATATCCAACATATATAGTCTGAGCAAAATTTTGGACGAAAGAAAACGGTGCTTTCCAAAAATGCAATGAGATAGCTCTTTAATGAGGAATAGGCCTTTTTTTCCAACAGCTGAAAGTGTCTGAGATTAACGAGAAAAATAGATGTAGCATCAGACGATGGTAATGAATAAACTTAGAGAACAATGGATAACTACTAGCTTTAAACACGGGAAAATTTTACCATTGTATGGTGTAAGATCTTCAACAGAATGTTATCCTCTTTGAATAGGCTATAATTTTGAGTTGCCAAAGGTATCTTGAAGATTTCATATCCTAATAGGATACAAAAGGCTCCTTTTAAAGTATAAAACAAATGCCACAGCCAAGCCATGCTTGTATTTGTTGGTCATGCCTACGCAATCGACCGGGAAAAGAGTAGAGAGAGATTGCATATAGAAGACTAGTACAGATGCAATCGTCACTACACTTCAACTGCAGTGGGCGTAATAATTATTTTGAAGATAGTGGTTAGCGAAGGAATCAGAATAAATAATTATAACCACCTCAAGTGAAAGTGTTTCCGTCGTCGAAGTTTTTTCTTTAGGAACGCTCCACATTTATAGAACATAATACAGCTGTTACCAACGCTTTGATCATATCCTAGGACAAAAGTGCATTTAGCTTCGTGAAATTTCTTCATTGGATGTCTTTTTGAATTTAGGATAACGGCATTCACCTCCTTAAGCTCTCGATTACTGTTACTAAACCACAGAGGCATGAATATCTCTTCCTCAACCCCCATGTTTATAACGATCCTCCTGGAATACAAATTGGCCACCCTAAATACCATGCTGTTGAATGATACAATGTTTACCATGTTCCGAGGCCTTTTCTTTGTCCATTGCATGAGGAAACTTATCGCATGACTCCTTTTGTTGACGCCCATCAGGTTCTGCATGTGCTAAGTCCATAACAAGGCATAAACGAACCGAACTTAAAACTGAGACTACTCCTCTTGTGGCAAGCTTAGAATCCAAGCGAAGATAAAAAACTTTGATATTAGGAGATCAATATCGTTGGATTCGCCTTCAGACAAGAATATGGCCAACATCCTTTCAGCTTTTCGGAGAAAGCTTAACTTCAGGACTTCCAATTATGGTCGTTTTTATCTTGTGAAATATTTATGCCATTGATCTCTCCAACGGAAGGTAGGAAGTTTATGGATATCGATGCTGGAGCTGGAGCTGAAGCGAAGTCCAACAACCTAGCAAAATTTGTTGACGAAAATTCGTTTTACTTGGGGTTGGTTTTCTGACATGAACAGTCTCAATTATCTGAATATTCAAGTTTCTGATTTTAGAGATAGCTGTCCGTTAGCCAAAGAAATTTGGAGAACCTAAGTGGCAAACAATTGATTCCTGCCACGCTCAAACAGAGAAATCTTGAATTCATCAAAAGATTGACGATGCTAACCGTTGAGCCTCCGAACTTCCTTAGAAATCTTTACAACCTTATTAAAGAAAGAAAATGGGAATGGCCCAGAGGATGGAGTTGGCGTGTACCTCATGGAGGTGGACTCTTTACTCCAATTCAAAGGCAGGTCGAAAACATTACCCTCCCTTTCATGGTTTTGAATCCCCGGAGCACATTTTCTACTCAAGTTGAGGCCGATCATGACGAAGACTTCATTATTCGCAATGTTTCCCGTGCCAGAAGAAATGATAGCAATAATCAATTTATTTAACCCTTACTGCTCGTGGACTTTTGTACTATGAAATAGCACCCGCTTCTAGTGAGTTTTGGTGCTCTTTAAGTCTTTCATATCTTATGATATACAGTTCTAATGGTTAGAAATGGAAACATCAAACGCCACCCTAAAAGTTATTCATCATAAGGTTTTCTGCGCAAATGTTCGACGGAATTTCTTTAAAAACTCATGATGAACTTAAAAGTGCATGGCAGTTTGTTTGTCTCGCGATGTAAAGGTAGCTTAGGTCCACACGGCAGACGGGCGGGGCTTAAGAGGATTTTCTGAACACAATAACGGATCATACAATATAGTATAAAAAGCTAGCGTGATATCTGAGGGCTCTTGGGATAGCTTTAAAGTCATTATTGCTCTTTAAGAACTGCCACGCTAGCTAAAATTTGTCTTCACTTCCTCCACAGATAAAGTTAATGCCTAAGACAGATCTTTTCTCGTTCATCAATAAGACGTAATTCAATTTCTGGGGCAGTATACGTTTAAATGAGGTTGGAAAGAGGCCGCCAATTTCGAGTAAAGAAAAGACACAAACAGTTGGCACAATCAAGAGACCCGATATACCACGAATATTAACTTCGATATAAGGCGGGGTCCACCAGCTTCTTCAATTAAAGTACCCCTCGGTTGGCCAGATAGTTGAGTATTTGCTTTCGAATGAAAAGGCAAAACACTGATCAAAATGCGTTATACATTTTACTTATACTCATTTAGGTGTAGGGCTTGCAGTTTTCGATATTAGAATTATATAATCAAAATATTTTTCCTTGAAATATTAAAATACGAGTCGCTTGAATAGTTAGCAAAGGAAGACAATCAAGGTAACACTTAAGATATAGGATATCTTGCCCAACTCTTTGCACATGTGTGATAATCGGGCTTTCGTAACAGGAATTTTTTCTGCCTACATCTATCTGAGACCTGCGCAATCTTTAGGAGAATACTCAACGACACAATGCTGTGGTTATGCTCATAAGCTCACTGCGCTCATCAGATTTCCAGCACATATTGATTCTAACGCTCACTACCTAGCCAAGAAGCGAGCACCTTTAAGAAAACTAGTAAAATGAATTAAACCATGCGATAATTAATGGTGATTGAAATCTGTGTCGAACCAAGCGTGCCCTAATTGTTTTTGACCGCACTATAAAGGAAGCATATTATTTTCAGAAGCTGTTTCAATGTCAACTTTATCCTTACATATTGGCCCAGAATTAGAATTAGCCGTTGAAATGTCTGTCTTTACGTGCAAGCTATCAATATCTCGGGGATCGAAATTTGAGGAAAAGGCTGATAAACCTGTAAGCTTATGCACAGTAATGTTTCTATCTGAAAGCCTATCCCACAAAGATGATGCTCTATGTGTCTTAACGAGAGGTCTTGCGATATTAAAAACTAAAAGCAGAAAAGACCAATAGAATAGCGCCCAGGCAGCAGCAGACATCGCAATTGCCGCCTTTGCAGAATTGCAGACTCTTCTAAGGCCGTAGAAATAAAAATATGAGCCGTATGTTTCTCTAGTACTGGGCCTTGAGCACGAGAGTGGCCCCCAGTCGGCGACCAATGATATAAATGCGCAGAACCAAAGCAGCATAACAATAAGTTCTCCGATAAGGAAAGCTCCAGTAACATATGAACCTGGCATATAAAAGGTCAGTCCGGTGACTAGAATGAGGTAAACAAGTGAGAGACATGATGTCGCCAACCCTAAATTCATGGTGCCACTGGGGGCAAATTCATTTGCAAAAAATTCACTCACAACACATGCAGCAAGGCCTAACGTCGTTATACTGACGACAAATTCAACAGCTCTGATACTGTGAAGCAGCATTGGACGGGTCATCCAGGTCGACGCAACTAAAGGCTTCCAGTTTTGATTTTGCTGGCCCATATTCTTTATTTGAGAGTGAAAATAGTATATTAAGTCAATAATAATTATAAAGAGGTCTAACGTAGTGTAGTTGAGATCCCTTAGAGCTGTAAAGAAGTATAAATATTATGACTGCTGCTAATTTCATTTCCTTAAAGAAAGCAATGCTGTGCCGGTAAAATAACTCTTGATAATTTCATCCCATGCGTCAGCTTTATCATAGAGTATGCAGGGTAGTTCTCAGCCACGTTAATAAGCAGTGCTTTTTATTCAAGAACTGCTCCTAAGGATAGCGCCCCTGCATCCAATTGCCCTGTTCCGGTGAAAAAGGGTTGGGAATCGAGAAGGTAGATTACGACCTGGCAAGGTCGCCCAGGATATGAAAAGGTGCATCAGACTAGGAACTTTGTGCACAAATCGCACAATATGACGTATTTTTTCAGCCGCAAGCCGCAAGCCGCGAGACTCGAAATTTACCCACCGTGCGAGGAATGGTGGCTGAGAAACGTAGTCCTACGGAAGCTCATCACGAATGAAGAAGAGTTACAAAACTTTTTGTAACATTATATGTATATTCAAGAACAAAGGGTAACTCCTCGAAGACACAATAAAACGCCCAAACTATATGTTTTCTTTCGTAGCTGCAGCTGTCAGTCAGCGGTACTGAGAAATATTTGCAACTGGCTTTGCTGGGCGCCAATTTCAGCAGTGATCGGACGTTCTTGATATGATGTTTAAACAAAACTCCGAAAGCTACTCCCCTAATAAAAAGCGTCGTCCATGTTTGACTCTATACAGATCCAAGATTAGTGGTAATTCTTTAGCTGCCGCGAATAATGCAACAATGGTGATGTAAAAAGAGCAGAAGCGATGCAAATAAAGTTAAGTCACTGACGTCAAAAGCTAGATTACACAGAGCCTGCTTGCACAAATTAAAGCTGGCAAGCGATATTCTACTGGCCATCTCAGTCTCTTTCTTCTACGACGTCGTATCTGCACAATTTCAAGGTTAGTGTCCAATTCGATTAACAGAGCTTCATATGTAGCTCTGCTATGGAGCATCATGTGCGAAATCACGATTGATAAAGAGCTGCTAATCTCTGGCCTCACTTAAAATAAGTTAATCTTTCGAAGCGAAGATGGGAGATAGCCACAGGTCTTTTTAGTAACCCAGTAGTTTAAAGCTTGCAGCTTCCCTTTGCATAATGCAGGCGGAATTGGTTTCGGAGAATAAAAGTAAAAAGAAAAAATATCATTCTCATAACAATATTTAATTCTAAAGCTCCTATGCATTCCATCTTGAGTGAGCGTTTTCGCCTTAAGATCCCTTAAAAAGTCACCGAAGTCGCTATTGGTATCCGTTTCAGACTTATTATAAATCGCTATGGGTATCCGTTTCCCAGTTATTTTCTATCTCGGCTCTCGCTATTGATAAACTGTCACGTCCCCTTTCGATACCACTGCATTTAGTGTGAACCAGGTATCGAGAAGCTTGAAACCATTCTCTAACTATGAGTGTACAATCACAAATGTTCAATTCCTGATAAGCGCTTGAGCATGAAGTTATTCTAAATTGTTCTTGGCATAGACAAGATAATTGAGAATGGATCAAAAAATGAACTGAGGAGAAATGGGTTATTTAAATCCAAGCTACCGGCCCTTGGCTCAGACCTTAAAACCAAATCTGCAACCGAAACAGCTCTGGTTATAGATGTGTGAAATGAAGAACGTTTTGGCTTTCAAGCCTTCCAAAAATCTCAGAACTGTCCTTAGCCCAATTGAAGTGGATGTGATCTTATCCCAACAAGAGATAGAGATCCCAAACGAAGGAAGAACCAAGCTGCAGAGATTCCTCAAAGCACTTGAGATTCCTCACGGAGATAAGCCAATTTCCGTCTTGAGAAATCCGGACTTACAACCTATCCCTCCCATAGAGCGAACATGGGGATTCTGGTCCTATTTTGCCTATTGGGGACTTCCAAACTTCTCTGTCGCTACTTTTTCAACTGGTTCCGCTCTTTTGGGGTTGAATCTTAATATTCAGCAGTCCATTGGAGCGCTGGTAATTGCCAACGTTCTCATAGGCTTAATGACAATTGCAAACTCCAACCCAGGGATCAAGTATCATATCGGATATACATTGGATCAAAGAATGCTATTTGGTATCTACGGCTCTTTCATTGGAATCATATTTCGTGTGGGCTTGGCCGTTGTATTTTACGCTTACCTTTCTTGGCTTGGAGGTCTCTGTTTTAACATGGTTTTCAGCTCTTTTTCTTTGAACTTTCTCAACATGAGAAACACTTTCCCAGACTCTGTCCCTATGACTACCAGAGATCTTATCAGCTTTCTGTGCTTTCAATTGATACAAATGCCATTTGCGCTTGTTAAACCAAGACATGTCAATATACCTTCGATAGTGACCTGCTTCATGACGCTGTTTTCTATTATTGGCATTTTAGCATACCTAGTGAGCACAAATGGGGGTCCCGGGCCACTTTATTACAATAAAGTAACCCTTAGCTCGAGTGAGCGTTCTTGGATGTGGATATTCGCCATCACCATATGGTATAGCGGGGTCTCGCCCGCTGTAGCAAACCAATCAGATTACTCACGTTTTGCCTACAGTAAGAAATCCTGTTATTGGGGTCTATTTCTTGGAACTGTTTTACCTGGCACTTTTGTCTCACTTGCTGGGATGCTCTGTGCTTCCGCTTGTAAAGAACTCTATGGAAAAGCTTACTGGACTCCCGATGAGATGGTTGCACAATGGTTAAACCATGATTATTCGCCGAAGGCTCGAGCTGCTGCTTTTTTTATTGGTATTAGCTTCGTCGGCTCCCAACTTTTCTTGAATATGACGCAGAATGGATACTCCTGCGGCATGGATATGGCAGGGATCCTTCCCAAATACATCAATGTCACTAGAGGTACGCTCTTTGTTCAGTTGCTTTCTTGGGTTGTTCAACCTTGGACTTTTTTTAATACGTCATCCTCCTTCTTGGATGCCATGAGTGCTTTCGGTGTATTCACGACTCCCATCATTGCCATAAATATTGTTGATTATTATACGATTCGAAAAGGCAAGGTAACTTTAATCGATTTCTTTACCCTTTCAAAAGCAGGTGCTTTTTGGTATGACTATGGTATAAACTTGAGGTCCACATTTGCCTTATTTGCTGGTCTGGGTCTTGGTCTACCCGGCTTAGTTTACTCGGTTAATGAAAGCTTTAAGGAAAATACTGCTATGATGAATTTCTACTACGGTTATATGTTTTTCATTCCGGTTGTAAGCGGTGGTTTGTACTACGTTTTAAACTTGATATGTCCCTTGCGTCATGAGAAACTGGGTCACGAAGATCCAATTGATTATTTCAATTGTTTCACAGAGAGAGAGTTGAGCTGCATGAGCATGTTGCCCTACTCTGAAGAAAAAGACACTTTGGAGTTTTTGAATGCGGAAATAACCAGTAGGCGCTCCCTAGATACTATAGAAAGGGTCAAAATCTAGTTATTGGGAAACTTCAACGTGGTTTCGTCTTTATGCGCTCGTTTTATAAGTGGCAGTAAGCTGTGAAAAAGGCACACAGTATTTCGCGCGGTGTTTTTCCAGGGTAGTGCTCGCCAAAAGTGTTATTTAGCGGCAGTGAATTTACTATGGCATTCTTTTCGACGATAGTGAAAACTTTCTTTTGCAGGAGTTGTAATAAAGGCGTCAAAAAGAACAAAATAAAGAGCGATGCCGCACGATGACCGTAGTAGAGATAAATAACAGACACATAGTAGTTAAATGGATGGCTAATAGACAGAAACTTGAAAAAAATGTGCTCAAACCCTCGGTTAGGAACCTCCGTGGTCTCTCCTCACATACCAGAGCTAAGGTCTTGCATCAAAGCAAAGAACAGCGCGTCTAACCATTCCAAATGGTGACATGAAAGGTGGGATCACCTTAATGCTCAAGAAGTGCATTGAGTACCACAGACCAGTATTGGACCACGATATCCCGAGTGAATAAAGGCAAATCCATTTCATGTTGAGCTTTGAATTTGGAACTTTCAGGAAATGATTGCTTGAAAACAAAGGATATATTATGCAGGCATTTCTATCTTGCTTTCTTTTTTTGAAGTTATTTTCAATTAATCAAACACCCAAAATCAGTTTAATATGAAGTTTATTGTTAGTAGAATATCGGGATTTGTGATTGCAGTAGTTGTTCTTGAATTGCTGAAAAAGTTGTTGGCCTCGAAAATAGATCCCTTAGAAAAAATAAGTTCTCTCTGCAGAGCTGAAAGACTCAGTGATTCACCGGGGTTTGACTCTGACTTAAATAAGCATAGCAAACGTGCGAAAGCGATGGGCGAATCACGCTGGCAATGCTGTTTATTTTGTAGATTCTGAGACGCGGTCTGTGTGCTTTACTGACACACTTAGATTGGCAGCAATCTATGTCTTACGAAAGGACGATCTTTACTAGTTTGCGAAATACGACAGGATAAGCTGCGTTGACGGATAAGAAATGAAGCTCAGAAAAAACTGCTTCTTTCCGTAATGGTCAGCCGTCAACCGTTTGGATACAGGTCAATTATGTTAGCTTGTTTTTGAGAGAGGAAGCGGAGGATGCATTTATCATGGTGCCGCAGAAGAAGGCATTAATATGCAAGATATGTTTATTGCTACAGGCGGAAAAAAATTTTATTCTACTAATTCTTTTATAGCTCCAGCAAAATCCGAAGAACATTCTAGGGTTTTGGACAAATAAGCTCTATAAATAACCCAGCGCCAAGCCAAATTACCCGTATCAAAGAATTTCGATTTTCTTGAGAATTTAAAGACGACCTACTGATATTTATGGCTGATAGATCAGCTGCAGATGCCTCTACAAAGTTGTTCTGATCCTCTATGGAAGATACTGAAAAGCTTGTTAGACTGGGTTGTTTTAGATAGTCTTAAGTGGAACCATGCTACTGATTCTATTGCAAGTTTAAAAAATGTCTGCTCCACTTCTTAGACTCATGAAAAGACTTAATTCATGTAGCTTATGTGGTTGAGAACTGTAACATGAAAGAGTACGTATTTGCAATGCATCCTCTTTTAACAATTTTCGGGAAACTAATGTCGAAACCAACTTAGTGGAAGCATTTACAAAACTTCAACGGTATGATTATGACCGTCTCCACAGTTTTGTGCCTCATATTTATCAAATCGGATTAATTGGTCAGTAACCCGCTTATCAAATAAAAAGCGGGCCCTTCTTGTCCCCTTGTCAAGAATTTCTTATGTTTATGTATATAAACGTTGAGGGAAACCTCCATGTAAGTCGCAGCAAAATTTCAGATACCTTCTAATTACACTCTTTCCTCAGACACTGAGCAGTTTGAGAGCGCAGAACTGAGATCAAAAGAAATGGTTTACAAATCCAAACCTATTGAAAATATTCCCATGCATTACATAGCACCTAAATATAATTTAAAACTGAGAGAGGATGCGCCGACGGTCGCATTATTTGTCATATTTCCAGAAAGTTGCTCGGCGTTGCGCAGATAATCCCATTTCTGCTCAGTCGTATAGGGTGGTTGCACTTGAGCTGCCTAGCCAGATCGACTCAGAAAAACTGGGGAACGACTACGAACCAAATATTTGCTACTTTAATATATGGTGTTATCCAAGCTAAGAATAGGTAACTACTTTTTGCCGGCTAAAGACATGATTGCTTGTTTAGCCTTCATTTACGCTACAATTATTATGGCGAGCTTTAACGTGCGGTGTTTTTAGATGACAAAATACCAGGTGTGATGCTAATCTATCTACTTTTCTCCAAAAAAAAGTTGACCGTGTCGGCCAAGAGTGGTTTATGCGCTGAAAAATAGGTGCCTGACCATTTTTAGTGAAGCCGGTATCGGTAAGTATGAAAAATTATCAATACAACCAGTAACCGTTAGCGCTGGCTTGGCTTACTATCACCTATGCTGTTTCGGCGGAACAAAATATGTTTGTACTTGAAAATGCTGCGCTCGATGGTAGCACTCTTACTGTATGTGTAGATCAACATTTTATTCCAAAAATGGCGAATCAGCAGTTTTATTTATCTAAAATACTGAAGAAGTAGTGATCGAGGGCTGTGGAAATTATGGTCTAGAAAAACAACCGCCCAAACTTGCACGGTCTGTGAGGGATTTCTTCTCGCCTACAAACATACAACCATTTACATTTGAATGAGCACCATTTTCAGTTATATTAATTATGAAATAACTTATGGCATCTCTCCTTCAACTTTCACTATCTAACCGTTACGGCTGATAAAAGAAATATCGGAAAGAAATGTGCTCTTTAACTTTTAATTTCTACTATTTATACTGACTCTTACTGAATTTTTTGTATATGAATGGTTCAGAAATAGTTTAGTCCACGTCTATCGTACAATTATTTCACTTGATCGTACACGCGCTCCATTGATTGGAGCAATTTTATTCAGTTTGTTAAATGTATCTGTAATCTGACCTGTCGCAAACACATTTATTTATTGCATGCCTATGGTATTCGCCAATATTATGCCGCAGAAATTGGCTGTTCTACGTCTACCATATTGATAAATTTTCAATAGAAAATTCAATTTCAACTTAGCTAATCAACATAATATCGAAACTCAAATAAGGATTTTCTGTTTTGCTATATGCCTTTCAAAAATGGTGTTTCTTTATGACTAGCAATACCACCATTTAGTTTAAATGATCTGAAATGACAGTAATGGGACGGAGCATTATGGCTTGGGCTATGTAGAAATGTATGACTTGAAACTGATTAAAAACCCTACTGTGGGAAATAAGATTTTGAACATAAAATAGAAATTAAATCAACGTGAGCGCTATCGATACATGATGGATCAGAAAGTCAGTCAATTAAGATAAAAAAAGGAGCGCAAAAGAGGTCCGGACATTTATTCCCCACTGCTTTATTCTTTTAATATAATTTGATTATTGATCACAAAATCCACTGACCTAATCTGGTAAGTTTTTTATATTAAGATGAAGGAAAGCACTCAGCTTCGTTTATTAGTATACACAAAAGATGAGTGAGTACATTTAAGTCTGAAAAGAGCAGAAAAACAGACTTCAACGCGACCGGTCAAACCTGAAACCAAGTTCAGATTCTACGGTGCGGTCTCGTATTGAAATGAAATGTTGAAGCGTCAAAATTGAAGTTTTAAGACTGAAGTTTCAAAACGAGAGAAACAACTTTCATATGATTTTGTCTGATGGCTTTGTGATTTTTAATTATCATTGGATTTTTCAAAGCTATGGGAGTATTAAAATGTAAAGCAATTATCCCCGAGGATTTGTTTAAAAGCGACTTTAGATGATAGCAGAAACCGAAATCCGAATCCGAAAATAGAGTTAGAAAACATCGAGATCTGGAGCAAGACCTCAGAAACATTACTTTAAGAAACTGAACGCGATGTCTGTTCTTAATTTTTCTTAATTACATTTCTTATTTTTATCCAATAGGATATCATTTAAGATCTTTGCAAAGAGTTCTTGGCCTTTTCGCACTCATAGCATAAAATTTAAACTTATCTCATTCATCAATTCCTTAAACGAATTTATCAGTCCAAGATTTGCTGTTCTGCACTTCTGCGACAGAATGAAAGGAAACATGAAAAATTTTAAAATCCATTTATAGTAATTCGCAGATAACTACTTAAAAAACCTTCTCATCTCAGGTCGTTTCTTACAGTGTAAGTTTTTATAAGGTTTTGCAATATATCGTACTGAAATGAATGTATTGACTTACTTTTCTGCGCTAGTATGCAAACCTTTTTATAATAAAGGTGAGAGATATGATAAGAGTGAAT
This sequence comes from Zygotorulaspora chibaensis, assembly GCA_030565665.1. Classification (NCBI taxonomy): domain Eukaryota; kingdom Fungi; phylum Ascomycota; class Saccharomycetes; order Saccharomycetales; family Saccharomycetaceae; genus Zygotorulaspora; species Zygotorulaspora chibaensis. Next base: position 6,542 of record JAJMCM010000004.1, on the reverse strand, counting down.
TGTGGTCTTCCATTAAGAGTATTGGAGCTTAGCACATTCATTTCATGAATCGTTGAACATGAACTTATGTTTTCTTTGGAACTTTTATTTGGCGAGTTCTAAGTTGGGTCGCCCATGAGTTGCACGTCTGGTTTTGTAAACTTTTGAATTTATGCTAAGTACACTGCTCCATTAGGCAGGCATCCTCGAAGTACTTCTCAGATGCATCGCGCAGCAATAAACATATGAAAAGTTCAAATAGAGAATCTTAAATTTTCAAGTAGAATCTAAAAATTCCTCTCAGGTTTGAAATAATGAATGGTTAAAGAAATGGAATTGCAAGCGCTTTTCAGTCCCGTGAAGTGTTCAGTTGAATCAAAAACGATTGCCGGTAACAATATCTGTTACCCATATTCACTCTCGCAATATCTGTTACCCATATTCACTCTCACAATATCTGTTACCCATATTCATTCTCACAATTTAAATAATATCGTGTGCAACAAACCGTTTCGCGGCCCTCTTGTTGAATCTTTGTAAGGTTTTTTTTCGAGCATATGTTTATTAGTATTGATGCCTCTTGTGGTGTGGACTCTTTTCTCACGTACGTAGACAAACTTTTCAGCTTTAAAGTTTCCCTTCTTATACAGAAAATCTAATTGCCGTTTAAAACTGTTTGGTCGTCACTCGTCAAAATATGCCAATTTATACGCAAAACTGTCATATTCATAAAGAAGAATCAGAGCACGTGATGGTCGGGTCGACTGGGGGCAGGAGTATCCAAGGTACTCCCTTATCATACTCTTTTGGGGTTCGTGAAATTCTAATATAACAATCGAAGACAACTCCATTTCCTGCAGATTTTCTCTCTGTGCAATGTTGGATGGACCACTTTTGCCTATCCTAATACATATATTTTAATGAGCTATGGGCCCTCTCTTACTTCACGCTTCCGACTGAAAAAATGGATCTCCTTGTGAGCAGACTACCGACTCTAATGCTCCTCATAACCCATGATGATAATCTTTGCGAAATATAACTCATCCAAAGGGCTCGCTGGCACCGTTTAATTTAGAGAAGGAGATCTTGCGAAGATTCATAAACCAATTGAGAGCATGAAAATGTTTTCATCCTCAGAGTTGTAGCTTTCGTCATCACTTACACGATATTTTTCTTTATCAGTACTATAAAAATAGTCACGACAAGAATACGTCGCTCTTTTTACACCAGCCCTACAGAAGGCTGAGATATATCCCACGGAAGAAAGTATAACCTTCGCTGACAAAAATCGGTGTCTTGATCAATGACACCGGTTAGCTGACGAAATTCTTTCCTTGGTACTGTATATAGTCAAAAGTAATAGATTTTATTTTACGGAAAATCAAACTTCATGGAAGGAGTTGTTATATAATCCACAACTGGTCTTACTCAAGCTCCTGTATTACCCACCCACAAACACTTGCCGGCATTTGCGAAAACAGTTTTAGGATACCAGTAAAAAAAAAATGGTGCCAAAGGGGCCGAGCAATCCCTGAAGGATCTGTAAAAAGAAGTATCGATCGATGGGCAGCAGCTGGAATCTGATTTTAACCGCTGCTTTGATTATGGACGTAAAAGGTTTTTCTATCCACCAAGGCTCCAGGGTTCGGTTAGCAGAGGCTACCCGCTTACCAAAAATGGGTAGAAAACGTCTGATTAATAACACCTTTCCTGCAGTTGTGAAGAATAATTTCTAACAAAACCGAAAACATCAGCGCCCATAAAATAAACACCATGCATGCCGTTTGGAAGTATTATGGTGTAGGGGTATTTCATTTATCACCATAATCAAACGATAATATCTATCGGAGAACTAGTAGAAAAGCTCTTGTCGGTAAAAGAGGTCTCAACTTGAATAATTAAACTTTATTTAAGGGTTCGACGATTTTGAATGCACATACCAGATATATTCTGAGAATTGCGGTGTTCCAATATGCAAAATGTCTGTTATTCTTTGTATTGTGTGCCATAAGTATTAAAAACTGCAGTTTCATTCATGTCGCTCCAACTATGTAAGATATCAGCTACATCCACAAATCCACACATCTGGACATTTTTGTGCCTATGGATATAGCTTATGGATCCAGCTTGATATTCATCGCTCCTGTGTAAATATGAGGGTCAATGGTGCATACCAGCTTCCGCTCGCGTTTCCTAGCAGCTCCGTCAAAGCCACAAAATCGGGAAAAGCTGTTTTGTCTCACGAAAAGTAGATTTTTCCATTCGTTTAATAAAAATCAATTCACATAACATCATATAGAATGCCGTGTAATCCCGCCTCTATTAACATCGCGCGCCTCTTTCTGAGTGCATTAGCTATAGCGGCATTTGTAGAGCGAAAAGAGGAAAACTTTAACAGCTTGAGTGACGTGTACGGAAGCGCTGCTTATGGCTAAATGAGTGTCTTGCAAAATACCGAAAACTCCAGATGGCCACGAGCAGAAACTTGGCGAGCATCACCTTTTGAACCCCCGTTCTACATGTAGGAATACAAATATAGAGGGAATAATCATAAAATTATCACATCAACGTACCACAATCCTAGTTGGTAAGGAAAATATATCGATGATTGGTGTTATGCCATTTGTCTTGATTTGGTTGCCAAATCTTCAGTAGCAAAATAAGCAACGTCTTTAAAAAACTCCAGGTTAATTTTAAAAAATGCCTTCTTAGATATTCGGTGCGTGAGCTCTTTTCGAGCCCTGATTGTATAAGAGTGACCTTCTCTCAAGCTGATGACACCAAACCTCTTTCTCTGTGAAATGTGGAGAGTTGGTGCGACACAACGGGAGGAGCTCAAAGAGTGCTATTGCAATGGTTGGTGGCCTTGCTTAGTATCAGTAAGATTCTTACTGAGTTAGGCCGCTAAAAGCTTCTTGTTTTACCAACAGACTTACCCTACAGAGAAATTTTGCCAATAAAGGGGCATTGCATTGTGTGTTCGGCTACGCTGCTACTATTGTTTTTACTGGCTGACACAGTTCAAAGATTAGAGTAACAAATAATTAATAACACCATCTCTTTTTCTGTGTGTAATATTTCTATCAAGCGAGAAGCATTCATTCTCATAGACTACATACTGTTGGCTACTATATCAATTTTTCTGAAAAAATTGAAGTTTCAAGCTACTGACATTGAACCGCTCGCCATTATGCTTTTTCTTATTTTCAACAAATATACAACAACTCATTTTAGTTTTTTTTCAACTTAGTTTTTTCGATCTCCCAGCGCAAATTAATTGATACATTTTCATTAGGCTGACACATTTTTACATCTCGAGTCCTTTTTGTTTGCTCAAATATCAATTTCCTGGTCAATTGCCATAAAAATATCTCACAATGCAAAACTATAAATATAAAGGCTTCTGGGTCAATTCTTTGTTTTTTTCGTTTTCCTCTTACGGATTATGGTTTTACTGAATAATGTTTTTAGTTTTGTGTTACTGACGCGATAGAATCAACAAAGCGTATCTGCAAATTGCCAGCATGTTGCCTCCTCCAATCGAGCACGTCACACGTAAAGAAAAACTGATTGTGAGTAACAGTAAAATGCCCCTGCTATTAACCAGTTTCTCTCTTTTTCTTTAAACTGCGTTTTTTGCCTGATAGATACGTTTGCGCGACACATTCTGAACCAGATTTGGAAAATTGATGTCAAAATTTTCCAGCCACCTTCCCACCGACACAGTGCTTAGAGCTCTCATTTCTACGCGCGGACGTGATTTTGGCGGTTCTTCCCGCGAAAACGTGAGTTTGAAGGCCCTGCCACTAAAATAATCAACAAAAAGGGCCGAACTCTCCAAACCAGATACACTTATAGAACAGTATTTTAACTATACAAGATGGATTTTTTTTAGGTCTTTAGGACCTGTTTAATGAATTATATGGACTTCTATATGCATTATTATATTGCTTCACAAACCTATACTGGAGCACCGGGAAGTTGAAAAAAAATGCCGAAAGGCATTCTAGTGCCCTGAATAATTATGTAATGAGATATAAGACTAACGCGTTACGTTATGGTGACAGGATGCCAAGGATAAGACATGCTCTTATTTTTCCTTTTAGTCGTGTTTTACCATGGTCAAGGATGTGGGCTTGCCTTTAATGGTTTATAACTTGCTGTCCCGAAAAATACACGCATTGAAAGTGAAGATGATATTATAGAATCAGATAGAGTGAAATAGTGCCTTGCTCTTGATATAGTGAACGAGCAAACAAACAAGACAATATCGAGCCCTAACAAAGTGTCAATCGATAGGAAAGATTGAAAATACACCAGTCGACAACTAATTGCCAGACTATTACAAACCCGGAATCTTACCACGAAGGAATCTATGGTCGCACAATATTAGTCTAAGTAGCAACACGTACTTAATGGGATTGAATATTGGATGTGATGACAGATTGAGGTATGATCAAAGAAATAAAAAACATTCACCGACAACAGTGTATGAAAAGTGTGTTTTGTTTGTTACGTGCGTTTCACTAGGTACGAATATTGGCAATGCTGCCAGACATCAATTTCTCTCCATTTAGAATTGATTTCACTCTATGGAAATAACGAGGATTTTACCCTTGATTCATGGTGGAACAGGTTGGCTACGCAGCTCCCAGGACTGGGTATTGCTTGCATTAGACACCCTTAGCTGCTCGTACAACCTTACCCGTGCCGGCCGTTTTTGATACGTATGACAGGTAACCAGCCACTCCTCCATTTCCACCGTCTTTAGGATGGTTAATCCCATCCGTTACTTTGACAGAAGGAAAATCAAATGGCGAGGTGCCTTCTAAGCAGGCAACATTGACTCCATATTGTTCAGGATTAGAACGACGTTGATGGAATGTATAGATACCACATACCGAACAGAAGTAATGAGCGGCTTCTCTCGTATTAAAGCGATATTCAGTGAGCTTATCTTTTCCCTTTTTTATTTCAATTTTAGACGCGAATACAACCACGGCGCCCCGCATACTGCAAAATGAACAATTACAGCGCAGAATAGTCTTAAACTCGTCAATGAGTTCGGCAGAGAAAACTACAGCTCCACAATGGCACTGAAGAGCCATTATTACTTTTGAATGAATTTTCTATATGACATTTGGTAGAACGGAGGCATCGATAAGAATAATTTTGTGCTCGGGAAGTGTAGGTTATATATCTGAAGGTGCGGTCCGACATTCGATTCACAAGTATATTGTATGACTAAGCATTTGTTTGTCACATATAACGATTGTTTCAACACCCCTAAAAAAAGCGGTAAGAGTAGACATTTTTAGCGCTCTAAGATAACATGATCTAGAAAGCTCGTGACTTGGTACTGTAAAAAAACTGTCCGGACCTTATCTTATAACGCACCATTACATATTATTTCATTCATTCCCCAGAATATGTGGTACAAATAATTCATGATTATTTAAATCAGGCACCAGCACCATTTCGCGGGTGTTTTTTCGCGGTAGTGAAAACTACTTTTGCCGGAGTTGTGATAAATGCGTCAGAACGAGTAAAATAAAGCTGAAACTTGACAAACCAACAAAAGACAGCCTAGAGTGACCTACACAGCTGAATTGATGAGGCTGCATAAAAATCGGGGGCCTAGCTGACTGCAATACGAAAATAGAAACACGCGGTATGCTCGCTGCGAGAAAATGCGAGCAGCAGCAGAAAGAGCATATGATAATAATGAGGTACTTTAATTAAATGTGGAAATCTCAGCTCATCGTGTTTAGTTTTGCACCCACTTCGCTATGTTGCAGGTGAGATGCGAAGTGTGTGATTTGTCTGGAGGATGACCTTGGTATGCAGGATTACGAAACATTGCGCGTGCTTTAAAGCAACCACCGTGCATACCTGCGCGTTGGGTGAAGATGGGTGTTCAACCTGCCAGTATGAGAGAGTTTCGACACTCCCAGAGAACACACTTACAAAGGTGCGGCGTCTGATGGACACTGTTAGGTGTCTTGTGGTTTTCGCTTGCTTTGCTACAACGGAGAATATCTCGGAGACAGCATCCTGGTTCACTTCATGGGTCTATATCCCTGTTTTAGATTTTTTTGCTGGTTCAGAAGGCTGTACCACAAGGAAGCTAAGGAAGAAGGGATCGAGGCGTCGTCACGGGTGACAGTCAATCCTGCCGAGCGCACAGTGCGTGTCGAGGGGAAAGCTATCTCGTTCGAATATGTGACTCAGATGAAAGGAGACTTACATAGTGCCCTGGAAGCGCAAGTAGCTCTACTGCAAGAGTGGCTGGAATTTGGGAGCGTGAGCGACGTGTACACCACCGTGATGGGCAACAGAAGCATCAGTGTTGTTGATGATCTGTCCGGGCAGGGCTCTGTGTTCAATGTCATAGATATCAGCGCAGTTGGTGGATACGGAATTCGCTTTCGGGAACAAGAGAGTGCGCAAAACGAGTTCTTACGTTGCAGAATTCTGAAGATCATCAATAGCATAACAAAGCTGCTGATGGTGTCGGTGTGGATCAGTCCCGGCCTGGCCCTGCGATTTACAGAGCTGAGTAT